>CM033754.1:10298861-10898861 GCA_019671005.1 Hibiscus mutabilis
CTTGGAAAAAGCACCTAATTTTTCATGGAGTAATCCCAACAATGCTCTAAACGGAACAATCAGAATGCACAAGCATCGGGATTCGGCGAGAATATGCCACGCGACAACGATTGCTTGCCGCAACAACCGACAACATCTAGTTCTTTGGAAAATTCTCTAAATGCTTTTATGATGAAAACTGAATCTTATATGGCTGAGAATAGTAACTTCATAAAAAGAACTGATGCTTTTATTAACAAGACCGAGATGAGATTGCAAAACCAAGAGGCGGCAATCAAATTATTGGAAAATCAAGTCGGACAGTTTGCTCAAAATCTGAATACTAGACCGCAAGGAGGTTTACCTAGCGATACTGAAGTCGCAAGAGGAACTGGCCATGAGCAATGTAAGGCAATCACCACTAGAAGTGGCCAACAACTTAGAGAGGCTCAAGCCCGCTCATCAAACAAAACTCCACAAAAAGATCAAGACGAACCTAGCGGCAAAGCCTCAGATGCTGAACCAGGAATTACCGCGGCAACCGGCAATAAGTATGCCTCGGCAACCGATGATAAAGATGCCTCGGCAACTTGCGATAAGCATGCCTCGGCAACCCCATTTGATAATGCCTCGGCAACCCCAGTTGTCCCGACAATGCCGTCAATCAGGTTTCAAACCAATGAAAGGATCGAAGATATCCGACTTCCACCACCATTCCCACAAAGGTTGAAGCGACAAAAGCAAGAATACCAATTCAAGAAGTTTCTTGATATCCTAAAGCAAGTTCACATCAACTTGCCATTGGTGGAAGCAATTGAACAAATGCCAAACTATGCCAAGTTTCTTAAAGACATTGTGTCCAAGAGAACAAGGCTAGGAGAGTTTGAAACAGTTGCCGCAACAGAGGGATGCATGGCAATGTTGCACAATCGTATGCCACCCAAGTTGAAGGATCCCAGAAGTTTCACAATACCTTGTTCTATTGGAAATCACTATGTCGGGAAAGTATTATGCGACTTTGGGGCTAGCATAAACTTGATGCCTAAATCGGTTTTCCAGAAACTAGGAATCGGGAAGGCAAGACCTACAATGCTTTATGCTACAGCTAGCCGACAGATCCTATGTGCATCTAGAGGGAAAAATCGATGACATACTTGGTAAAAGTTGATAAATTTATTTTTCCACTGACTTTATTGTTTTGGATTGTGAAGTAGATGAGCATGCACCCATCATTCTCGGGAGACCATTCCTAGCAACAGGAGAACCTTGATCGATGTTGAAAAGGAGAACTCACAATGAGGGTGAATGACCAGCAAGTTAAACTAAATGTGTTCCAAACACTAAGGCATGTCGATGATCCGGAAGAATGCCAACTTCTTCATGCCACGCGTGAGTTTAAGCCGACGAGGAATTTAGTTGCCTCGGCAACTACATTGCCGATCAAGAGGAACCGGGAGTATGAAGAACCGGTCGATGAAGAACAACAAGAAGAGGCAAATTGCCTAGTCAATCGACCGGTACATACTTTGAACCTTTGGATTACTCGGGTAAGGAAGGTAAACTCGAAAAACCCTCTATTGAACAACCACCGATTCTTGAGTTGAAACAATTGCGAGCAACTAAAATATGCATACTTAGGAACCGATAATACATTGCTTGTAATTATTTCTTCTAAGTTACAGCTTGAGCAGGAAAAAAACTGATCAAGATGTTGAAGCTACATAAAAAGGCAATAGGGTGGACAATTGCCGACTTGAAGGGAATTAGCCCGGTGTGTGTATGCACAAGATTTTGTTGGAAGATGATCACAAACCTTCAATTGAGGCCCAAAGGAGACTGAATCATGCCATGAAAGGGGTTGTAATGAAAGAAATCATCAAGTGGCTTGACGCTGCATTATATACCCTATCTCGATAGTACATGGGCAAGTCCGTACAATGCGCATCGAAAAGGGAGGTATAATAATGGTGGTAAGTAATGAAAACAATGAACTCATTCCAACCCAGTGTGACCGGTTAGAGGGTTTGTATGGATTATCGAAAGCTAAACAAAGCCACTAGGAAAGATCACTTCCCATTACCCTTTATTGATCAAATGCTTGATCGTCTTGCGTGTAAACCCTTTTATTGTTTTCTTGATGGTTATTCAGGTTACAATCAAATTGCCATAGCACCAGAAGATCAAGAAAAGACAACCTTCACATGCCCATACGACACTTATGCTTTTCGAAGGATGCCGTTCGGATTGTGTAACGCCCCGGCAACCTTCCAAAGATGCATGATGTCACTCTTTTTAGACATGGTCGAAAACTTCCTTGAGATCTTCATGGATGATTTTTCTGTTTTTGGTAATGACTCACGTGTTGTTTCAAGCAATTTAAAGAGAGGGTGTTGGCAAGGTGTGAAGAAACTGATTTAGCCCTCAATTGGGAGAAATGCCATTTTATGGTAGATGAAGGAATAGTGCTCGGCCATAAGATTTCATCTAAGGGAATTGAAGTAGAAAAAGCCAAGGTGGACGTGATCGAGAGATTACCCCCACCAAATTCGGTTAAAAGAATTCGAAGTTTTCTTGGACATGCAGGTTTTTACAGGAGGTTCATTCATAATTTTTCTAAAATCACTAAACCCTTGTGCAATTTGCTTGAACAGGTTAAAGTCTTCGATTTTGATGATTCTTGCACCCAAGCATTCGAAACCCTAAAGAAAAAGCTTGCCTCGGCACCCATTGTCGTTCCACCAGATTGGACGCTACTTTTTGAACTTATGTGTGATGCAAGTGATTTCGCGGTAGGAGCAGTCCTAGGCCAACGCACAGGTAAGACCTTCCATGTGATATACTACGCTAGTAAAACTCTTAATAGTGCTCAAGTGAATTACACAACAACGGAGAAATAGTTACTAGCTGTAGTTTTCACATTTGACAAGTTCCGATCCTATTTGATTGGTACAAAGGTAATTGTTCATACGGACCATTCAGCAATCAAATATCTATTTGCTAAAAAGGATGCCAAACCTCGTTTGATTCGTTAGATATTACTTTTACAATAATTTGATATTGAAATTAAGGACAGGAAAGGAACAGAAAATCAAGTGGCCGATCACTTATCACGTTTAGAACGCAACATGGAGGAGGACGCGGATCTAGAGATATGCGATGCATTCCCGGATGAACAAATTTTAGTTGCCTCGGCAACCATAGACGTGCATGCCTCGGCAACCCTCGACGCCCAAAGCAACCATGGACGACACGCCTCGGCAACTATCGACGCCATAGCAGCCCTTGACTCGCACGCCTCAGCAATTTTGGGAGCGATCGCCACGGCAAAGACATGCCTGTAATACCCCGCACGCGGATTTAGTTAATTTCCTTGTTTGTGGTATTTTACCTTATGGCATTACTCACCAAGGGAAGAAGCGGTTCCGCCATGATGCTAAGCATTACTTTTGGGACGAGCCTCTTTTGTTTAAACAATGTGTAGATCAGGTTATACGTCGATGTATCCTTGAAGAAAAGCAACAGAATGTACTCTGACAATGTCATTCTTCACCCTATGGAGGACATTTTGGAGGAACTCGTACCGCGTTCAAAGTTTTGCAATCCGGTTTGTATTGGCCAACATTGTACAAAGATGCCCAAGACTTTTACAAGCAATGTGATCGTTGCCAGAGGACGGGCAATATCTCTAGACGACATGAGATGCTGCTCCAAAACATCATCGAGGTGGAATTGTTCGATGTATGGGGGATCGATTTTATGGGACCTTTCCCATCTTCATTCGGCAACCTCTATATTCTACTTGCCGTCTACTACGTGTCTAAATGGGTAGAGGCAGCTGCAGTTCCCAACAACGATTCCAAGACCGTGCAACGATTCTTGCAGAAATACATATTTACACGGTTTGGGATACCGAGAGCAATTATCAGTGACGAAGGCAAGCATTTTGACAACAAACTAATTGCCAAGATGTTGCAACGCTTCGGCATATCACACAAGATCGCCACGGCATATCACCCACAAACCAACGGGCAAGCAGAAATTTCCAACCGGGAATTGAAGGGTATACTCAAGAAAGTTGTAAATCCCTCTAGGAAGGATTGGTCATTAAGACTAGATGACGACTTTGGGCATATCACACTGCATTCAAAACACCCTTAGGTATGTCCCCTTCCGACTTGTCTATGGCAAAACATGCCATCTACCGGTGGAAATCGAACACAAGGCATCTTGGGCAATCAAGACCGTGAATATGGATTGGGAAAGTGCGGACAAAAGCGTTTGTTGGACCTCAATGAGATAGAAGAATTCCGTGCACTCGCCTATAACAATGCACGAATCTACAAGGAGAAAACAAAGCGATGGCATGACAAGAAACTATTGCCACGGCAATTCACACCAGGGCAACTAGGAATTCAATTCTCGGCTAAAACTTTTCCTGAGAAAGCTGAAATCAAGATGGTCGGGACCATTCAAAGTTGTCAAACCATTCTCCCATGGTGTTGTGATAATCAATTCCATCTCTAACAACCATGAATTCAAAGTTAATGGACATAGATTGAAGCACTACAATGGTGCCCATGTGGAACGTAACAAAGAAGTGGTCACCTTAGGAGATGCATGAGCATGCTCTCTGATAAGTGTTCAAAAGTACTATTTTTATTACTTTTTTTAATCATATTATTGTTAGACTTAAGCTCATATTAGTTGCATAATTAGTTATTCATGCATTAATTCATGTTTTTTTTCCACTATTGAGCTTGATTACATAACTTGGTGATTTTTGTGGAAAAAGATGCTGCTTTGGTGTGTTTTTGTGTGTGTATGTGCAGTATCACTTGCCAAAGTAATGCCGAGCTAGTTGCCAGGGCAATTCATGAAGGATATGTCGAGCTAGTTGCCAGGGCAATGCATGAAGGAGACGCCGAGCCAGTTGCCATAGCAATTGTCGACAAAGAGAAAATGCAATAGGGATGTCGAAATTGATGACTAGACAAACCCAAGATGACGTGGAGCAAAGCCCAAACCCAAAGGAATTTGATTTCCATGCAGAGATTAAAGAAGAATTAAATTCCAAGAAGATAGGAGAAGTTCTAGTAGGAATACAATTATAATAAAGAATTATATTCTTTAAAGATAATTTAATTCCAACTTAAACTCCTCCTAAAGAAGGACTTTGGCCTAGCCCTATAAATAAGAAGGAGATTTCGACAATTCAAGGGAGAGCAAGAGGAGAGGATTTTCGACAACTCCAAAGGGCAAGAAGGAAGAGATTTCGACAAGATAACAAGGAGGGAGAGAGTTCGATTTCTTCTTATTCTTTGCTTCCATTAGATTCATGGTTTGGGGATTATTCCTTGTATATATTTTGAACCCAACCATGAACTAACTTGATTGGTGGGGTTATTGTGTTTTGTTGTTGTGAGAAACAATTGGATTTTGTTTAGGTAATAAGAGTTTGCACTTTTCTATTCAAGGTTTACTCATTCTTGGCTTTTATTCTTGTTTGTGAGTGAATTGAGAGAGGATCTCGTAACTTCATCTATTTATCTAATATCGGGAGAGTTAGATTCAAGAAACGAATGAGTATGGTCTTTATTCAATCTATTGATGGTGAAGATTAATCCGTCTTAGGAATAAGTTAAGGATTTCAACGGCTAAGAGGAGCGCAAGATTGGTTGTTGTTCACCCTTAATTCACGCAGGGATGTATTATCAAGGCATGCACAAGTAGCTAGAGTTTCGACTTAGGGATAAGAAGAAACCATTGAAGAACGCTCTACCGAACCTTGAAGTTGCTGCCCAGACGCCCAAGTAGTTGCCCAACTAGTTGCCCAGGCAACCATCGATTAGTTGCCAAGGCAACCCCGTTGTGCAAGTTGCCACGGCAACTGAGTTGCCCGTGCACTCTTTTACCAAAACGATCGAATCGGCTATCACACCTCAACTCACGATAACCTGGCCTATCTTTCTCTTTTTCTTTCATCTATTCTTTTAGTTTATTGCTTTTACTTTTCTCGTTAATTAAAACCTCTATTATCAATTGTGTTTTTATTTTCGGTCGATAACTTAAGCAAAGTGGCCCAAACCAATCCACGTGGAGACGATACTCGATACTCATATCACTTTATTACTTGCGACGTGTATACTTGCACATTTGCGTAGCACTTATCACACGCAACAAGTTTTTTGGCGCCGTTGTCGGGATTGGCAATTGGTGTTAGTTGTTTTGTTATTGCATTTTTTTCTCTTAGTTTTACTAACTTTTTCTTTTTGTTTATTTATCAAAAAAAAATTAGGTGTGCTACAAGTTAAGGGACATCAACATGTCGGGAAATAAAAGCCGATCTATTCGAGAGATGATGTTGGAAGATATGAATCAATCCAATCGAGAGTTTCTTGCCCTTTGATGATTACCTATACCAACCGAGAAAAGCCCAAAGAACTTATACCGTGGAAAAATCTTGTGCTATGTGTGGAGAACATCATGTGTTTGAAAATTGCCCTCACATTTTTCGGTGCATATAAGTACATGGAGGACCATAGAGGGAACCGACAGCAAAATTCTTCATGGTATGGTCAAAAGCTCAAATTTTTTTTTTTACCATAACAATTTTGCCGCTTGCAAAGAATAGCTATGCCATGGCAATGTAGTCCTTTTCAAGAGCATTCCAATTTCTTGGAGGAAACGTTACTAGCTTCCTTGGCTAGACTTGACGGATCAATTGAAGAGATTCAAGAGCTATCAAAAGCTATGGATACGAGGATAGCTCAGTGGGATGCAACCTTAGGGGATTCAGAAGATCAATTGGGGAGATCCACATATGTCATGGATAACATGCACCAACAATTCATTCCTAGGGATACTGACAACCCAAGGCAAGAGGATAAGGAGCAATACAAAGAAATCTCTCTGATGTGTGAGGAACAGCTAGAACCTCAAAGTCGAGAGGATGCCAATGAGAGAGACTGCCCAACACATGATGAGCTTGAACAACAAATTGCCTCAGCAATGATTGAGGAGCCTAAACAGAGCAATGCCGCGACAACAGTCAGTGAAGCTGAGAACAACAATACTACAACAAATTCTGAGGAACCTGATGCCCAAAAGGTTACAACGTTGATATTGAAGAAGGAATCTGTAGATTGCTCTCATCTACAATTGCCACGACAATTACACGACCACATGCAAGATCAACAAGATGATAATACTTTGCCAATGGAATATGAGCAGGTAATAGTTAAACCTTTTGAATTCTTTAAAAACTCACCTTGTCCATTGCAGGTATGTCTTGAAGAACCGAGGTTGGTAGATTTGAAGCCATCGAAATCTCTACTGATGGAGATGTTTGAGAGGCCAAAAAAAAAGGTGTTTGGATTCATAAAGCTCTTCAGAAAATTGATTCTTCCCTTGACTTAAAGCAAAATTAGATAGCTGATTGCCACGACAATTGGCTTGAGCAGCAATTGCCACGACAACAAAGGATACATCCAACCATGATAGAAGTCGACAAGAATGAGGTAATTGAATGGTTGAGAATGGATATAATTTTTTCTATTAATATATTTGTGCCTTCAGGAATAGTAGCAAGGTGGAGAGTATACATGGACTACAAGCGAACGAAGAAGAAAGACACCTCCATCATGGGGTAATGCAAAAGGGAGTAGCTGGGAGCACATTGGCCCAACTCTTTTTGGGCAATATTGTCACCCGATGGAGGGTACGGATGGACTATAAGAAGTATTAGAAACGACTCTCCTCAAGTTTTCTCAGATATGCAGTAACATTAGAAGTGGTCAACTTAGTAGATGCATGAGCATGCTCTCCTTTCAATATTTTCTTTTTCTTTTTCTTTTTATTTATTTTTTTCATTTTTATTTTTAGGAGATATTTTATTTTTCTTCATTATCTTTAGTTTTTAGGTTTTCTTTGTTTTCTTTTTCACAACAAGACTCACAACTACTATGCTAAGGAAATTCACTGCCAACTACTTGCCACAGCAACCACAACAGAAACTGGTGATGCCCAGGCAACAACAATGGCTTCAGCAACTATTGATGCCCATGCAAGTGAACCTGTATCGGCAAACATGGATCAAATCAAAGCAATGCTATTCACGCGGCACCAGCATTCAACCACCGACTGAAAAATGAATCAAGCAAACGACACGAAGGAAACTTATCACTCGAGGTGACGACCTCTCCGACTAACTCATTTCATTTAGTTTCTTTTAAATTTTATTTCACTCTTACATGCATTGAGGACAATGTTTCTCTCGAGTTTGGGGGGTGTTGGTTTCTAGTTAGCTTCATGTTTAGTTGCATTCATTTTTAGCAATCACATATAGGTTGCATATGTTACTTGCCATTCCTTTAATTGGATTTAATTGCTTAAGACTTTTTGAATACCCAATGATGAATTTTCGCCACTGCACTTAATTGAAAGAACCTTTAATTTTAGGATTGCATGAAAAGAACTTAGAATTTTACTATGATGCTGAATTTTTTTTACACGGTAGTTGGTTGTTGATTGAAAGAAACTTAGTGAACTTAGGTTGCTTAAAATTTGGGTAAATTTAAAATTGAAAATTAAAAGTTAATTTCTTACTAGAGGTTCCCAAAACTGGCTCTAGTAGTAAATGCACTTTCTTGATAGAGGTGCCCGAAACTGGCTCTAGTAGTTAATGCACATTAAAGAATCGCTAGAGGTGTCCGAAATTGGCTCTAGTCGACTAAAATAAAATGAGAAATTGCTTACTTTACTAGAGGTGCCGAAATTGGCTCTAGTGAAAATTAAAATAAATGCCCCAGTAATTAAATTGATAAAAACCTACTATTCACATAGAATTTCGAAAATCAACTTGTACACAACTACGCACACACATTGTCACGAGCACTATAGTTTGGTTTCGGGTAATTTTTGTGTTATCCGAAAAATTAAAAGGTGATCATACTTTGTGCCACGGTTCCGAGGTTTGAATTCAAGTTTGAAGCATGTCTTTGATGATTAAAGTCTTGGCAGGTAATTGTTAGTTTGCATTGCTTGAGGACAAGCAATAGTTCGAGTTTGGGGGCGTGATAAGTGTTCAAAAGTACTATTTTTATTACCCTTTTTACTCATATTATTGTTAGACTTAAGCTCATATTAGTTGCATAATTAGTTATTCATGCATTAATTCATGTTTCTTTCCACTGTTGAGCTTGATTACATAACTTGGTGATTTTTGTGGAAAAAGATGCTGCTTTGGTGTGTTTTTGTGTGTGTATGTGCAGGATCACTTGCCAAAGCAATGCCGAGCTAGTTGCCAGGGCAATACATGAAGGATATGTCGAGCTAGTTGCCAGGGCAATGCATGAAGGAGACGCCGAGCCAGTTGCCATGGCAATTGTCGACAAAGAGAAAATGCAATAGGGATGTCGAAATTGATGACTAGACAAGCCCAAGATGACATGGAGCAAAGCCCAAACCAAAGGAATTTGATTTCCATGCAGAGATTAAAGAAGAATTAAATTCCAAGAAGATAGGAGAAGTTCTAGTAGGAATACAATTATAATAAAGAATTATATTCTTTAAAGATAATTTAATTCCAACTTAAACTCCACCTCAAAGAAGGACTTTGGCCTAGCCCTATAAATAAGAAGGAGATTTCGACAATTCAAGGGAGAGCAAGAGGAGAGGATTTTCGACAACTCCAAAGGGCAAGAAGGAAGAGATTTCCACAAGATAACAAGGAGGGAGAGAATTCGATTTCTTCTTCTTCTTTGCTTCTATTAGATTCATGGTTTGGGGATTATTCTTTGTATATCTTTTGAACCCAACCATGAACTAACTTGATTGGTGGGGTTATTGTGTTTTGTTGTTGTGAGAAACAATTGGATTTTGTTTAGGTAATAAGAGTTTGCACTTTTCTATTCAAGGTTTACTCATTCTTGGCTTTTATTCTTGTTTGCGAGTGAATTGGGAGAGGATCTCTTAACTTCATCTATTTATCTAATATCAGGAGAGTTAGATTCAAGAAACGAATGAGTATGGTCTTTATTCAATCTATTGATGGTGAAGATTAATCCGGCTTAGGAATAAGTTAAGGATTTCAACGGCTAAGAGGAGCGCAAGATTGGTTGTTGTTCACCCTTGATTCACGCAGGGATGTATTATCAAGGCATGCACAAGTAGCTAGAGTTTCGACTTAGGGATAAGAAGAAACCATTGAAGAACGCTCTGCCGAACCTTGAAGTTACTGCCCAGACGCCCAAGTAGTTGCCCAGGCAACCATCGATTAGTTGCCAAGGCAACCCCGTTGTGCAAGTTGCCATGGCAACTGAGTTGCCCGTGCACTCTTTTACCAAAACGATCCAATCGGCTATCACACCTCAACTCACGATAACCTGACCTATCTTTCTCTTTTTCTTTCATCTATTCTTTTAGTTTATTGCTTTTACTTTTCTCGTTAATTAAAACCTCTATTATCAATTGTGTTTTTATTTTCAGTGCAGTAACTTAAGCAAAGTGGCCCAAACCAATCCCTGTGGAGACGATACTCGATACTCATATCACTTTATTACTTGCGACGTGTATACTTGCACATTTGCGTAACACTTATCACACGCAACACTCTCCTTTCAATATTTTCTTTTTATTTTCATTTTTATTTTTATTTTTAGGAGATATTTTATTTTTCTTCATTATCTTTAGTTTCCAGGTTTTCTTGATTTTCTTTTCCACAACAAGACTCACAACCACTATGCTAAGGAAATTCACCACCGACACGGCAACCTACATCGTGCCTGCACAAGCTGATGCCACGGCAACCAACCCTGAAGATGCCACGACAACCAAAGCTAAAGACATTCCAGCAAGCACTAAAAAAGCCAAAGGTAAAGCACCTATGCCCGAATCAAGTCCTACGAAATCATTTTCTGATTTTTCAGATTCGGACGAGTCCTCCATTGCACCAACAAAGACCACACCAATTGAATCCTCCAAGCGAAAAACCAATGACACTGATGAAGAGGACGATGAGGACAACTTCGTACGAGGATCGATTCCACCACCGGCACAAGAAAACAACCATCGCGTTCAAGCAAGAGAAGCAAGGTGTGAAGAAACTGATTTAGTCCTCAATTGGGAGAAATGCCATTTTATGGTAGATAAATGAATAGTGCTCGGCCACAAGATTTCATCCAAGGGAATTGAAGTAGACAAAGCCAAGGTGGACGTGATCGAGAGATTACCCCCACCAAGTTCGGTTAAAAGAATTCGAAGTTTTCTTGGACATGCAAGTTTTTACAGGAGGTCCATTCATAATTTTTCTAAAATCACTAAACCCTTGTGCAATTTGCTTGAACATGATAAAGTCTTCGATTTTGATGATTCTTACACCCAAGCATTCGAAACCCTAAAGAAAAAGCTTGCCTCGACATCCATTATCGTTCCACCAGATTGGACGCTACCTTTTGAGCTCATGTGTGATGCAAGTGATTTCGTGGTAGGAGCAGTCCTAGGCCAACGCACAGGTAAGACCTTCCATGTGATTTACTACGCTAGTAAAACTCTTAATAGTGCTCAAGTGAATTACACAACAACGGAGAAAGAGTTACTAGCTGTAGTTTTCGCATTTGACAAGTTCTGATCCTATTTGATTGGTACAAAGGTAATTGTTCATACGGACCATTCGGCAATCAAATATCTATTTGCTAAAAAGGATGCCAAACCTCATTTGATTCGTTGGATATTACTTTTACAAGAATTTGATATTGAAATTAAGGACATGAAAGGAACAGAAAATCAAGTGGCCGATCACTTATCACGTTTAGAACGCAACAAGGAGGAGGACGCGGATCTAGAGATATGCGATGCATTCCCGGATGAAAAAATTTTAGTTGCCTCGGCAACCATGGACGCGCGTGCCTCGACAAACCCTCAACGCCTCAGCAACCATGGACGCGCACGCCTCAGCAACTATCGACGCCGCAGCAGCCCTTGATGCGCACGCCTCGGCAATTTTGGGAGCAGTCACTACGGCAGCACATGCCTCAACAATACCCTGGTACACGGATTTAGTTAATTTCCTTGTTTGTGGTATTTTACCTTATGGCATTACTCACCAAGGGAAGAAGCGGTTCCGCCATGATGCTAAGCATTAATTTTTGGACGAGCCTCTTTTGTTTAAACAATGTGCAGATCAGGTTATACGCCGATGTGTCCCTGAAGAAGAGCAACAGAATGTACTCCGGCAATGCCATTCTTCACCCTATGGAGGACATTTTGGAGGAACTCGTACCGTGGCCAAAGTTTTGCAATCCGGTTTGTATTGGCCAATATTGTACAAAGATGCCCAAGACTTTTACAAGCAATGTGATCGTTGCCAGAGGACGGGCAATATCTCTAGACGACATGAGATGGCGCTCCAAAACATCATCGAGGTAGAATTGTTCGATGTATGGGGGATCGATTTTATGGGACCTTTCCCATCTTCATTTAGAAACCTCTATATTCTACTTGCCGTCGACTATGTGTCTAAATGGGTGGAGGCAGCTGCAGTTCCCAACAACGATTCCAAGACCGTGCAACGATTCTTGCAGAAAAAACATATTTACACAGTTTGTGATGCCGAGAGCAATTATCAGTGACGAAGGAAAGCATTTTGACAACAGACTAATTGCCAAGATGTTGCAATGCTTCGGCATATCACCCAAGATCGCCACGGCATATCACCCACAAACCAATAGGCAAGCAGAAATTTCCAACCGAGAATTGAAGGGTATACTCGAGAAAGTTGTAAATCCCTCTAGAAAGGATTGGTCATTAAGACTAGATGACGCACTTTGGGAATATCGCACTGCATTCAAAACACCCTTAGGTATATCCCCCTTCCGACTTGTCTATGGAAAAACATGCCATCTACGGGTGAAAATCGAACACAAGGCATACTAGGCAATCAAGACCATGAATATGGATTGGGAAAGTGCCAGACAAAAGCGTTTGTTGGACCTCAATGAGATAGATGAATTCCGTGCACTCGCCTATAACAATGCACGAATCTACAATGAGAAAACAAAGCGATGGCATGACAAGAAACTATTGCCACTACAATTCACACCAGGGCAACTAGTTCTCTTACTCAATTCTCGGCTAAAACTTTTCCCGGGAAAGCTGAAATCAAGATGGTCGGGACCATTCGAAGTTGTCAAACCATTCTCCCATGGTGCTGTGATAATCAAGTCCATCTCTGACAACCATGAATTCAAAGTTAATGGACAAAGATTGAAGCACTACAATGGTGCCCAAGTGGAACGTAACAAAGAAGTGGTCACCTTAGGAGATGCATGAGCATGCTCTCATTTCAATATTTTTTTTCTTTTTATTTTCATTTTTCTTTTTATTTTTAGGAGATATTTTATTTTTCTTCATTATCTTTAGTTTCCAGGTTTTCTTTATTTTTTTTCCACAACAAGACTCACAACCACTATGCTAAGGAAATTTACCACCGACACGGCAACCTACATCGTGCCTGCACAAGCTGATGCCACGACAACCAACCCTGAAGATGCCACAACAACCAAAGCTAAAGACATTCCGGCAACCACTGCAAAAGCCAAAGGTAAATCACCTATGCCCGAATCAAATCCTACGGAATCATTTTCTGATTTTTCAGATTCAGACGAGTCCTCCATTGCACCAACAAAGACCGCACCAATTGAATCCTCCAAACGAAAAGCCAATGACACTGATGAAGATGACGATGAGGACAACCCCGTACGAGGATCGATTCCACCACCGGCAACAAGAAAACAACCATCGCGTTCAAGCAAGAGAATCAAGACACCGACCAAAAGGAAACTAATCATCTACGATGACGAACTCTCGGAGTAAGTCCTCGTATGCATTTTATTTTTCGTTATTTTTATTTTTTCTTTAATGCATGCATTGAGGACAATGCCTCACTCGAGTTTGGGGGGGAGATTGTTATTAGTAGTTACCATGTTTAGTTACATTCATCTTAAGTATTACATTTAGGATACATAAATTGCTTGCCATGCCTTTAGTTGGAACAAGAATTGCTTAGATTTGATGAATATCCGATGATGACTTTGCCAATGCACTTAATTGATAGAATTTTTATGCTAGGATAACCATGGAAAAACTTAGAATTTTACTATGATGCTAATTTTGATGAAACACTGTTGTGGTTTAATTGATTTAAGGAATTCTAGTGAACTTAGGTTGATAATTAACAAATTGGGGGATTAGAATAAAAATTGGATGAATGCTAGAAGTGCCCGAAATTGGCTCTAGCATGTGCTAAAAAAATCAATCACTAGAGGTGCCCGAAACCGGCTCTAGTCGAATAAATTAACTTAAGAAAACTAAAAACAAAACACTAGAGGTGCCCAAAACTGGCTCTAGTTAAAACCCAATAAAGTAATTTGAAAACTTATTGTTTGCATAGAATCCGAAAAATCAACTTGCACATAACTCCGCACACACTCACAATCATTATAGTTTGATTCCAAGTAACTCCTCAGTTTTCCCAAAAATAAAAAGCCAATCATACTTTGTGACCCGGTTCAGAGAATTGAAATCAAGTTCAAAGCTAAGTTTGTGAAAATTGAAGTCTTGGCAGGTAATTATGAGTTTGCATTGCTTGAGGACAAGCAATAGTTCGAGTTTGGGGGTGTGATAAGTGTTCAAAAGTACTATTTTTCTTACCCTTTTTACTCATATTATTGTTAGACTTAGGCTCATATTAGTTGCATAATTAGCCATTCATGCATTAATCCATGTTTTCTTCCAACGTTGAGCTTGATTACACAACTTGGTAGTTTTTGTGGGAAAAGATGCTGCTTTGGTGTGTTTTGTGTGTATGTGCATGATCACTTGCCAAAGCAAGGCTAGAGCTAGTTGCCAGGGCAATGCATGAAGGAGATGCCGAGCTAGTTGCTAGGGCAATACATGAAAGAGATGCCGAGCTAGTTGCCAGGGCAATGCATGAAGGAGACGCCGAGCTAGTTGCCAGGGCAATTGTTGACAAGAGCAAAGGTGATATGGTAGTCGAAATTGATGACTAGACAAGCCCAAGATGACGTGGAGCAAAGCCCAATCCCAAAGGAATTTGATTTCCATGAAGAGATTAAAGAAGAATTAAATTCCAAGAAGATAGCAGAAGTTCTAGTAGGAATATAATTATAATAAAGAATTATATTCTTTAAAGATAATTTAATTCCAACTTAACTTCCTCCTCAAAGAAGGACTTTGACCTAGCCCTATAAATAAGAGGGAGATTTCGACAATCCAAAGAGAGCAAAGAGAGGGGAATTTCGACAACTCCAAGGAGGGCAAGAGGAGAGAATTTTCGACAAACATCTAGGGCAAGGAGGACTTCGACAAGCCTCATTCTTCATCATTTTCTTTCTTGTTCGATTGGGTTCATGCTAGGGATTATTTATCTTGTGTTTCTTTGGAACCTAGCCATGAACTAAATCTATTTGGCTATGGTTATTGCGTTTTGTGTTTGTGAGAAACTATTGGTTTTTGTTTAGGTAATAAGAGTTTGCACTTTTCTATTCAAGGTTTATTCATTCTTGGTTCTTATTCTTGTTTGCGAGTGAATTGGGAGAGGATCTCGTGATTTCATCTATTTATCTAATATCGAGAGAGTTAGATTCAAGAAACGAATGAATATGATCTTTATTCAATCTATTGATGGTGAAGATTAATCCGGCTTAGGAATAAGTTAAAGATTTCAACGGCTAAGAGGAGCGCAAGATTGGTTGTTGTTCACCCTTGATTCACGCAGGGATGTATTATCAAGGCATGCACAAGTAGCTAGAGTTTCGACTTAGGGATAAGAAGAAACCATTGAAGAAGGCTCTGCCGAACCTTGAAGGTTGCTGCCCAGACGCCCATGTAGTTGCCCGACTAGTTGCCCAGGCAACCATCAATTAGTTGCCAAGGCAACCCCGTTGTGCAAGTTGCCACGGCAACTGAGTTGCCCGTGCACTCTTTTACCAAGACGATCCAATCGGCTATCACACCTCAACTCACGATAACCTGGCCTATCTCTCTCTCATTTGATCTCATCTATTCATTTACTTTATTGCTTTCTAGATTAGTTATTAGTTAAACTCCTATAATCCTTTATTTGTGTTTTTACTTTTTACAGTGCAAGTGACTAGATTCTTGAAGTGGCACCAATCCCTGTGGAGACGATATCTTTTATACTATAACTTGCAACGTGTATACTTGCACAATTACGTAGCACTTATTACGCGTAACAACAACCTTGTTGATTGGCCCTTTGTTGGCTACCTCTCCTTATTTTTAGGGGTTTTACACCCTTCAATTTACAAAGCTACATGATCAGCAAAGGAAAAGCCAATATGGCATTCCTCTCTTCAGCAAAACCTTTAATCTCTTTATGGATGATTGCATCCACATCAATATTTCTTCCTTTAATGATAGAATGTATCAGGCGCATTCTATCAAGTGAGACAGTCGTACTATAGGTTAAAGGTAACAACCTGGAGTTGATGAACTGAAACCAGATCTTGGCAGGTAAGGTCAAAAACTTTCTATACATAGTAAAGTTCCCAACATTGGTCCCCGACCACAATGCACCAACAACACATAAATTATTCACTAGGAGAGCCAATTTATTATCATCAATCTCAGCCACAAACAATGCATGCTCATCCACACTCATAGCAGTCTTGAACAACTTATTAATGGTAGCAGCACTCCAAGGAATAGAATGTTCCCTCAAAAAAACAAGTTTTAATAAAGGCTCATAAAGATTTGCATAAAATTATCTTACTAAGGCAGCGTTGTAGCTACTGGGATGAGTGCAAAAATTGCTCTATTTGTGAAGCACAATGGTGTCATGAATGGATTTTCCAGGCTCTTCCTCAGAAGAAAGTTTTATCCCCTGTTCTCGGTGGATGCTTCTCTTTTGCATATGCTCTTTAAAATGCTCACCCGCAATCTCTGTTTGAAAAACCTCGTACTCATTAGTTTCTTCACGAGCGACTGGTTCCTCGGATGGAGATTTTGATTCTAAGCTTGGAACATCTTGCACATGGGGTTCTATTGAGATTTTCGGGCTGCCCTAGTCTTGGCCATGATGTAATTAAAATGAAGATGAAAAAGAAAGATTTTTGTAGAGAAAAATTTAAACTTTGAAGATTTGAAAAATTAGAGAAAGTAGAAAATTGAGTGAGTGGTCAGTGAAGTTTAAAGTTGCTTAATAAAGAAGAAGAAAATAGGGAAAATAAAGAGGCATGATTTGTACCGTCTGATGCGATGAGTTTTACCGGCTTGATCTTGGCATAATAATCATGCCCATTCATTGCATTTCTAGCACATATGATGAAAGGCTATGATTTTTAGGGATTAATCAGTGTAATTGAATTACCTGAATTACCCCTTCAAAAATCATGCATATATTGTGAGGCCTTTTGCCGTACAAGTTGTTAGAGAAGAAGATTCCTTGACAAATCAACGAGAGATTATTCTGCAAAAAAAGAAATAAAGAAAATTAAAATAAAAAACAAGAAAAATAAAATGTAATCCTAATAAAGCTTTTAAAGAGAATTTCAAAAAAAATTCGACCAATTTAATGGTCTCAATATTTCCAGGATCAAAGTCACCAAAGTAAAGTTTGAGTCGTTGGCCATTGACTTTGAATGGAATTCTCCCTTTTGTATCTTTGATTGTGACTGCAACGTGTGGAAATACTTTCACAACTTCGAAGGGTATAGACCATATTGATCGCAATTTTCCTGGATGCAATTTCAGTCTAGAATTGAATAGCAAAACAAACTGTCCTACTTCAAATTGTCAATGCAAAATAATCTTATCGTGCCAGCGCTTGATATTTTCCTTGTAAATAGAGGCATTTTCATAAGCATTAAGTCGAATTTCCTCTAATTCAGTAATGTCCAGCAATCGCTTCTTCCCCGCTGCTTCATAATCAAGGTTGACTTGCTTAAGAGTCCACAAGGCCTTATGTTCATGTTTTATAGGCAAATGACAAGATTTTCCAAAAATAAGTTGGTACCTTGACATTCCCAATAGAGTTTTGTATACAGTGCGTATAACCCATAATGCATCATCTAAGCGAGATGACCAATCCTTTATAGTGGTTTTCACCACTTTTCCAAGATGTTTTTAATTGCCCAGCTAGAAATCTCTGCTTGTCCATTAGATTGGGGATGCTACGTTGTAGCTAGTCGGTGATCTACTTCATAGCATTTCAATGTAGCAACCACTGGCTGTAGTGGAAATACTTGCCCTGAACGCTAATTAATGCTCTTGGTGTTCCAAAGCGAGTGAGTATATGCGTGTGAAAGAACTTTAAAACTGTTTTTACATCATCTTTAGGCACTGCAATGTCTTCTATCCATTTTGAAACATAGTCAACCGCAACCAAAATGTATAGATTTCCAAAAAAATTATGAAAAAGACCCATGAAATCTAATCCCTAAACACCAAATAACTCGATTTCCATTATTGGCTATTGTGGCATCTTATTTCTTCTAGATATGGATCCAGTATATTGACATCTATCACAGCATTGGGCAAACTCGTGAGCATCTTTGAACAATAATGGCTAGTAAAATCCAGATTGGAGGACTTTTGCAGCTCATTCTACCAAAATGCCCTCCATAAGGAGCATAGTGACATTGCTGTAGAATAGATCTCATCTCTTCTTCAGGGACGCAACGTCAAATTATATTGTCATTACAAACCTTGAATAGACAAGGTTCATTCCAATGATATTTCATCGTATCTCTAAGAAATCTTTCCTTCTTGTGCCCATTTACACCAGAAGAGTCTTTTCACAAACCAAGTAGATTACAAAATCAACGTACCACGGTGTTGCATCCACAACGAAAAACTTTTCATCAGAAAATGCGTCGACAATTTGCAACTTATTTCCATCTTTGCTGCCTACTTCTAATCTCGAACGGTGATCGACAACTTGATTTTTTGACCCTTTACAGTCTTTAATTTCAATATCAAACTCTTTCAGCAATAAAATCCAATGGATCAATCTAGGTTTCGCATCTTTCTTTGCAAAAAGGTATCTCAAAGTAGAATGATTAGTAAAAACTGTAATTTTTGCACCCACAAGATAAGAACAAAACTTATCAAAAGCAAAAATTACTGCTAATAACTTATTCTCAGTAGTATTGCAATTGATTTAAGCTTCATTTAGAGTCTTACTAGCATAGTAGATCGCATGAAATACCTTGTCTTTGTGTTGTCCCAAAACTACTCCCACAGCGAAATCACTAGCGTCGCACATTAATTCAAACGGTTGCTCCCAGTTGGGTGCAATAATGATTGGTGTGTTCACAAGCTGTATTTTAATTTTATTGAATGCATCTAGACATACATCATCAAAAACAAATTTTCTACCTTGCTCCAACAATAGGCGTAGAGGTTTGGTGATCATTGAAAAGTCCTGAATAAATCTTTTATAAAATCGAGCATGACCTAGAAAACTTTAATTCCCTTCACATTTGTTGGTGGCAGTAATTTCTGAATTACATCCACTTTGGCTCTATCAACCTCAATTCAAGCTTTCTATATTCTATGCTCCAAGACAATCCCTCAGTGACCATAAAGTGACATTTCTCCTAATTCAGAACTAGATTTGTGTCTTCACATTGTTGCAATACTTTCTCCAAATTGTTGACGCAATGGTCAAATTTATTCCCATACAACAAAAAATCATACATAAAGATTTCAAGGGAATTATCAATTATATCTGAAAATATTGCCACCTTTGAATTATGGCTGGTGAATTACAAAGACCAAAAGCCATACAACGAAAGGAAAATGTCCCGAATCAGCATGTAAAGTAGATTTCTCCTGGTCCTCAGGTGCAATAGCAATTTGATTGTAGCTAGAATACCCATCTAGAAAGCAGTAATACTTCTTGCCCGCAAGTCGATCTAACATTTGATTAATGAAAGACAGAGGGAAATAATCCTTTCTTATGGCTACATTGAGTCGTCTGTAGTCCATACAAATACACCAACCCATAGGAATGTGAGTTGGAATCAATTCATCAGCATTGTTACAAACTACAATAATGCCATTTTTCTTAGAAACACAGTGGACTGGACTAACCTTTGCACTATCAGAAATGGCATAGATAATTCATGCTTCCAACCACTTAAAGATTTCCTTCTTGACTATTTCCTTCATCTTTTCATTCAATCTTCTTTGCGACATAATAGACTGTTTGTGCACGTATACTGCAATTATCCATGTAATAGCATGCTTGTGCTCCTTGATAATATTTATCAACTTAGCTTCTTGAATTGAGTCTAAAGTTGCAGAGTCAATGACTGAGAGTGTTTCTGCATCTCCAAGGAATACATATTTGAGATTAGCTAGCAATGGCTCGAGCTCCAAAGTAGGAGCTTCTTCAATAGATGGTTTAAAAGTGAGAATTGTTCGGTGAGCGAGATCCAAAGATTCAACTTGCAACTTGTAGTAAACTACCGTAGTGAGTACTTCAACAATGTGGTCACAATGCATGAGATCTTCTTCAACCATTGCCAACGCAATATCCTCAGAAATGAGTATACTACGATAACTCAAGTTTTCTTGAATTATATGGTCAAGAATATCAATATGATGGCATTCTTCAGTCTACCTTCCAATATCAGCATTGAACATCCCAAAAGTAACTTGGTCATTATCAACCCACATTGTAGGTTCTCCTTTTGATATATCGATAACGACTTTCCTAATAGCTAAGAATGGATGGCTAAAAATGATAGGTACATCCTTGTCAGCCTCGTAATCCAGTATAATAAAGTCTGGTGAAAAATAAACTTGTTAACTCGAGCAAGCACTTCCTTGATTTGACCATTCGGATGAGTTAAAGATATGTCTGCCAATTGTAATATGACTATAGCGGGCTTCATTTCTCCAATGCCTAACTTTTGGAAAGTAGACAATGACATTAAATTTATACTAGCCCCCAAATCACAAAGAGCTTTACTAAAGTAGTGATTACCAATAGAGCAAAGAATGATGAAGCTACCCGGATCTTTTATCTTTCTTGGTAGAGGGGTAGATATTAATGCGTTGCATTCCTCAGTAAGCGCAGTGGTTTCCATGGCATTGAGTTTCTTCTTCTTGGACAAGTTATCTTTCATAACTTTTGCATAATTTGAAATCTGTATAAGAGCATCAATCAAAGGAATTTTCACTGTAAGTTGTTACAAAGTATCATGAAAGAATTGAAATTCATTATCCAACTCAATATTCTTAAATCTCTAAGGAAAAGGTGGATAGGGAATATCTTAGGGTTGCATCAACATTGGTCATTGTGGCAATAACTTTGGTTGTAAAACAGATGGAACTAGAGTAATAACTGGAAGAAAATTACTCATCTTGCTATCATTAACTCCATCTTCTACTGTATGATCAGGTACAGATGACTCTCCCCGTTCTTGAGTAGATATGGGAACTGGATGCATCGAGTCAGTAGTCTGTTTGCCACTACGAAGAGTAATAGCTTTGCAATGCTCCTTACCCTTGTTCACCGGACTTTTAGTGTTGCTAAGAAGTGCGCCCGACTATCAAAAATTCATGTCAATAGCCAACTGCCCCAACTGAGCCTCTAAAGTGTGTATTGATGAATAGTGACCTTACACTATAGCTTCTGTGTGAGACAAATGATCACACATAATTTTTTCAAGAAAAGCAAATGGGTCAGAGATAGTTGATGGAGCATAATGACTCATCTGAGATTGAGTCTAAGATAGTGCTCCATATTGTGATTGCACACCATACTGTGATTGCTGAGATTGTGACGCAATATGTTATGGTTGCATCCGATTCTGTTGTGGCTGCCATGGAGCTTGTGGTGTAAACTGGTGTTGCGGGTAACTAAAGTTTCCTTGGCGCACACTAGCATTCCCTTAAAAGGAATTATTCCCAGAGCGAAATACTCTTGAATGTTGTGCAAAATTAGAGTTACCCTAAGATTTTCGATTAGCTATGTTGTAAGATATACCCATGTTATTGCCTTGCATATTGCTGACATAACTAGTATTTTTGGCATGCTGTGGAAAATCCTTATAGCTATGGTTCTCGCCACAAATCTCACAAGAAAATATAGGAGTGGCAGTTTGTTGAGCTAGCTAGATAGGGAGCAACTTCACTCGTTCATTCCATATTCTTGATTTTTTTCTCCAAATAAGATATTTGGGCCTTTAGAGAAGCTAGATCATCAAGCTCGAACACTCCTAGTGCAACTTTGCATGATGCAACCCTTGAGATAGGATACTGAGAATCATTTTGAGCAAAATTGCTCCAATAATCCAACAACAGCGTTGTAGGTGCAATCAAGTAATGGACCATTAGATGACCCATCGACAAGATGTTTTGTGATTGTATTCAACCCATTGTAAAAAAATTTAATATGCGTTTCTTGTTGAATGTCATGGATGGGACATCGTTGCAACAAAAACTTATATCTTTCCCAAGTAGTATGGAGAATCTCATCGCCCAACTGATAATAGGCTGTAATATCATTCCTTAGGCACAAATTCATTGTCGGCAGAGAAAAGTGCAAAAAAATTACGCTGCAAGATGTAATAGAGCGTGCAGGAGTCCTCAAAACCATGTACGAGCTTTACCCTGCAAAGAATATAGAAATAATTACATCCATAAGGCATCACCAAGAACACCTTGTTGGCTAAATGAAGCACAAATTAAAAGGAAAGATTGAAGATGCTCTCGAGCGTTTTCATGTGGTAACCCTGCGTACTGCCCATTAGAGTTGAGTATTTGGAACAAAACCTGCTTCAACTCAAAATTCCCAGCCTTAATAGGAGGTGTTAAATGTCTAAAAGTACTATTTTATTCAACCCTTTTATTCATATTATTGCTAGACTTAGGCTCATATTAGTTGCATTATTAGCCATTCATGCATGTTTGCATTGTTTCATTGGTGGACAAGCTTGATTTCATATTTTGCTTAATTTTGTGGAAAAAAGGTACTGCTTTGGTGTGTTTTTGTGTGTGTGCAGAATCACTTGCCAAAGCAAGGCTGGAACCAGTTGCCAGGGCAATGCATGAAGGAGATACGAGCTAGTTGTCAGGGCAATGCATGAAGGAGATGCCGAGCTAGTTGCCAAGGAAATTGCCGATATGGGATAAGATGATATGGCAGTCAAAATTGATGACTAGATAAACCCAAGATGATGTGGAGCAAAGTTAAATCCCAAAGGAGTTTGATTTCCATGAAGAGGTTGAAGAGAAATTAAATCTCAAGAAGATAGGAGAAGATCTAGAAAGAATTTAAATATAAAAAAAGAATTATATTCTTTAAAAGTATTTAATTCCAACTTAACTTCCTCCTCAAAAAAGACTTTGACCTAGCCCTATAAATTGAGGACCAAGCCGTCAACTCCATAGAGAGCAAATAGGGAGATTTCGACAAGAGCAAGGAGAGATTTCGACAAGGCTTCAACCATTCTTTATCTTTTTCTTTCTTGTTCAATTAGGTTTATGTTAGGAATTCTTTGTTTTGTGTTTCTTTGGAACCTAGCCATGAACTAAATCTATTTGGCTAAGGTTATTATGTTTTGTGGTTGTGAGAAACAATTGGATTTTGTTTAGGTAATAAGAATTTGCACTTTGAATTCAAGGTTTACTCATTCTTGGTTCTTATTCTTGTTTGCGAGTAAATTGGGAGAGGATCTCGTAACTTCATCTATTTATCTAATATCGGGAGAGTTAGATTCAAAAAACGAATGAGTATGGTCTTTATTCAATCTCGTAACTTCAACCCTTGAGTCACGCATGGATGTATTGTCAAGGCATGCATAATTAGCTAGAGTTTCGACTTAGGGATAAGAAGAAACTATTGAAGAACGCTCCACCAAACCTTGAAGTTGCTGCCCAGCCGCCCAGCTAGTTGCCCAGGAAACCGTCAATTAGTTGCCAAGGCAACCCCGCTGTGCAAGTTGCCATGGCAACTGAGTTGCCCTTGCACTGTTTTACCAAGATGATCCAATCGACTATCACACCCCAACTCACGATAACCTGGCCTATTATCTCTCATTTGATTACATCTTCTTTTACTTATTTGCTTTCTAGTTTAGTTGTTAGTTAAACTCCTACAATCTTCTACTTGTGTTTTTTTTTACTTTTTACAGTGCAAGAGATTGAATTCTTGAAGTGGCACCAATCCCTGTGGAGACGATATCTTTTATACTATAACTTACGACGTGTACAATTTTTCAATTGCGGAGCACTTATTACGCGCAACAAGTTTTTGGCGCCGTTGCCGGGGATTGGCAATAGCAACTTTGTTTTTTATTTTCTTGCACTTTTTATTTTTCTTGTTTAAGATTCAAAGGGCTAACAAACTTTGGTTTTGCATTGGTATATGAACAGGGTGAGACCGATTACACCAGAATATCCCTTTGATCAAGAAATCGAATGAACCTTGCAAAGACTCAGACAAAGGTTAAGAGTAGGCAATGGCTAATCAAGACGACAATATGAATCAAGATGTTCCATCAGGAGGAGGAGTGATTCTTGCACGAAACATAACTATTCGAGACTATCTTGAAGAAGATCTTGAAGGACTTAATCCAGGAGTTGTCACACCTGAAATTGAAGCCGACCACTTTGAATTGAAATCGGTGATGTTTAATATGATCAACACAATTGGTCAATTTGGCGGCTCAGCAACTAAAGATGCACGACAACATCTTAAATCTTTCCTCGAGATTTGCAATTCATTCAAAATACAAGGAGCCACCCCCGATGTTTTACGACTAAGATTATTCCCTTATTCACTGAGGGATAGGGCGAAAGCATGGTTGAATAGTATTCTTGTCGGATCAATAGGATCTTGGACCAATCTTTGTCGTGATTTCCTTGCTCGATTTAATCCTACAAATTTGACTGATAAGCTTTGTAACAAAATTACTTCTTTTCGGCAGGCAGATGATGAATCCATGTACGATGCTTGGGAGCGATATAGAGAACTTCTACACAAATGCCCCCTACACAGATTACCAGTGTGGACACAAGTAACAATGTTTTACAACGCTGTGAATACACCAACAAGGATGATGCTAGATGCCTCGACAAACAACATACTCCTAGATAAGTCACCGGAGGAAGCAATGCAAATTCTAAACAGGCTTGCCAAGAATGATTATCAATTCCCATCTGCTAGAAGAGGAGGAGTTAGACGCCAAGCCACAATACATGAACTAGGATAATCAGACTCAATTTCGGCACAATTGACCACTCTAACCAAGATGGTCCAGAACATGCAGAAACAAAACAACACACAAGAGGTCAAGGTAATGGATTCCTTTTGTGAGTTATGTGGTGGTAACCATGATTCTTCTGAATGTATGCAGAATCTGGAATCCAGCTTTTATGTGGGGAATTACAACCGGAACAACAATGTGATGTCCAATACATATAATCCCGCTTGGAAGAAGCACCCGAATTTTTTATGGAGTAATCCCAACAATGCTCTAAACCAGAACAATCAGAATGCACAAGCATCGGGATTCCAACAGAATATGCAATGGCAACAGTTGCCGCAGCAGCAACAACAACATCTAGTTCTTTGGAAAATTCTCTCAATGCTTTTATGTTGAAAACTGAATCTTATATGGCTGAGAATAGTAACTTCATAAAAAGAACTGATGCTTTTATTAATAGGACTGAGATGAGATTGCAAAACCAAGAGGCGACAATCAAATCATTGGAGAATCAAGTCGGACAATTTGCTCAAAACCTGAATACTAGACCGCAAGGAGGTTTACCTAGCGATACTGAAGTCGCAAGAGGAACTGGCCATGAGCAATGTAAAGCAATCACCACTAGAAGTGGCCAACAACTTAAAGAGGCTTAAGCTCGCTCATCAAACAAAACTCCACAAAAAGAACAAGATGAACTAAGATGTAAAGCCTCAGATGCTAAACCAGGAATTGTCGCGGCAACCAGCGATAAGCATGCCTCAGCAACCAGCGATAAGGATGCCGCGACAACCACTGATAGGCACGCCACGACAACCCTAATTGACGATGCCTCGACAACTCTAGTTGCCCCGACAATGCCATCAATCAGGTTCTAGACCAATGAAAGGATCGAAGATATCCGACTTCCACCACCATTCCCATAAAGGTTGAAGCGACAAAAGCAAGAATATCAATTCAAGAAGTTTCTTGATATCCTAAAGCAAGTCCACATCAACTTGCCATTGGTTGAAGCAATTGAACAATTGCCGAACTATTCCAAGTTTCTTAAAGACATTTTGTCCAAGAGAACAAGATAGGAGAGTTTGAAACAGTTGCCGCAATAGAGGGATGCATGGCCATGTTGCACAATCGCATGCCACCCAAGTTGAAGGATCCCAGAAGTTCCACAATACCCTGTTCCATTGGAAACCACTATGTCGAGAAAGCATTATGTGACCTTGGAACAAGCATAAACTTGATGCCTAAATTGGTTTTCCAGAAACTAGGAATCGGGAAGGCAAGACATACACAGTTATGCTACAGCTACCCGACTTATCCTATGTGCATCCAGAGGGAAAAATTGAAGACATACTGGTAAAAGTTGATAAATTTATTTTTCCCGCTGACTTTATTGTTTTGGATTGTGAAGCAGATGAACATGCACCTATCATTCTCGGGAGACCCTTCCTAGCAACATGGAGAACCTTGATCGATGTTGAAAAGGGAGAACTCACAATGAGGGTGAATGACCAGCAAGTTAAACTAAATGTGTTCCAAACACTAAGGCATGCCGATGATCCGAAAGAATGCCAACTTCTTCATGCCACGGCAGAGTTTAACTTCGACGAGGAATTTAGTTGCCTCGGCAACTACATTGTCGATCAAGAGGAACCTGAGGAGTATGAAGAACCGATCGATGAGAAACAAAAAAAAGAGGCAAATTGGTTAGTCAATCGACCAGGTACATCCTTTGAACCACTGGATTACTCATGTAAGGAAGGTAAGCTCGAAAAGCCCTCTATTGAACAACCACCGATTCTTGAGTTGAAACAGTTGCCAGGGTAACTAAAATATGCTTACTTGGGAACCGATAATACATTGCCTGTAATTATTTCCTCTAAGTTACAGCCTGAGCAAGAAAAAAAGCTGATGCTACACAAGAAGGCAATAGGGTGGATAATTACCGACTTGAAGGGAATTAGCCCGACAGTGTGCATGCATAAGATTTTGTTGGAAGATGATCACAAACCTTCGATTGAGGCCTAGAGGAGACTGAATCATGCCATGAAAGGGGTTGTAATGAAAGAAATCATCAAGTGTCTTGACGTCAGCATCATATACCCTATCTCTGATAGTACATGGGTAAGTCCGGTACAATGTGTACCGGAAAAGGGAGGTATAACGGTGGTAAGTAATGAAAACAATGAACTCATTCCAACCAGGACTGTGACCGGTTTGAGGGTTATGTGGATTATCGAAAGCTAAACAAAGCCACTAGGAAAGAACACTTCCCATTACCCTATATTGATCAAATGCTTGACCGTCTTGCAGGTAAACCCTTTTATTGTTTTCTTGATGGTTATTCAGGTTACAATCAAATTGCCATAGCACCAGAAGATCAAGAAAAGACAACCTTCACATGCCCATACGGTACTTATGCTTTCCGAAGAATGTCGTTCGGATTGTGTAATACCCCGGCAACCTTCCAAAGATGCATGATGGCACTCTTTTCAGACATGGTCGAAGACTTCCTTGAGATCTTCATGGATGATTTTTCTATTTTTGGTAATGACTTCGACAGTTGCCTCGACAATTTAGAGAAGGTGTTGGCAAGATGTGAAGAAACCGATTTAGTCCTTAATTGGGAGAAGTGCCATTTTATGGTAGATGAAGGAATAGTGCTCGGCCACAAGATTTCATCCAAGGGAATTGAAGTAGACAAAGCCAAGGTGGACGTGATCGAGAGATTACCCCTACCAAGTTCGGTTAAAGGAATCTGAAGCTTTCTTGGACATGCAAATTTTTATAGGGGGTTCTTCGTAATTTTTCTAAGATTACCAAACCCTTGTGCAATTTGCTTGAACATGATAAAGCCTTCAATTTTGACGATTCTTGCACCCAAGCATTCGAAACCCTAAAGGAAAAGCTTACCTCAGCACCCATTGTCGTTCCACCAGATTGGACGCTACCTTTTGAGCTCATGTGTGATGCAAGTGATTTCGCGATAGGAGCAGTCCTAGGCCAACGCACAGGTAAGACCTTTCATATGATATACTACGCTAGTAAAACTCTTAATAGTACTGCAGTGAATTACACAACAACGGAGAAAGAGTTACTAGCCGTAGTTTTCGCATTTGACAAGTTCCGATCCTATTTGATTGGTACAAAGGTAATTGTTCTTACGAACCATTCGGCAATTAAGTATCTATTTGCTAAAAAGATGCCAAACCTCGTTTGATTCGTTGGATATTGCTTTTACAAGAGTTTGACATTGAAATTAAGGACATGAAAGGAACAGAAAATCAAGTGGCCGATCACTTATCACGCTTAGAACGCAATATGGAGGAGGACGCGAATTTAGAGATATGCGATGCATTCCCGAATGGGCAACTGTTAGTTGCCTCGACAACCATGGATGCGTATTTCTCGGCAACCCCTGACGCGCATGTCTCGACAACCATGGATGTGCATGCCGCGGCAACTCTAGACGCGCACGCCTCGGAAACCTTGGAAGTAGTTGCCACGGTAACACATGCCTCGGTAATACCCTGGTACACAGATTTAGTTAATTTCCTTGTCTGTGGTATTTTACCTTATGGCCTTACTCACCAAGGGAAGAAGCGGTTTCGCCATGATGCTAAGCATTACTTTTGGGATGAGCCTCTTTTGTTTAAACAATGTGCAGATCAGGTTATACGCTGATGTGTCCCTGAAGAGGAGCAGCAGAATGTACTCCAGCAATGCCATTCTTTACCCTATGGAGGACATTTTGGAGGAACTCGCACTGCGGCCAAAGTTTTGCAATCCGATTTGTATTGGCCAACACTGTACAAAGATGCCCAAGCGTTTTACAAGCAATGTGATCGTTGCTAGATGATGGGCAATATCTCTAGACGACATGAGATACCTCTAAAACATCATCGAGGTGGAATTGTTCGATGTATGAGCGATCAATTTTATGGGACCTTTTCCATCTTTATTCGGCAACCTCTACATTCTACTTGCCGTTGACTACGTGTCTAAATGGGTTGAGGCAGCTGCAGTTCCCACCAACGATTCCAAGACCGTGAAACGATTCTTGCAGAAAAATATATTTACACGATTTGGGATGCCAAGAGCAATTATCAGTGATGAAGGCAAGCACTTTGACAACAGACTTATTGCCAAGATGTTGCAACGCTTCGGCGTGTCACACAAAATTGCCACTGCATATCACCCACAAACCAATGGGCAAGCAGAAATTTCCAACCGAGAATTGAAGGGTATACTCGAAAAAGTTGTAAATCCCTCTAGGAAGGATTGGTCAGTAAAACTAGATGACGCACTTTGGGCATATTGCACTGCATTCAAAACACCCTTAGGTATTTCTCCCTTCCAACTTGTCTATGGCAAAACATGCCATCTACCGGTGGAAATCGAGCACAAGGCATATTGGGCAATCAAGACCGTGAATATGGATCGGGAAAGTGCCAGACAAAAGCGTTTGTTGAACCTCAACGAGATAGAATAATTCCGTGCACTCGCCTATAACAATGCACAAATCTACAAGGAGAACACAAAGCAATGACATGACAAGAAACTATTGCCGCGACAATTCATGCCAGGGCAACTAGTTCTCTTATTCAATTCTCGGCTAAAATTTTTCCTGGGAAAACTGAAATCAAGATGGTCGGGACCATTTCGAAGTTGTCAAACTGTTCTCCCATGGTGCCGTGATAATCAAGTCCATCACTGACGAACATGAATTCAAAGTCAACGGACAAAGATTGAAGCACTACAACGGTGCCCATGTAGAACGTAACAAAGAAGTGGTCACCTTAGGAGATGCATGAGCGTGCTCTCCTTTCGATATTTTATTTTTTTTTTTTTTTGAAATATTTAAATTTTTTTATTAATTTCGGTTATTATTTTTCTTTTTAGGATATATTTATTTATTTTTTTTAAGATTAAAACCACATCTTTCTTTCATATTTATTTAATTGTTTTTAAAATTTTAAGTTTAAGAATTTCTTTGCACATCTTTATTTATTTTCTTTTATTAGTTTATCTTTAATTTTAATCCTTATTTTATTTGTTTTTGAATTGTAGGAAAATAGTTCAAGATAAAGAGGAATGTTGATTCAAGACGGAAACTTCTTCAACAAGGAAATTAATGGGCTGAATCTAAGGCTTATATTAAGCCTCCAATTTACCCTAAATAAACCCTACATAACCGGCCAAACCCTTCCCCTTCCCTTAACCCCTAACCGTCACCTTCCCCCAATCTAAACCCTTGTTTTCTTTCTTTCAAAATTACTCCCACCCACCATATTTACTACCTATCTTTTCTATTTAACCCATCACCCTTAACTTCCAAGAAATCTATTCCTACTTTCACCTTGCAACTCTTTAGTTTCTTTTGCTTTCTTTTCTTTGTTTCTACCAAACTCACAACCAAGATCATCCATGGCATCCAAAATCAAATTTTTGGTTCATCCAAGTTCATCCAAAGAACCAAGATACAAGAAGTTTGCTACACCGGTGGTTCAAGAAAGATTTCACTCTATGTTTGAAAGCCGGAAGATTTGCGAAGAACAAGGCTTCGAATACTCCAACTCTCATCAAGATTTCGGCCTTGAACCATTCATCTTCAAAAGGATTGCACATCAAAAGTGGAAAATCTTTTGCCATCAATCAGAACCGGGTAACATCTCATGGGTAAGAGAATTCTATGCTCACTCACCTAACCCGGATAATCTTTATGTTTTTGTTCGTGACAAGGCTATACTCATAAGCCCTAAAAACATCAACACCTTTTATGGGCTCTACCTTAAGAAGGACGAGCATCAAACCTTTGTTGATCAACTCACTCCCAAGCAACTCGACAAGGTGATTCAAGAACTCACTCTATCGGGAACTTAATGGAACGATGATAAATAAAAGGGCACGGTAAATTGCCTTCGGCTTAAACCCGAGGCAAAATTATGGAATAAGTTTGTTAAAACTTCTTTAATGCCCACAACACACAATACCATCGTTGATACGCCTCATCTTTTGCTCATACATTCTATCTTGCATAATCCCATCATTAACATTGGAAAATTATTTGTGATGAGATTTTTGTATATAGCACAAAAGGCAAGGGTTCTCTTTTCTTCCCTTGCTTAATTTCCAATCTTTGCAAAGAGATGTATGTCCCAAGTGAGTCCACTGATGAAAAGGCCCTACCAAAGTCTGGTTGGAATCGAGCACAAATTCGAAAGCTAATGGGAGAGGCACTGGTAAAATCCCCAACGTCTTCAATTGCTGTGGCAACTCTTGTCGCCTCGGAAACTCCTAATGCCCAAGCAACCAATGCCCGGGCAACTCGAACAGCAGCCCCAGGACAACTTGAAGCACTCTTACAACCGTTGGCGAACCGCCTTAGGAAAATTGAAGACCGACAACTAATGTTCATGCGGTACATGAAGGATCACAACAATGACATCACCCAAGTCATCCTGGAAAAGTACCCGGACAGTCACCTGTCGTTCCCAATCTTTCCTGCCGAAATCCTTGCCACGGAAACCAATAAAGCAGTTACCACGACAACCGCAACAGATGATGCTGCGGCAACCTACACTGTGCCTGCCCAAGCAGTTGCCATGGCAACCTACACTGAAGATGCAGCGACAACCAAAGCTAAAGACTCCCCGACAACCACTGCAAAAGCCAAAGGTAAAGCACTTATGCCCGAAGCAACTCGTACTGAATCATTGTCTGATTTTTTAGATTTGGACGAGTCCTCTATTACACTAACAAAGACCGCACCAATCGAATCCTCCAAGCCTAAACAAAAAGCTAATGACATTGATGAAGAGGACGATGAGGACAACCCCGTACGAGGATCGATTCCACCATCGGTAACAAGGAAGCAACCACCACGCTCAAGCAAAAGAATCAAGATACCAGCCACAAGGAAACTAATCATCCACGACGACGAACTCTAGGAGTAAATCCTCGTTTGCATTTTACTTTTCTTTATTTTTATTTTTACTTTTCTCTGTTGCATGCATTGAGGACAATGCCTCACTCGAGTTTGGGGGGGATTGTTATTAGTTAGTTACCATGTTGAGTTGCATTCATCTTAAGTATTGCATTTAGGATACATAAATTGCTTGCCATGCCTTTAGTTGGAATAAGAATTGCCTAGATTTGATGAATATCCGATGATGACTTTGCCAATGTACTTAATTGATAGAACTTTTATTCTAGAATAAACGTGGAAACACTTAGAATCTTACTATGATGGTAAACTTGATGAAACATTGTTGTGGCTTGATTGATTTAAGGAATTCTAGTGAACTTAGGTTGATAGTTAAAAAATTGAGGGATTAGAATAAAAATTGGATGAATGCTAGAGGTGCCCGAAATTGGCTAATATGCTAAAAAATGATCGCTAGATGTGCCCGAATTTGGCTCTAGTATGTGCTAAAAATTGATCGCTAGAGGTGCCCGAAACTGGCTCTAGTCGAAAAAATTAATTAACTTAAGAAAACTAAAAGCAAAGCACTAGAGGTGCCCGAAACCGGCTCTAATTAAAACATGTTAAAAGAACCCAAGGAAGTAATTTAAAAACCTCTTGTTTGCATAGAATCTGAAAAATCAACTTGCACACAACTCCGCACACTCTCACAAGCATTATAGTTTGATTCCGAGAAACTCCTAAGTTTTTCGAAAAATGAAAAGCCAATCATACTTTGTGCCACGGTTCTGAGAATTGAAAACAAGTTCAAAGCTAAGTTTGTGAAAATTGAAGTCTTGGCGGGTAATTATTAGTTTGCATTGCTTGAGGACAAGCAATAGTTCGAGTTTGGGGGTATGTTAAGTGTCTAAAAGTACTATTTTATTCACCCTTTTTATTCATATTATTGCTAGACTTAGGCTCATATTAGTTGCATTATTAGCCATTCATGCATGTTTGCATTGTTTCCTTGGTGGACAAGCTTGATTTCATATTTTGCTTAATTTTGTGGAAAAAGGTACTGCTTTGGTGTGTGTGCAGAATCACTTGCCAAAGCAAGGCTGGAACCAGTTGCCAGGGCAATGCATGAAGGAGATACCGAGCTAGTTGCCAGGGCAATGCATGAAGGAGATGCCGAGCTAGTTTCAAGGGCAATTGCCGATAAGGGATAAGATGATATGGCACTCAAAATTGATGACTAGATAAACCTAAGATGACGTGGAGCGAAGTTAAATCCCAAAGGAGTTTGATTTCCATGAAGAGGTTAAAGAGAAATTAAATCCCAAGAAGATAGGAGAAGATCTAGAAGGAATTTAAATATAATAAAGAATTATATTCTTTAAAAGTATTTAATTCCAACTTAACTTCCTCCTCAAAAAGGACTTTGACCTAGCCCTATAAATTGAGGACCAAGCCGTCAACTCCATAGAGAGCAAATAGGGAGATTTCGACAAGAGCAAGGAGAGATTTCGACAAGGCTTCAACCATTCTTCATCTTTTTCTTTCTTGTTCGATTAGGTTTATGTTAGGAATTCTTTGTTTTGTGTTTCTTTGGAGCCTAGCCATGAACTAAATCTATTTGGCTAAGGTTATTGTGTTTTGTGGTTGTGAGAAACAATTGGATTTTGTTTAGGTAATAAGAGTTTGCACTTTCAATTCAAGGTTTACTCATTCTTTGTTCTTATTATTGTTTGCGAGTGAATTGGGAGAGGATCTCGTAACTTCATCTATTTCTCTAATATTGTGAGAGTTAGATTCAAGAAACGAATAAGTATGGTCTTTATTCAATCTATTGATGGTGAAGATTAATCCAGCTTAGCGGTAAGTTAAGGATTTCAACGGCTAAGAGGAGCGCAAGATTGGTTGTTGTTCACCCTTGAGTCACGCAGGGATGTATTGTCAAGGCATGCACAATTAGCTAGAGTTTCGATTTAGGGATAAGAAGAAACTATTGAAGAATGCTCCATCAAACCTTGAAGTTGCTGCCCAGCAGCCCAAGTAGTTGCCCAGGCAACCGTCGATTAGTTGCCAAGGCAACCCCGCTGTGCAAGTTGCCACGGCAACTGAGTTGCCCTTGCACTCTTTTACCAAGACGATCAAATCGGCTATCACACCTCAACTCACGATAACCTGGCCTATTCTCTCTCATTTGATTACATCTTATTTTACTTATTTGCTTTCTAGTTTATTTGTTAGTTAAACTCCTACAATCTTCTACTTGTGTTTTTTTTTACTTTTTACAGTGCAAGAGATTGAATTCTTGAAGTGGCACCAATCCCTGTAGAGATGATATCTTTTATACTATAACTTGCGATGTGTACACTTGCACAATTACGGAGCACTTATTACGCGCAACAGGAGGTCTAACAATCTCCAGTTGCAAATCATCCAATTGAGGAACAACAACCTCGCGAATTGTTCTGTTTTGGGTTGGTGGGTTTTTAGGATCCTGAGGAATTCCTTGGTTGTTGTTTTGATGTCTTACCATCCTAAAATATTCGCAAATTCTTCTTCTAAAAGTTCTCTCAACTTCTGGATCTGGTACAAAGAGTGGTGTGGCAGCACTTCTGGTCATACAACACCTACCAAATGTAATAAAAAGGAAAGGAAAAACAAAAGGAACGCTATTAGAAACAACTACAAACTTAAATAAAGAAAACATAATTGCAAGTAGTAACATAAAAACTAAATAATGCTATCCCCGGCAACGGTGCCAAAACTTGATCGGTATAAAAACGTCGCATTATTAGTGCAAGCTAAACTATCGATGCAAGAATAAAAATAGGGCAAGCCTATTTGAATATCGATCCCACGAGGATGATGTCTTTAGCGTAAGACTTATGTAACTACAATACAATACTATAAAAGTGTAAATTATGGGTGTAATGGTGGTTGCAATAAAATAATAAAGAGATGAATAAAGGATTGATTATGGTAGCAATAACAGAGTATATAAAAAGATAAAGAAATATGAAAATAGATCCTGGATCTTCTTGGTTCAGTTCGACAGAAAGATCAAGTACAATTCAAGGGAATATGATGGTTCAATTAGCAATTAGAAGGCCAGCTTAAGTACTAGCTTCCATTTAATCTTCAATCATTGACTCAAGGATGTAGATCAGCTTCAACTCTCGTCATAAGTCGGGACTATAACCCTTTGAACAAGCGAATCAACTTTCGTTGTAAAACTAATTAATCTGACTTGTCACTGCATCCGTCGATGTCCGTGGCTAGTTTAACACTCTCATGCAAAAGGTAATCAGATCCAACAATTAAAACTTTAAAAAAAGCTAATACAAATATATATTAAACTGAAGAAAGAGTTTCTACAAGTTTATAAAGCTCAAGAAATTAAGCCATCGTTAATTAAGCATGAAATACAAGAGTAATCTCCACAAACATCTAAACAAAGAAAGGTTTAAGAAGATAACAACGTATTTTCCTCGATTCAACACTTGACTCATCTTCTCCTCAGATAATTCTACCTTACTCACCTCGGATCTCCAAAAATAAGCTTAAGCTGCTATAGAAGGATGGAGAAAGCCCGGAGGTTAAAGATGATATGAAAAATAGAATTCGCATGTCTCTCTCTCCTCCCAGATTTGTCCTTTTATAGGTTGCCCAAGAAAGAACACCTGTCATGCAGGTATTTTTGCGTGACCCAGGGTCATACAAAGTTTGTTACAACAAATAATAAAGCTGGCAAGATCGTCCTTATCTTTAAGCAGACTAGACAACTGGCAGATGCAGTGTCAAACCGGTTGCAGTGGTGAAGCTTCCTCTGTAGGGACATTAGAAATGCAGTGACAACAAGGCAAAAAAGGCAAAAATATATAAAATACGAGCAATTGAAATTGAGTTAGATAAAATGTAGAAATATACATGAAAATGCAGAAATAGATGCAATAAAAACATATGTGGGGATAATTAAATCTATAAATCTAGGGAAAATACATGCTCTTTAAAGAGCTATCAATGTCCATAAACGCCAAAACTATAACAAATGTGTTGTAATCTTCGTAATCCAATTTCTGCACAAAACCATCGATTTCAATACTAGGAACAACCGTAAGTCTACCATAATCGCTAATCGCGCAAACTTTCCTCGTTCCCCAGCTTGGGTATTATAATCAACTTTCACCTCATTCCCTATAATCGTAGCCAATCTTCTAAACAAAGCTTTTGAGTAATAACGATATGGAAGCCCTGGAAGTCTAACCCATACAATGTCATGTGAAGGGGGCTTCTCCGATGTAGAAAATGAATGACTCCATGGATGTACAGTCAAATAACTCACATAGACCGTCTAAGGACCCTTAGTTAAGGTTCTCTCAAAATCTCTTGGATCATCTAAACGAACCAGAAAAGGCAAAAGGTCAAAAGTAGCCCCCAACACTTGACCTTTTGGTCACTTTAGCCCCTATTCTTTTTTTTGTTCCAAACAACCACTTAACGTTTCATTTTTGTTCAAATTTCACCCTCGTTGGATGGAAACCGTTAGTCAATTAACGGTCAAAGCCTGAGGATGATGTGGCATATCTACATAGCATAGGGAGATGATGTGGCGATGCCATGTGGCACTTTGCCGGCATGACATTGTGATTTTTTAGAAGCAAAATTCTATAAATGCGACTTAGGGATTTGAACCTGGGTCAATTGGTTGAATGACTCAACACACAACCACCAAGCTAACATACTATGTTGTTATTTTTCCACCGCTTATTTTATTTATTCATTACTCTATTTGTTTGAAAGTGTAGAAATATTGATTAAAATATTCACTAATATACCCTAAAACCCTAAACTATAAACCCTAAAAATCAAAACACTAAAAACCTAAAATCATAAACCCAAAAACCAAAACCCTAAACACATAAAACACTAAACCTTAAACCTTAAACCCTAAACTCTAAACATCTAAATCTTAAACCCTAAACCTTAAATCCAAAATCTTAAACCCTAAATAATAAACACTAAATCCTAAAACTTGAAACCCTAAACCCTAAACCCCTAAACATTAAACCCTAAACCTTAAACCTTAAATTTTGATTTAGAATATTAGGTTTAGGGTTTATCATTTTATTATTTTTGATTTTAGGTTTAAGGTTTAAGGTTTTATGTGTTTAGGGTTTCATGTGTTTAAGGTTTTAATTTTAGGATTTTGGGTTTTAGTTTAATGGGTTTAGGTTTCTAGTGTTTTAAGTTTTAGGTTTAGTGTTTATGGTTTTAAGGTTTAGGTTTTTAGGAGTTTAAGATTTTATGTTTAGGTTTTATAGATTTAGGGTTTTATGTGTTTAAGGTTTTGAGTTTTGGGTTTAGTTTTAGGTTTTAGGATATATTAGTGAATATTTTAATGAATATTTCTACACTTTCAAGCAAATAGAGTAATGAATAAATAAAATAAGTGGTGGAAATACAACAACATAGTAGGTTAGATTGGTGGTTGTGTGTTGGTGGCATCATCAGATGATGCCATGTGGGATGGTGCCACGTGGCATCGTCTGATTGGTTATAAATTAATATAAAAATAATTATTTTAAAAAAAAATCACGATGCCACTTCAGCAAAGTGCCATGTGGCATTGCCATGTCATCTCCCTATGTCATGCAAACATGCCACGTCAGCCTCAGGCATTAACCGTTATTTAACTAATGGTTTCCATGAAATTTGAACAAAAATGAAATGTTAGGTGTTGTTTGGACCCAAAAAAAGGAATAGGGCTAAAGTGACCAAAAGGTCAAACATTGGGGGCTACTTTTGACCTTTTGCCACCAGAAAATAGTTGTTATCCTTATCGATCAACTGAACCTTATCTAAAGGATTCCATAGCGCATGTATCCTAGATAATAGAGTTTGATAGCCAATATTTCACCCTAGACGACAAATAATAATTGTTTGTCGTATACTCAGGTCGATCTGATCATGAGCATGTTCAAAAAATTTAATTTTCAGGGAGCTACCTGATTGATCCACAACATAGTCTTCATCCAACACAATAACCTTATCTGAGGTCAGTTCAGACAAATCATTGACTTGTTTGCCCGCAATGGAAGGATCATGAATCATACTCACATAGGAAACCCTAGCTTTTGAGCCCGATGACTATATACCCTTCAAATGCCAATGTGCCAGACCAAACATCCCATCCAGTCTATCGGCCGACAAACCATCTGCTTCCATCTCTGTTGCCTAAGATCGCTCTACACCATCCATAACGTCCTCTTCACTCCAACCCTTTTTTGCTACTCTTTGATCCTCCACAGCTGAAGTAGAGCCTGGCCTTTCCAATACCGGTATGATCGGGATGTGTGGCATATTTTCAGGAGGACGACCCACATCATGAGCATGTGTAGTCAATGTAATCCCGCTAGCTGCCTTCCCCTCGAGATCGCTGCTAGAGGAATTAGGGTTCTCATTATCTCGAAAAAATAGTGATTTTCTTCACACTTTAATTTTTTATTGTTTTTATTTATTTTATTGTTAAAATCTTTTATTATTATTTTAACCTACATATACTATCACCCCTATTGTAAGACTCTAAACCCTATTTTTTCTGAACCCAACTTATTCCCTCTACTCCACCTTCTAGTCAATTAGCCACGGGTTTGAGTACCCTTTCAGCAGACATTAACTTTCCCCTAAGCTCCACCATGTGCCATTGTTTGTTGCCGCTACTCAAGCCGTGAACCACTTTTTGGTTACAAATATCTCATTGACTTGGTTAGTAAATCATAAATTGATATGATTAATAATTAAGATAGTAATAATACATAATATTTATTTTATAATATTTACCTGTAGATTATTTGACAATTCCAGTTGATATTCATAAGTGCGAATAATATATTTCTAGTTGTTATTTTTAATGTTAGCCCTGACACGACAAAGTTAGCAAAGTGACATGTCTTAGGTTTGTGTCTTCCCCTTTGTCTTTGTTAAATTAAATGTTTTAATTATTGATTATGATCTCTCCATCTTTGTTTTTCACTACATTTCTTAAAGTTTTGTGTTTAAATTCGTGTGTTTCTTACTGTGCTAGATATTTTCATATGTGATAGTGTTTTACACCTTGCGTGATGATTGTCATTACATGCATACTATTTCATAATGTGTTTTAAGTATGAAACTTATGATTTATGGACTAAGATTTATGAAATATCAGATTTATGGACTATGAGTTACAGAAATGAGCTGTGAAATTCAAATTTTTAAACATCATGTATGTATGAGCATGGGTTGGGATTTGTACGGAGAAGTTCAATGGTTTCGCCTTTGGGCTTAATTCCACTTTAGACGGCGGATGTAGTGAGTGGTTCTGGGGAACCTTGATCTTCTTATGGCGGTTGTAGTTGGGTGCACTGCATTATGCTTGTGGCATCATATAATGTATCATTGAGACTTGATTGTGAGTTCCTTGAGATTTTGTGTATGACCTATGTTGTGATTATGAGACATGTATGTATGTGATTTGAGTTTTTGAGAATATTGTTGTGTTGTATATATTTTACTTAAGTGTTATGTTAATTAATATGTTGTCTTGTATGTTTATGTTTTCGGACCACACTGGGCTTCTAGCTCTCCCCTCTTCTATATTTCCCTTTCAGATATTTTTAGATGATAGCATCAGTATGGCATTTGGAGAATTGCAGTCTCGATTTTTTTGGCTTTAAGTAAGAAAATGTTATTTTAAATTTATTTTCAATTGTGTCATGAACCTTGGTTTTGGTAATTTTCAAAGAGAATTATTTAATTGTTTAGGCTGAATTTAGAGGGTTACAATCATAAAATAAGCATGCAAGATAAATATAGTTTGGAATGCATAGATAAGGCTTCACTATCTATGAGTTATTGTCTAGCCTACACCAGCTAGAGTTCTTAGATCACCTATCTCAAGGCATCATTGAGTCTACAAGAAATCTTACATATCCCACAATACTTTACCATACATGAGATTACTCAGCTTATCCAGTACATAAGCTATCATCTATAGCATTCACACAACATACATAAATACATCCATACATCATCTACATAAATGACCAACAAAGTCTTACTTTACCCATGTTCACATAGCCATCGGGTTACCTGTGATTATATAACCGTCGAGTAGAAAAGACCATATCTGGATCACTATAGCCAAGGATATGTCCTAGACATACTTGGATCACATTAGCCACAAGTAGTCTTTACTTGAGATCACGCAGCCTATTAGGTTACTGGAGCTCACTCTGCCTATCGAGTTAATTACCTTATCCGGATCACCATAGCCACGAATAGGTTTCTAACCACACCTAAATCACTCAACCCATGGGTACGTCAGATGTACTTGTTCACTTAGCCTTAAGTACACATCCCCTTATATAAGTACCGTAGTACTGACTCTAGGACATCTAGACTCCTTTACACAACTATAAGATAATACATGTTCCCCGAGCATTCATACACCTCACCAAGAGGTAACTGGCACCAAGCCAAGCTATCAAGCAAATGCCCCCAAGGCATGACACCAACCAACCTAATTAGCTCTCTAATTATCATCAACAACCCCTCAAGTTTCCACCCAGCACAAGGACAACATTAACCCGCTTACTAAGCTCTATGGTTATTTTCATAAACAAGTCACACAAAGCATACCAAGTTATTACACATTATGCTCAATCATGAGGGTTAAATATTGTTTTCTTAGTTTTACAATTCATTTTACCACATTAGAAGTCCCTTGGACCATAGTCCTCAAATTATCAACCCCTCAAACTCATTTTCAATATTTACAAGCAGATTGCCCAATGGGTACCGATACCCAACCACGAGTACTGACACGACTCTCTGGGTATCGATACCCACCCCAAGTGTACTGATACTCGAGCTTCACAAAGAAGGGGTTAACCGATAACACTATATCGGTACACAGACCCCATGCACCGATACCTATTTCAGTACCGATACGTACCCAAGCGTACCAATATGAAACCTTACTATTAGAATTTCATTAAAATAGGGGTACCAGTACCCGCTCCAAGCGTACTGATACATCGTTCAACTTTTGCTTGTGTTCACCAATCAAAACATGGGGTACCGATATGGGTTCACCCTGTACCAGTACAATAGCCCAAAATTTGAATTTTGGAGCACGAAAATCATTTTTACCACCATCAAACCTTCATGGAAAAGCTCCAAATCAAACCTACCAGTTATGGAAGGTATTTTAGGTGGTTTACTATCAATTTTACAAGTTGTTAACATCTAAACCAAATTTTACCATTAAAAAGGCTAAACCAAAACACCAAACTAGCAATCATAAACAACAAAATCAAGCAAGGCAATCACTTTATGATCATCAAGAAGAGTAGGAGCCACAAATGTACTAACCTTAAGCCAAAACCCTAAAATGCACTATTACCCTAAAATTCTTCAACTTTCCCTCTTGGATCAAGCTTGAAGAAAACCCCCAAACACCTCGATTTACCATACAAACATGGAAAACGAATCAAGACTTCAATAAATCTTTAGGGGAAGACCTAAATATGAATTTGCAGCTCTAAATCCAAAGGAAAAACCATAAAGCCTTAAACTTCCAAAAATCCATAAATGCAGCCCTTACCTTTCCACCACAATACTATGCTTTTCTTGAAGCCCTTGGAGAGGAGATTAACATATCTAAGTCTTGGATCTCGGATGTAGAAAATGAGGTAGAAAGCTTTAACCTTTAATGTTGGAAACTATGGTGTTCTTGGGGAAAAGATGAGGAAGAAAAATATGAAGAAAAGGTGTGGGAAAAGATGATCTCACAAAAGGGTTTTTGTCCCCTTAAAACCCACGTCCAAACAAAAGGAAATCAACCTTTTATTTCTAAAAGACTATAATTACCACACCAAGCCCTCCACTTTCCCCTTGTTACAACGTGGTCACTACTCAAGCTTACAAGGTCCAATTCTCATCCAATAAGGCCCAAACTTGGCCAAATGGGTCCACTTACCCCAAACCAACACGTAGGTCCATATCTCGAGTCAATGCCCAATCGTTGACTCAGAAATTCGAGTTGTTACACCCTTTTATAGTGTAAAGAATGCTGAATACAAAGGATTAAGTTCCTAAATTAAGGAATAATTCTTTTAATCTAGTGCCTAAATTAAAGAATACAAATAATAAACTAAAATTGAATTTGGCCAACATTGTGGACTAGTGCGTGGACTAAATTTTACAAAGAATAAACATTCACTTTAATTCAAAAGACAACTTCCTAATTTAACCATCTGACCATGGAAATCATCTTCCTCATTCATCTCATATGTTTTCTCCAATTGACTTTTGTCCCATCTCTGCATATATCATAATGGTACGGGACCTAGGATCCGAGAAAGATCTCGAAATCTAGGAATCCTCTATATCGCAATTAATCTGGCAAACTCTCTAATATGATTCGAGAAAACCTCAAGATTCCAAGTTCAGCAAATCAGAAAGAAAACATGATCTTGATGTAGAAAATGAGATAGTTGTCCTCAAGTACCCTCTTAATCACAATTGAATAGACAACCACCCTCAAGCGACTCTAACCCACCCCTAGACGCAATTACCTAAGCAAGAAGGAGTGTGAAGATGACTCCCTCACAAGAACTTGAAGAACTTATGTTAAAAAAGACTTATTATACGAAAAATTATCAAGCTGAATCTGTCAACCTTGAAAAGTAAATGGCTCACGGCCAACAATGTTCTATTCAAATATTCATGTTGTTGTGATTTCAAGAGAAGAAGTTGCCCCCTTTTATAGTGTAAGGTTTGTTGAATACAAATGATTAATTTCCTAAATTAAGAAATAATTCCCTTAATTAAGTGTTTAAATTAAGGAATGTAAATAATAAACTAAAAATGAATATTGCCAGCATTGTAGACTAGTATGTGGACCCGATTTTACAAGGAATAAACTTCCACTTTAATTTAAAAGATAACTTCCTGATTTAACCATTTGACCATGGAAATCATCTTCATCATTCATTCATATGTTTGATCTAATTGACTTTTCCCCCATCTGTGCATGTAACATTCACTTCCTCTTGAAAAGGATTCGTCCTCGAATTTTGGATACTATTGGATTGCAACCTCAACTTTCTTATAATTTTCCTTTGAATGGAAATTATCAAAATTTGCTGACTTGGACTAAAGAAAAAATAAAATATCATTTTTTTTCTTTTTTTCAAACAACTACTAATAAAACAATATAAGATAAATATTTTAAACACTTGAACCAAAGTTTTGATACCAAATGATAAGGAACCTAGGATCCGAGAATGACCTCAAAATTTAGGAACCCTCTAGATCGCAATTAATCTAGAAAACTCTCTAATATGATCCGATAAAACCTCAATATTCCAAGTTCAACAAATCGACAAGAAAACATGATCTTGATGTAGAAAACAAGAAAGTTGTCCTCTGGCACCCTACTAATCGCAATTGAATAGGCAAACACACTCAAATGGCTCTAACTCACCCTCCTAAACGCAATTATCTAGGCAAGCAAAAGTGTGAAGATGATCTCTCACACAAGAACCAGAAAAAATTATGTTAAAGAAGACTACGAAGGAAAATTAACAAGGTGAACATGTCAACCTTAAAAAAGAAATGGTGCATGGCTAATAATGTTTTATTTCAAATATACATCTTGTTGTGTTTTTAAGAGAAATGGATGCCCCCTTTTATAGTGTAAAGGATGTTGAATACAAAAGATTGTTTTCCTAAATTACGTCCCTAAATTAAGGAATAATTCCCTTAATCAAGTGCTTAAATTAAAGAATGTAAACAATAAACTAAAAATGAATATGACCAACGTTGTGGACTAGTGCATGGACCGAATTTTACAAGAAATAAACATCTACTTTAATTTAAAAGATAACTTTCTAATTTAACCATTTGACCATGGAAATCATCTTCCTCATTCATCTCATATGTTTGCTCCAATTGACTTTTTTCCCCATATGTGCATGTATTAGTTCTTGTGTATTACAACTGGCGTCTACGTGGATTTTTTACGCGTCAGGTCATATCCTCGTTACTTGGATAACGAAGGCTAACAGTTGGGTGACCAAAACGATAAAGGTCAAAAACATAAGTGACCATAACAATATTTTTTTCAAAATTGGCAACCAAACTAAAACACACCTTAAACAAAAGGAACCATCCATGAAGTTTACCCCAAAAATAAAATATATACATAGAGAGATAATTACATATTTGACCCTTATACTTTCTAAAATCTTTTAGAGTTAATTGCACCATACATTCCCAAATTATAACTCTCATTCTAAATTGGCCCCTAAAATTTTAAATATTCCAATTTCATTCCCAATATATGACTCTCATTTTGATTTGGTCTCCAAACTTTTTGATGTTCCAATTTCATCCCCATAATATGATCTCATTCTAAATTGGTCCCCAAACTTTTGAGCATTCCAAATTTCATCCACAAACCATTGGTATATTATAGTCACGTAAATTGTAAATTAAAATCATAAAAATTGTTATCTACCATGTAAACGTTGATGGGTGTTATGTAATAATATGATGTGACATAAACGATAATTAATATTGTATGTTGATAATTTGAGGATGAAATTGAAAAGTTCAAAAGTTTAGGGACTAATTTAGAATGAGGGTCATATTTTGGGGATGAAATTGAAACGGTCAAAAGTTTATGGAGCAATTTAGAATGAAAGTCTTAATTTAAAGGTTAAATTATAATGTATAAAAAATTATGGACTATTTTAAAATGCAAAGTCATAGTTTTAAGACATATGGTGCAATTAACTCAATCTAATATACTACATATACTTTCAAAATGTGTAATTTGATACTTTTTAGATAAAAGTAGCGATGACAATTTTCCCTGGACTCGATGGGCTCTGATCCGACCCTATTCAATATGGACAATTTTTTATTTTAAAATTAGGGTTTGAGCGGGTTTTAAAAAATATAGTCCAGGTTGGGGCGAGTTCGAGTTTAGAGTAAAAATTCTTCGACTCGATCCAACCTGGTTTATTTTAAATTATTTTATCATATTTACGAAACTATCATTATATATACATAGTCTAGGTCAAATTTCTCTAACCCTTTCATTTCTCTTTTTTTTTCCTGCTACCTCTTTCATTCCTCCCATTTCATTTTTCCCTCATATACGTCTCATTCATTCCTACCTCTACTACCTTAGCTCCCCACTAAGGATTTTCCACAAATTCACTAATTTGTCTTTTTTTTTCAAGGATCAAGAGTAACATTTAGAAACCTCAAAGCTTATACCCCAAAGCTTTGAGCAACTCTCTTCCTAAGAGAAATAACAAATTGAGCAAACTATAGAAAACCTCACAAGACAAGATTGTTTGCACACTTAAGCTCTCACCCAAAAATCTAAACACTTGAGCAATATTGACAATTTGGCTCACAAGTATTTTTCTACAAGAATATGACAATTAAGACCCAAAAATGATTTCTCTATCTAATGAATGTTGTTGTTAGCTTTCTTGTTGCTCCATGGCTGCTTGAAGATCCCTTTTAAGTCCTCTAATGTGTTCTTGATCGTTACTAGTCGTCGGGGCTTGATTAGAGCCATTGGGGAATTAATTTCCAGGAATAAATGTTCTTCTGAGCATCTCGGTATTGATACACAAGCTTCGGTATCGGTACCTACCTTAAGAAGAAAGAGTCGTTACAAGCAATTAATGCAGGGCGTACCGGTACTCGATACCTGGGTATCGGTATGGGTCCTTACGTATCGATAATGCTAAGCCAGTATCGGTACGGAGATTGGCCACTAGAAATTTTGGAAACTTGGGGAGATAAAGGGCGTATTGGTACACGGGCAACCATACCAGTACGAGCTGATTGGTATCAGTACGAGGAAATTCGTACACTCAGCTAGTTTTTGACACTTTGGCTATTTTGAAAGCATTTAAACATGTCAAAAACACTTTGAAGCCCTTTCAAACATATTTTCAAGTTAATAGACTTTTGAAATATTTTTGCAAATTAATTTAAGTCCAAAAACATTTTTCATTTAAGTTATATAAAAACAATATCTCAACAGTTCGCTTGTCTGAGTCCTCGAGAGGGAGAGAATTGATTTCCCACTATAGCATTAAGCACCACGGAATAGGAGACTGTAGATACACATTCAAGTAAGAGTAGGAGAAGTATAGCCTCAAGAAAATCCCATTCAACACAATCATATGTCTTGCTCATGTCGAGTTTAAGAGCGAAGGAGCCTTTGCGACCACAATGTCGCTGCTGGAAGGAGTGAAAGATTTCATACGCTCCTATTACATAGTCCGAGATTAATCTACCAGAGATAAATGCACTATGTGCTTCATCCATGCACAAGTGCAGGACATCTTGGAGTCTGTTCACTATTGACTTGAAAATTATTTTGTAGATAACATTACACAAGGCAATAGGCCGGAATTGCGCTGTGGATTCAGGCTTGTCTACTTTAGGGATAAGCACGATGTGAGTGTGATTTATTTTTGAAATCGGGTTTATACCATTTAAAATATCAATGTAAAAAGAACCAATAATGTGTCAAAATTTTTGGTAGAATACAGCACATAAACCGTCTTCGCCTCCAGCTTTGAGGGGGCTCATTGATTTTACAGCTGTGGTGACTTCATCAGTAGTAAATTCTCTATCAAGAGAGGCATTCAACTGAGGTGAGATACAAAGAGAAATACCCTCGAGGTCCCGAGGATAGACTCCACATTAAACATCCCTTGAGAAAAGAATAATTACGAGCTGTATTAACCATCTCATTTTCTTTGGCAATAACTTCACCAAGATCATTGAAGATTAGAAACCTTGTTACGCTGGCAAATCTATGAAAGAAACTTGAAGTTTCATTTCATCTATTAATATGATAATAATGTTAAGATGTGATGCCATACATCAATGCATATAACTTTTCATTTGATTTGCACCATATTATATGATGTATCATTCAAAAATTAATATTCTAATTTCATAATTAAAAAATGTACACATTGTATCACATAATTATTTGCGTTTTTTTAGAGAGAGGTCAGACTAATTTTATGAGAAAATAGTGAGGTTTTTTAAAACCCAAAATATTATTTTTTATCTAACATTATGATGTTTATTTCTGTTCTCTAAATAATTTTGGTAAGCCGTTAATTAATGAGTGATATTTTGATATATAAACTATGTTTGAATATATTTACATAATCTTTTTTCATTTTTTTGATAAATTTTAAATATAATCCTAATCCTGCCTAGAGGGAAGTGGGAGGGAGACTCTAGGGGAAGAATGAGGAGTGCTTCTAGTGGGTCTAGAAGCCATGACCTAAGGGAATATGAGGGAACAATGATTTAATGTTAAAATCTAAATCTTTGATATTAAAACTCTATACCTAAACTTTGAAATCTAACCTCTAAATTCTAAACATATAAACTAACTTCTAAACCCTAAATCATAAACCATAAATTCAACTCTTAAATCATAAAATAAAAAGATTTGTATAAATTAAAATTTACGCCGCTTGTGTATCAAATAATTTTCTTTGAGAAATTCGTCAATTAATTGAGTGGTCAAGAATACTCATCTTGTATGTGTTCAAATCCTAACGTTAATTTTGAGAATGTAAGGGTCCATTTGGTTTTAGCAAATATTTTCTATTTTTGTTTTTTATTTTTATTTTTAGAAAATAATTTTTATTTTCAGTTTTCTAAAAATCAGAAAACGTGTTTGGTTAATAGGGATAGAAACTTATTTTGAAAAATGAAAATAGTGAAAATGTGTTTGGTATCTAGCTTTTTCAAATAGAAATGAAAAATAATAATTAAAATAAAATATAGTTAGACAATATTATTAAAATAGCAATAAATAAAATATGAGTAAATAAACCAAAGTTTTGGAAAATGACATTAGAATGATTCGAACTCGGGTTAAAATGAAGTTAAAAATTAAAAACCCTTATTTTTATATTCTTCACTTTCCCAAAACATTTTCAATGAAAACATTTTTTTTATGTTTTCAAATCTTCACTTATTTTTGTTTTCATTTTCTAAAAAATATTTTTTAATTTTACAATCAAACACGTTTTTTTCACCGTTTCTATTTTCTAAAAAATAAAAACGAACCCCATTTTATAAAATCAAACGAACCCTAATTATCTCTTTATTTTAAAAAAGTAATTTTCTTTAATTAATTGATCATCTAATTCTATATGTTTTCATTTCATTCTCTACTCCAAAAACGACTAGAGTTTTCGGTAGGTGCGAGAAAGTTTTAGAAAATATTTTCATTTTATTTTCTACCAAAAATATTCTTTAATTAAAAGTTTTCAGTTGACACATTCTCTTTACTTAAGTTGTAGGTTGTGAGTTTAATATCTATTAAGAACAAATTTTCTCTCCCCTTCTAAATAAAAATGGTTAAAAAACACATTTATTTAATATTAATATTAAAAAAAATATTCTAATACTTTTATTCGTTTTCCCTAGCTTAGGAAAGAAGTTTCGCAGCCAATAGGACAACCTAGTAAACACTCGTGCATTTAAAAAAAATTGACCCGACCCCACCTAAAAAAATCAAACCCGCCTTCAAGAGTCATGGTTGTTGTTTGTTAGGTGTTTACAGTATACCAATATAAAAATAAAACAAATAAAAGAAACAAATTTCATGGCAAAATTGGTTCAATATTGTGATTGGAAAAAATATTTTGAAAAAAATAGCATCCCCTAAATTATTTTCGAATCTATTGCACTTTCTATAGTGTTCTTTAAGGTCGGATAGCTTTCAATCTGACCTCATCAAAAACTAAAAAAAAAACATGAAAGCTAGCTGCTTTCAATCCGACCTCATGGAATAAAAAAATATGAAAGCTACTAGCTTTAATCCGACCTCCTCAAAAAAAAAAAGAAAGGCACGTTGAAAGCAGTCCGACCTCATGGCTGATCAGGCAGGGCAAGGGCAGGCGGGGTAGTGATTTTTGTGTCAAATTGTAAACTAGTAAGTTGGTTTCTTTTTTCATCATAAAAAAATTATATTTATTAATATTTTAAAGTAGTAGTTACAATTAAATTTAGCGGTAATTATTTTTACTAATATTTTCTTAGTTGTCATGTATGTAGTTTTGTTAGAAAGATGGTCGATCCAAATCCTATGTTGAGAATACAAAATCGACACGTCTCTAGTGTTGCGGTTGATGATATGGTAATTTTTTTTAAAGAAGTTAATTTGAGATTAGTAATATTTTATTCTCTTATTTGTTATTATTAACAATTTTTTTAATTTAATACGGGCAACCGTGGAAACCTTTAAACATCACCTAAGCATAAGGAGTAATGACCTACACCCCGATATGATTCAATGGTTGCAAGATGCGAGATTCTATCATGTCACATTTATTCGTGGCTACAAGCTGATTCTCAGGGTCTAGCAGAGTGAACGCCTCCACCATGCTTCTTTCACCGGCTCGATTAGATCACATGTCATCACCCCGATTATTTGTTTCTGGTAAACTAATACATAAAATATATGAGACTCAATGGTTGGAACCGTCCATTTCCCATGCAATCTCAACCGTTGGATTAGATCTGATCCAACGACCGAGAGCGAGTCTAGCATAGTGAACGCCTCCACCATGCTTCTCTCACCGGCTCTTCAACCACCGCGTAGGGATTTGCCAGAAAACACAAAAAATAGGGATTCGTCAGAACCAAAATCAAATCAAAATATATTTTATGTATTAGTTTACCAGAAACAAATAATCAGAGAACATATATGTATCAAACTGAGGACAACAAGTTTTATAGTTTCTAGAAAAAACACAATACAAAAAAAGAGTTTTTTCGATTGGTAATATCCTCTTCCCCTTTCTTTTCTTTCATGCATGCAAAAAACAAAACAAAAAAACTAAACTAAAAAAGATAAAAAGAATGAGTGTTTTACCTGTGTCAGTTTCCTTTCCCATAGGCAATAAAACTTAAGGGGTAAGCCGAAAGGGGGATGTCATTTTTTACTCGAGAAACAACAAGGGGTTTTCATTTGTTTTTGTTTCGAAGGAAGGGGGTTTCAGGTTTTTTTTCGGTTGCGGTTGCCGGAAGTTATGGTCAAGAAAGGCTCGAGGTGGCCATTAATGTCGTGCCTCGCTTGAGACTGGTGGCTCACGGCGGCCAGAGGGAAACTTTCGTTTCAGGGCGGCTGATTTCTGGGTAAAATAGAGAAAAAGAGAGAGCATTATCGAAGGTAAAAAAATGAGGAAAGCTTGGATTAAGGGCCGGTCATTTGGTTTTATAGTTTGTAAATAAATTAAAAATGGTCTAATAGCATCATAAGGGCCCACGTGTTTTCGAATTTTTCACCTTGAGTCTGCCCCTTGGTCAAATTGCAAGCCGGGCCCTCATTTCTTTTCGGTTTCTTTCAATTTCGTCCCTTAATTAACCAAAATCTATTTCAAAATGGTAAAATTACCCACTTAATCCTTCCGCATTTTTTTATCTCGAGCTTGCCCCTTGGTTTTTTTACATAATTAGTCCTTTTAAGTTTCGTTCGGCTTGCAATCCCGTCCCTGAATTGTGTTTCTATTGATTTTGATTTCTGTTTTATTTTTATTTCATTTCATTCCCTTTTCATGTTTAAATATTTATTTCATTTGTTTTTTATTACATGTTAGCATGTTTATTTTGTCCATATATGTTTTTGATATCATGTTTATTTGCGTTTTTTGGGTTGTATCATGCTTTTTACGTTATTTAATTTGTTTGTTCGTATTGTATACATGTTTTTCCTTAGGTGTTATATTTTGGTTTAATTTATACATCATGTCTACCTATGATTAGCATGTCCATTTTGTTCTTGATGTTTCTATATGCGTGTCGTCTTTATCATGATTATTTATGTATGTTTACTTTCATATGCATTATCATGCTAATGTGTTTCACTTTGTTTGTTCATGATATATATGTTATAAATTCTGCGTTCATTTTGCATCCTAGGCTATATGGTAGTGTGGTGATTTTAATTACATGTTAATATTTTGGGTATATGTATGTTACGTGTATCCCTTGTGTCCTTTTCGTTTTTTAGGTCATGTGCTAGTTTAGGAAATATGTTTATATGCATGTCATGCATTTGTTTTGTATGATAATATTTGATATATTTAAGTATGCTATAATTAGTTAGTTATTTTCGAAACATGTTTTTTTTCGCATGTTTATGTTTACTTTTTTGTATTATTATGATATGTTATGCTATCATTGTTCATGCATTTTATTTTTGTTTAATATTATGATATCCATGCTATTATGTTTTTAGTATCATGTCAATGTGAATGTATGTTTTTTATTTGTTTTCTAAGATTGCATAACAGATATATTATTTGTCAATGCGACGCCCTTTTATTCGAGTGTAAACGTGGCCAGTATCAAACGCAGTGATGGTGGTCTATCGGTTTACTCTCGAATAATATGGCCCTTAAAATTTAATCGCACTTATAACCAAATTTTAATTTAATCGTCACTTTAATCCTGAAAGTTTAATATTAATTAAGCGATAATTATTAAAGTACCAATTTTGGGCAATGTGGGGGTGTTAATCCTTCCCTATCCATAGCCGACTCCCGAACCCAACATTTTTAAAATCTCTGGTTTTATGGTGTTCGGCCTACCTCAGTGGCCGGTGGTGACTCCATTTTTTAAATAAAACACGGTTTTTCTATAACCCCACGGAAGACATTTTTAAATACCCGAAAGACCCCCCAAGCACCTTGAAACCCGTTTTTTTAGCGAACGCTCGAAAAAGATCGCTATAGATGGCGACTCCGCTGGGGAACATTTTTGTTTTTCAAAATTAAAAGAGAGTCAAGCTTTTTAAATAATTACCTCTTTAGTAATATCGGAAGTTCCGGATTAAAGTGACTATTAAATTAACATTTGGTTATAATTGCGCGTTTATTTTAACGCATTTAAAATTTGGCATATAAACTCGTCCATTTTAAGTGAGGGGAAAACGCTAGTGCTTTCGTGAGGATATCATTCCTCCGTATAGGCCTAGCAAAGTACCTTCAGGGCTCGAGTACCTTATGCTTTTGTGAGGATATCGTTCCTTCGTATGGACATAAGCGAATGGTCCCCCTGAATTGATCCCGGTTGAAAGGAGCCTATAATGGGTGATGATCGGGGGCCTTGCTACTCTTAGTATGAGGACAACAATGACAATTCGGGTACCTCCTAGCACCAACACTGCATGTAGAGAACATAAAAGACCCACCCTTTAGAGCCATGCGGATAACCTAGGTGTTTTAGACGGGATGTAAATAGGGTTGTTCTGTTTGTTTATCTTATTTAACTTGTCTTTTTATTTATGTATTTATTGATTTGTCTGGTACTAACTCGTTTTATTTTTTGTTTTGCTTTTTTGCATATATCATTGCATCTGGATTACATAAAGGTACTGGATCAAGTGGTTTGCCCGATCAGAAAGTCTTTCATCATAGAAAAAAAGGTATCTTAAAAAGGACGACCTCCACTCACATGTCAGACATTGGTCAAAAGTCAACCAGAGGACCCAAGATAATAGTTTGCCGAGCGAGCGCATAGTGTCAGGGTATACTTACGTGAGGCTCCAATAGAACGACCTATAGGAACTCTAAAGGATTTGGGAAGGATGGGATCGAAGACTACAAGACTTATTGTGTGATAGTTACGGCGACATAGCACAGTTGATGTATGTCTAAGTCAACCAACTTTTACTCTGAGCAATCTTCCAGTTTTGGAATCCTGCTTTTTGCTGCTTCACATTCAATGGTCAAGATATGATACCTACGGTAGAGGAATACACGACCCTACTTAATCAGAAAAATGTCCAAAAAGATTGGATCTATATGAAGCCGCCAAGGAACCAGAATTACCCTTCAAAGATCAAAACCTTTACCGAAATGAGTGACGATTGGGTTAACGGCCTGATTCAAAATCGAGGTGACAGCCTAGCCTTTGCATGGGAGAGTATCCGAGACATTATACCCGCACACCCAGATGAGGTAAAGAAGATGGACCTATTCGCCTTAGGGATATATGGTTTGGTCATATTTCTTAGGGTCCTTGGAAACATCGATGTAGCCATCCTAGATTTATTTGAGCGTCTGAAGCGGAAGGTGAATCCAGTACCGAAAATCTTGACTGAAACTTTCATTTCTTTGAATGCAAGCCGAAAGCATGAAGAGGGAAGTTTCAGAAGGTGTGCACAGTTACTACAGGTTTGGATCCAGAGCCATATGTGGAAGACACCAACGAGGGTTTTACCGGGAATATCATTCCGAGACTTTTCACCTCTGCGAGAATACTTAGCGAAGGAATAGCGAGAAGACTTAAACATGAAGAAATGGTCCCAGATCTTTAGGAACATTCAAGATGAAGACATGGTGTGGAGAGTTCCGTGGCTCCGCAGGGTTAGTTACTTCTTATACAGTTGCGACGATTATGACTGGCTAATGATGTTAGGGCTATATAGTGGGATTGCTTGTGCTCCGCTTTTGGTGTCCCAACAATTCGGATCGCGACATTTTATTCTCGTCACTGCCGGCTTAAGTCGGAGTGAGTTTCCTTTCAAGGGCGAGTTTAGGGTGAAAGTTCAGACCATCATGAGAGCTTGGGATCACTGTTATCGGGTAAGGATAAAAGAGGATACCGAGAGCATGTTCACCCCAGATTACGATCTCTGGAGACGTCTGAGGATTAACGACAAGATTTTAGAACCCGACCAAGGACCAACCATGTCACTCGAGTAATACATGAGGATAATACGTTATGAGGCTAACATTTTGCGAAGTAAACTTGAGGAGGTTAAGAAGAAGATAGAGGCTTTACAGACTCAGCATATGAGTGAGCTCTACAAGGCAAGTTTAGAGGTTGACGAGGGAGATGGGACCATTAGGCAACTGAAGAAGCTGAAGGCAGATCTGAGTGAGAATAATGCTCTTTATCATAAAGATACTCTCTAGCTTCAAGTAAAGGTACAGAATGCTGACCAAAGCCAGTTCCTAGCCGTGGAGAAGGAAATGATGAACAATATGCGTTTAGCTGAAGAAGAACGAGAGAAAGGCAAGTGAGCAATCGAGAGAGAGATAGAAAGTTGCAAGTTAGCCATCGAGGGTGAAAGACGGTCTTTTAGGGACGCCATTAACCAAGAGAAAGAAAGAGCTAGGCAAGAGATCAACAAAGGCAAGCAAGTAATCATCTACGAAAAAGAGAACACTGTCGTTTGGAAGAGGAAATCCATGGAGAGCAAGAATAGGCTACTAGAGATACAAAACTTGTACAACGACACTGTTCGAAGCCTGAATCAGAGCCAAGATCAGAATGTCGAGTTAGAATGGAGCTGGCAGAGTTGGAGCACTCCTTTCAGACCTATTATCGGAGGAATGGTTTTATAGAACTACAAGAAAATGAGCATGAAATCGGTATCTTACGAGCCCAGATTGAGTCACTTGAGGCAACCGTTCAAGATTACAGGGGAGAATTAGAATATTTGAAGAAGCTGCAGCAGGTGGGGACAATTATTGGCGGCGAAGAATTCATGACGCCTCTCGGATAATTCAAGACAGAGACTAGTATTACACTAACCTGATAGTGGAGATACAACAAGTTGCGGGACATGTGAATGACTTAGCTGCAGAAGCCGAAGCTCTTCGACCTTTCATAACCTCGGACATGGAAGAAGCGCCTAGGTTCATCAAGCTTCTCAGGGCTATCGAGAAGTTAGGAGCTAGAGCTAGGGCTTATGTGTAGAACTCTACTTTAATATTTTGTAATATGGACCCTTTAATTCCCATGAAAGTAGTTCAAAAGGGTGATTACCAGCGGAATCAGTACCTTTATTTGCATACATTCTTGCATTGCATCATGACATTTGCATCATTATACATGCATTCATTTATTTATGTAATAATATTAATAATGTAAATATTATGGCAGTTAAACTAAAAGATAAGCCGCAACCATTTCGCATCTATATTTTACTCGGTTCCAAAGCAAACTAATAGAGGATAAAATAGTTAGTTTGGAAAAAAGGCAGAAGGATTTGGAAGTATGCTTCGAAGAAGCTAGACAGCACCTCAGCGATCAGATCACTCAATCACGAGCTGCGATAGTATCAGACTTAACCGCGTTACTGGAAAAAAGCTATGGGAAAGAGAAGGTTAAAGACGAGGTCGCCCAGGAGACAAAAGGTATCGCATCTCACAGCAAGGTTCAACCAAAGACGCCAAGTCTGGCAAGAAGAGTATACATTGATCCTATCGGGATACCTGCTAGTCTTCAGGCAGATGCATCTGAAAACCAACCCGTTGATACAGAGGCATTCTACGAAGAAGAGGTGTCGGATTTGTGTAATCACTCATTTTTGACCGGGTTTTAGTGTTATTAGTGTTATTATAATAGTAAAATTATATATATAAAAAAGGCAAAAAAATCAAAAAAATAAAAAAATAATAATTAATATAAAAAATCAAAAAAAAAAAGAAATTTGGGTGGCTCTGCAAAGGCCACGTCACCCCAATTACCCACCCCATGCCTATAAATACAAGGCATGGGGGCAGGGGAATTGACGCCCAAAATTGGAGGGGAAATGGACGGCCAATTTGGCCAAAGAAATCCATGCCAATTTTGAAATTGGCACCCCCCAAATCGTGGGGCATGGCCGGCCGCAAGGCTGGCCAGGGTTGGGGGCAGTGCCCTCGGCCTCAGTTGGTTCGATCCAACATTCGATCGGGGTCTTATTTTAGGTCCGATCTAGTTAAATTTTTGGAGGGGTCGCGGTAGATCTCGGTGGGGTTCAATCGGAGTTTGTCATACGAGCTCCTAATTAGGTATATTTTCTTCCTTTTTTATTAGTGTTGTAATTTTTATAAATTAATGAAGTATTAGTTATTTCAAAATTATAGTCTTATTTTTTATTTTGCATGCTTATGTTTTAGATTAATATTTAATATGTTTTAAATTTGTGTTTTATATTAATATTTTATTTATGTTAGACATGTTTTTATTTATGAGTTAGATTAATATTTATGTATGTATGTTTTAGAATAGTATGTTTTAGAATAGTATTTTATTTATGTTGAATTTGTTTTTATTTGTGTTAGATTAATATTTATGAATGTTAGTATTTTATTTATGCTAGATATGTTTTTATTTATGAGTTAGATTAATATGTATATATGTATGTTTTAATTTAGCATTTTATTTATGTTAGATTAGTATTCTGTTATGTTAATATTTATTGCATTTAAATTATTTGCCATGTTTTATATTTTGCCCATTAAGATTGCATATCGAGATATAAATTGTTAATGAGGTGCCCTTTTATCCGAGCGTAAACGGGGCCAGTATCAGGCGTAGTGATAGTGGTTGGGCGTTTATTCTCGGATAACGGGTCCTTTAAAATTAATTTGCAATTATGACCGAATTTTAAAATAATCGTCACTTTAATCCGGAAAATCCAATATTAATAAAGCGGTAATTATTAAAGTACCAATTTTGGGCGGTGTGGGGGTGCTAATCCTTCCCCATCCGTAACCGACTCCCGAACCCAACATTTTTTGAATCTTTGGTTTTATGGTGTCCGGCCTACCTAAGTGGCCGGTGGCGACTCCATTTTTTTAAAGGCGGTTTCTTTTAAAACCCCATGGAATAAATATTTTATATCCAAAAGAATCACAAACACCTTTCAAACACTTTTAAAAAATCCTCGTTTTTATTTAGCGATTTAAAAAAGGACATCGCTACAGATGGCGACTCCGCTGGGGATAATTTTTTCAAATGAGAGTCAAGCTTTTAAAATAATTACCGCTTTACTAATATTGGAAGTTCCGGGTTAAAGTGACTATTAAATTAACATTCGTTTATAATTGCGCGTTTATTTTAACGCATTTAAAATATGGCATATAAACCCGTCTTTTTAAGTGGGGGGAAAACGCTAATGCTTTCGTGGAGATATTGTTCTCCCGTATGGGCCTAGCAAGTACCTTCGGGGCTCGAGTACCTTATGCTTTCGTAAGGATATCGTTCCTTCGTATGGGCATAAGCGAATGGGTCCCCCTGAATTGAACCCGGTTGAAAGGAGCCTATAATGGGTGATGATCGGGGGCCTTGCTACCCTTAGTAGGGGACAGCAAGGACAATTCGGGTACCTCCTAGCACCAACTCTGCATGTAGAGAACATAGAAACCCACCCTGTTAGAGCCATGCGGATAACCTTAGGTGTTTTGGACTAGATAAATAGGGTCGTTTTGTTTATTTACCTTATTTAATTTGTCCTTTTATTTATGTATTTATTATTTTTATCCGGTACTAACTCATTTCTTTTTGTGTTTTATTTTTACACATATTTTTGTTGTATTATCATTGCATCCACATTACATAGAGGCGTTGATTCAAGTGGTTTGCCCGATTAGAAAATCTTTCATCATGGAAAAAAAGTGTCTTAGGAAGGACAACATCGATCCAGTCGCGTGACATCGGTCAGAGATTACTCAACAGATCCGAGGTAACGATTTGCCGAACAAGCGTGTAGTGCCAAAGTATACACACGAGACCCTGATGGTGGACATACAACGAGCTACAAGGTGTGTGAATGACTTAGATACCGAAGCCGCGACTCTCTGACCTTTCGTAACCCCGGACATGGAAGAAGCACCAAGGTTTATCAAGTTGCTCAGAGCTGTCAAGGAGCTAGGAGGTAGAGCTAGGGATTATGTGTAGAACTTTATTTTGTAATTAAGACTTTGTAATAGACTCTTTTTGTAATAGGGACTCATTTTGTAATATGGATCTTTTTTTAATCTGGACCCTTTAATTCCCATGAAAGTCGTTCGAAATGGTGATTACAAATTGAATCAACGCCTTTATTTGCATTCATGTTGCATATCATGACATGGTGTTGATTCAAGAACAGTTCATTAAAAAGCTTTCAAAATAGAAAAAGTCTGCTTTGCCGGGAACGATAATATTACAGTATCAAGTTAGGCCGAGCAAAGACCAATCGCGAAAGAAGACGGTACGACAATAAGGCACGTGCGACGCAGAAGATTTAGTCAGGGCCGCAGAACCCCAATTTTAAATCTTCACATTTGACCATTTTTAAAATTCTCAGATTTTAATTTAACTCATTAAGAAACCAAAAAAGAAAAAAAATTGAAAATATTATTATTTTGCTTTAAAACTTCTTCTCTCATAAAACTTTCAGAATAATAATAATAACAAAAAGAAACCTAAAAGCTTCATTTTTAAGTAAGTTAAAATTTTTGATAATAAAAATGGGGAAATTTTTAAACCAAATGATCTTTGAGAATTTTAATTTAAACCCTAAATTTTTTTAAAGTACTCCCTTAGGACTAATAGAATCCATCCCTGTTTAGACGTATTATTCGTTTGCACCCAGAAAAGATCTTATCTGCATTATGCCTGCACTTGTTGATGTCATTTTTAGAAGACACGAAAATAAAAATCATGACGTCACGAGTCCATAGAATAAGAAAAGAAGACAAAGTCATCCATCATCCTGAAGACGACGTCGAGACGTGGAGCACAGGTTTTGCTTCCCGAAGTCAAGATCTCCAGAAAGAAGCTAATTGTCACCTGTAATTCATTATTAGTTTCTTGCAACCAGACATTTTTCTACTGATTGAAAGTCTTTTAAGGACTGTTCAAGAATCAACACCGCATTTGCATTCATGCATTGCATTACATTACATTGCATTGCATTGCATTGCATTACATTGTACAGTCATGACATATTTTACACCTTGCATAAAATTTTTGAGGGGTAATCCAAAGAATAATTAGAGTTTTATCGTGAATAAAAGAATTGAACACACTCAAAAATCAAGATTCGAGCAGTTAAAAGATGGACTCGAGAGAAAAAGAGAGAAAAAGTAGTTTGATGCCTTTAATACAAGAAAACTCTGTTTGAGCCCCGATTTGGTCGTTCCTCCGGATTCCAAAGATTTCCACATAATAACGGAACAAGATGCCTTAAGATTCACGTGGCCATATTCTGCAAAAGATGGAGGGATACATTGAAAAATTACCGATCCACTACTTCCCCGACAGTCTAGCAGGACTTACCGTGATATGATGTGCTTTGGACCTAGCACTAAGTCGTCGGTATCTCTAGGGTACGAAGATGAAACCTGATGAAAGCTTCAAGGAATGTGCTTTGAGGTGTATGTGTTTAGCGACCCAAGTGCAGCCTCCCATAGATGAAGAGGAAAGTGAATTCCATGCATCTTTCTTATTTCTTCTTTGATAAGGTGCTCGGGAAAATGAATACCAGCTTTGAGGACTTCATGACAGTCGGAGAGAATCGAACATGCACTCCGGGACCTAAGTTTAAAGACCATACCTGCCTAGGAGCAGAAGGAAACAAAGAGATAAATGGGTACCACTTTCAAAACATTGAGGCGATGGGGCATGACACTTAGAAATTTGGGGTCGTTAAAAAAATCAAGAAGCTGGTCGATGAGGGAGTCATGACGAGAGAATTGATCCAGCGGTGGAAAAACAAGAGAAGAGGCAAGCCTACACTACCTTGGAAGGGGCATAATGAGTCAGTACCCTGGAGATAATCCAAAGGTCCCTACGGTTTTCTCATCATTTCACAAAGAAATTTTCAAAAAAAAAAATCATTGTTTATTAGAATTAAAAATCACATTTCCATTTAGAAAATCATTTTTACATCCTTGATTCTTTAAACATTTCATTTTTATGGGGTAGTTTTCCCATATGCATATACACACATTTTTGAATGGACATATGTATATATCATTTCTATACCAGGTCCTCGAATTTTGAATGCAACAGTACATTTGCTTCAAACCCAAAGATCAACTTTAAGTTGCATATATTTAGGAGAGATTGAATGTTGTGGTGATACTGTAAATGTGAGTATCTGCTAGTTTACTTAGGCCAACAGAGGAACAAAAGCGAGTGTTTAGACAATGGGCAATTCCCATTTTAAGAATTTATCTTCTCAGGCACTTGTCGTTTTAGATCCTTGAAACGAAAGTTGACCCTAAACCTCTACCCCCTGAAGGCATTCTCAGGACATTTGTGAATATGTCAACGAATGATGTTCTTTTACTTTACCAGAAGACACAGATGAGACCATACAGATTGGATACGAAGATCAGAAAATCACCAGAAGAACGTGGTTGAAAACATGGATATGTCCAAACGAAAAACCAAAAAAAAAGATCAGAAGGCCGAAGCAATCCAGATCGAGTAAATATCAGAAGAGCTGCAGAGAGGCAATTAACTCCGAACGGAAGATCGCATCAATACCAGTATAGATCCGTGTTGATTCAAGGATACATTCATAGACTCGAATAAGAAGAAAGAGATTCAATGCTAAAAACCCAGAATGAACAGTCTAAAAAAACAGAAAAAGAAAGAAAAAAGAATACAGTCTATGTTTCACACACAGATCAAACAATACAAGAACGAGACTTCAACTATGTGCAAGAAACACAAAGAATTCACATTTCAAGTAAACATCAGTTTTGAAAATTAGTATAGAAGCTCGAATTGAAGCCAAGTCAAGATAAGTCGGCCCGAAGATTGCCAATTTTGAAAAAGGAAATGACCTCTAGGGTGAAAACCCAAAAATGGGCAGTCTAGAGCGATCCAAGAGAAAAAGTGAAAAAGAAGAAAAGAAAAAAGAAAGAATAATATTTTATCAAGGGCCAATCACAAGAATTTTAAATGTATTCATAGTCCTTCATTCAAGAAATCTCGGTTTGAGGAGTATTGAAGGATCAAACATTATTGAACAGAAAAACGAACATCAGTATATAGCCGTAATGCAAGGCAAAGATACAATAAAAAGAAAGGAAATGAACTCTAGGTGAAAACCCAAAACGGGCGATCTAGAGTGATCCAAAAAAAAAGAGAAGGAATAATGGGCATATCCAAGTTACACAAGTACGTAAATCTTTGTTTCACTTAACCATAAACCAAAGGCCTACATTACAAGCCCCAAAGACCATTCTGGTCATCCATAAATATCCAAGTTGAATGAGAATGTCTTCAGATTTCATTCCGCCTATAAGAGTTAACTTTTCTTCAAGGAACGTCAAACTTCGAAGTGCTTGATCGACACCCAAATGGGGGAAGGATGGGGCATGGTGAGATAATGAGATTAAGAGAGCCACCTTAAACGGGGTAGAAACTAGGTAGGGTTGTTCCTCTCAAAAGCCTATTAGACCAGAATAAACTATACATTGGCATATATCTCCACAATGGTCAAGATCTTCTAAATATGCGCTTCATTAGAGTTGGTCTCTGGCAACTTGAAACAGATGCGCTATGGTGTTTAATATTTCGGGGGCAAACATGTTTTAAAAGGTTTGACATTTTCTCCCAAAGTTATGATGTTTACCATTTGTTCCAAACAATGTTTTCAAAATGTCCAAGTTGTGATTTTCGAAATGATTGTTATCTTTTCAAACAATCATTATTTTTTGAAATATACACAAGTAAATTACCTTTTACTTTACTTTAAAAATGAATGATGATGAGATTTAAAGCATAGGGACCGAAAGTTAGTTCCCATCGAAATGCTGCGAGAAGATCAAGGAAGAGCTCAAGGGATTGAAGCATTTTGGCTCACCCTGGTGACTAGAAATAGATCAAGGCTCTATATGATAGGCCAGAAAATTCAAAGCAGTGGAGCCCGTGGTTGAATGGGGCAACGCCAAGCCAAGAAGATGGCAAGGGTTCTTATAAGAATAATATAAGAACCAGAAGATCATTTATGAAGGCGGGTGATAACTCTAAAGACAAGAAAGTCTTTCGCACAAAAGGTATAAAAGCATGTTCAAATGAGGATTTAAGAGCATACAATAAAGCAATAGAGAGATGAAGAAATCTGAGGAGCGACCTTTCAGGGTGTAAGACTTTAGAACAAAAAAAAGAGAAAAGAAAAGAAAGAAACCATTACATTGCATGCATCATATAGATAGGGGCATGTCAATTTTTGCTTATTTTGGACAGGTACCTGAAGAATTATCAAAGAACATTAAGAAGTGGATTTCATTGAAAAGTTTGGCAGCCACCTTGGCGTGAGTCCCTAAAATCAAGAAGTTCAGTGGCCATTTTCGGCGTGAGTCCCTAAATCTGAAAAAAGTTTTGCGGCCATTTTCGGCGCGATTCCTAAATTTGAAGAAGTTTTGGTGGCCATTTTCGGCGTGAGTCCCTAAATTTGAAGAAGTTTTGACGGCCATTTTCGGCGTGAGTCCCTAAATTTGAAGAAGTTTTGGCAGCCATTTTCGGCGTGAGTCCCTAAAGATTGAAGAAAGTTTCGGCGGCCATTTTCGGCATTAGTCCCTAAAATTTGAAGAAATATCGGTGGCCATTTTCGGCGTGAGTCCCTAAATTTGAAGAAGTTTTGGCGGCCATTTTCAGCGTGAGTCCCTAAAGATTGAAGAAAGTTTCGGCGGCCATTTTCGGCATTAGTCCCTAAAATTTGAAGAAAGATCGGCGGCCATTTTCGGCGTGAGTCCCTAAATCTGAAAAAGTTTTGGCGGCCATTTTCGGCGCGAGTCCCTAAATTTGAAGAAGTTTTGGCGGCCATTTTCGGCGTGAGTCCCTAAATTTGAAGAAGTTTTGGCGGCCATTTTCGGCGTGAGTCCCTAAAGATTGAAGAAAGTTTTAGTGCGCCATTTTTCGCATTAGTCCCTAAAATTTGAAGAAAGATCGGCGCCATTTTCGGCGTGAGTCCCTAAATCTGAAAAAGTTTTGGCGGCCATTTTCGTGTGAGTCCCTAAATTTGAAGAAGTTTTGGCGGCCATTTTCGGCGTGAGTCCCTAAATTTGAAGAAGTTTTGGCGGCCATTTTCGGCGTGAGTCCCTAAAGATTGAAGAAAGTTTCGGCGGCCATTTTCGGCATTAGTCCCTAAAATTTAAAGAAAGATCGGCGGCCATTTTCGGCGTGAGTCCCTAAATCTGAAGAAGTTTCGGCAGCCACCTTCGGCGTGAGTCCCTAAAATTGGAATATTGGCAGCCATTTTCAGTGTGAATCCCCGAATCTGAAGAGACATCGATGGCCATCGTGGTGTGAATCCCAAATGAGAAGACAATGTTTTCATATACAAAAGACATATGTTTCCAAGCTCCAGAGAGAGGTTCTATATAGGAAGAATCCTCCGCTCCGAGGCTTCAGAAGCTAAAAGTTCTATATAGGAAGGACTGACGGCTCCAAGGTGAAGACTCGCAGTTCTATATAGAAAGAACTCCCAGTCGAAGGAATTCACCCATGACACGCAAGATTATATAGGAAATCCTGCTGTGTCGAAAGCGAAGAGTTCTATATAGGAAGGGCTCCGAGCTTCAATGTCTTAGAGTGAAAGATTCTATATAGGAAGAATCCGTAACTCCAAGATTTCAGACACCAAAAGTTCTATATAGGAAGGACCGACGGCTCCAATGTGAAGACTCGCAGTTCTATATAGGAAGAACTCCCAGTCGAAGGAATTCACCCATGACACGCAAGATTATATAGGAAATCCTGCTGTGTCGAAAGCGAAGAGTTCTATATAGGAAGGGCTCCGAGCTTCAATGTCTTAGAGTGAAAGATTCTATATAGGAAGAATCCGTAACTCCAAGATTTCAGACGCCAAAAGTTCTATATAGGAAGGACCGACGGCTCCAAGGTGAAGACTCGCAGTTCTATATAGGAAGAACTCTCAGTCGAAGGAATTCACCCATGACACACAAGATTATATAGGAAATCCTGTTGTGTCGAAAGCGAAGAGTTCTATATAGGAAGGGCTCCGAGCTTCAATGTCTTAGGGTGAAAGGTTCTATATAGGAAGAACTCAGTAGCTCGAGATTTCAGACGCCAAAAAGTTCTATATAGGAAGGATGGCGGCTCAGTGGTTTGAAGACTAGCAGTTCTATATAGGAGGAACTCCCAGTCGGAAGAATCCATCAGCGACGCAGAAGGTTTTATATAGGAGAAACCAGCGTTGAAGGCGAAGAGTTCTATATAGGAAGGACTCCAAGCTGCACCGTCTCAAGATTTCAGACGCCAAAAGTTCTATATAGGAAGGACTGGCGGCTTCAGGGTTTGAAGACTAGCAGTTCTATATAGGAGGAACTCCCAGTCGGAAGAATCCATCAGTAACGCAGAAGGTTTTATATAGGAGAAACCAGCGTTGAAGGCGAAGAGTTCTATATAGGAAGGACTCCAAGCCGCACTGTCTCAAAATGAAAAGTTCTATATAGGAAGGACTGACAACTCAGTGGTTTGAAGACTAGCAGTTCTATATAGGAGGAACTCCCAGTCGGAAGAATCCATCAGTGACGCAGAAGGTTTTATATAGGAGAAACCAGCGTTGAAGGCGAAGAGTTCTATATAGGAAGGACTCCAAGCTGCACCGTCTCAGAATGAAAGGTTTTATATAGGAGGGACTCATAACTCGAGGCTTCAGAGTGAAGGGTTCTATGTCGAAAGAGCCTATAACTCCAAGATCGGAAGGTGACGAAGCTCTATATAGGAAGAACTTACGAGCCTGAAGATTCAGCTAAGGAAGAGCGGATAGTTCCAGAAGAACACGTGATTTCGAAGCCAAAGACGAGAAAGTAGGTCAAAAATGAGTGCTTTTGATCTTTGCTTTGTCCTCGTTTCACAAGAACAAGAAAAGAGGGGCAACTGTAATCACTCATTTTTGACCGGGTTTTAGTGTTATTAGTGTTATTATAATAGTAAAATTATATATATAAAAAAGGCAAAAAAATCAAAAAAAAATAAAAAATAATAATAATTAATATAAAAAATCAAAAAAAAAGAAATTTGGGTGGCTCTGCAAAGGCCACGTCACCCCAATTACCCACCCCATGCCTATAAATACAAGGCATGGGGAAAGGGAATTGACGCCCAAAATTGGAGGGGAAATGGACGGCCAATTTGGCCAAAGAAATCCATGCCAATTTTGAAATTGGCACCCCCCAAATCGTGGGGCATGGCCGGCCGCAAGGCTGGCCAGGGTTGGGGGCAGTGCCCTCGGCCTCAGTTGGTTCGATCCAACATTCGATCGGGGTCTTATTTTAGGTCCGATCTAGTTAAATTTTTGGAGGGGTCGCGGTAGATCTCGGTGGGGTTCAATCGGAGTTTGTCATACGAGCTCCTAATTAGGTATATTTTCTTTCTTTTTTATTAGTGTTGTAATTTTTATAAATTAATGAAGTGTTAGTTATTTCAAAATTATAGTCTTATTTTTTATTTTGCATGTTTATGTTTTAGATTAATATTTAATATGTTTTAAATTTGTGTTTTATATTAATATTTTATTTATGTTAGACATGTTTTTATTTATGAGTTAGATTAATATTTATGTATGTATGTTTTAGAATAGTATTTTATTTATGTTGAATTTGTTTTTATTTGTGTTAGATTAACATTTATGAATGTTAGTATTTTATTTATGCTAGATATGTTTTTATTTATGAGTTAGATTAATATGTATATATGTATGTTTTAATTTAGCATTTTATTTATGTTAGATTAGTATTCTGTTATGTTAATATTTATTGCATTTAAATTATTTGCCATGTTTTATATTTTGCCCACTAAGATTGCATATCGAGATATAAATTGTTAATGCGGTGCCCTTTTATCCGAGCGTAAACGGGGCCAGTATCAGGCGTAGTGATAGTGGTTGGGCGTTTATTCTCGGATAACGGGTCCTTTAAAATTAATTTGCAATTATGACCGAATTTTAAAATAATCGTCACTTTAATCCGGAAAATCCAATATTAATAAAGCGGAAATTATTAAAGTACCAATTTTGGGCGGTGTGGGGTGCTAATCCTTCCCCATCCGTAACCGACTCCCGAACCCAACATTTTTTTAATCTCTGGTTTTATGGTGTCCGGCTTACCTAAGTGGCCGGTGGCGACTCCATTTTTTTAAAGGCGGTTTCTTTTAAAACCCCATGGAATAAATATTTTATATCTAAAAGAATCACAAACACCTTTCAAACACTTTTAAAAAATCCTCGTTTTTATTTAGCGATTTAAAAAAGGACATCGCTACAATTTGAATTTGGTCGAGAAAATTAGAACAGATGTGGAAAAAATGGGAGGAAAGGTTTTGCCTCATGGAAGAAAAATTTAGAGCACTGCAAGCCACAGATGAACTAAGGAATAAGGCTAGTGGTCTGAGCCTGGTATCCGACCTTGTTTTACCACCAAAATTTAAAACTCTAGAATTTGACAAGTTTGATGGAACTTCATGCCCTTCCGCGCATGTGACCATGTATTGCCAAAAGATGTCAGCCTTCATCAATGACGTAAAGCCTTTAATCCATTGTTTCCAGGATAGTCTGACTAGAGTAGCACTCTGGTGGTACACCCAGTTAAGCCGGGTAAACATCAAGACCTGGAAGGACCTTTCGAAGACCTTCATTGAGCAGTACAAACATGTGACGGATATGACCCCCAGCAGGATCATGTTGGAAAACATGGGGCAAAAGTATAATGAAAGTCTACGACAATAAGCTCAAAGGTGGCTGCTCAGATCCAACCACCAATTCCTGAGCACGAGATTACGCCCATATTCGTTAATACTCTGAAGGGAACATTGCTCGATCGCCTTATCAATAATACAACTCAGTGCTTTGCCGACTTGATCAGGACTGGCGAATCTTTCGAATAGGCAATCAAGAGTGGCAAGGTTGACAGTAGGGATAGCTCTCGAAAGTAGAACAAGAAGGGAGAAAATAAGGTAAATACTATGAGTACTTACAATGCTCCAAAGAACTTCACGGTCTCTCAGCCGCAAGAATCCACAGGGAAGGTTCAGAACCCAAACTAGAGAGAAGGGAAAGCTCCAAGAAAGGAACAAGAGAAAGCATCATTTACTCTGTTGACAGTTTCTTACCCTGAGCTTTACTCTCAGTTGTACAAAGCTGATTTGGTCCGCCCATACTATTTTACTCCGTTCAAACCTCCATTTTCGTCATGGTATGATCCTAACGCGCATTGCAATTATCATGGCGATGCCCCTGGTCACTCCACAGAAAATTGCCTCGCATTCAAGAAACTTGTGTAGAGTCTGGTTAATTCTGGTGTATTAAAGTTTGAAGAATCGAATGTGGCCACTAACTCGTTGCCCAATCATGGGAACCGCGAAGTGAACGCTATTGAGGAGTACTCTACTAGGAAGGCCAAGGAAGATGTGTCAGAAATTAAGTCTCCCTTACGGTGGGTGTTCCAACAATTATGCATGGCCCGCTTGATTGACAGAGGCATGATAGTGGTGCAAAAAGGGTATAGAGCCTATTGCGAGTTCCACCGGGATGGAGGGCACGACATCCAATAGTGTGAAAATTTTAGGAGACTGATTCAATAGCTGATGGGCAGTAAGAAGATAGAGTTCTTTAAGGAGGTTGCAGGAAGAAAGGGGTCAGATGTATGCGTGTCAGATAGCCCCAACATCAAGTACGGAAAAGACAGGCCCTTTGTCATCCCATCCAGACCAAAGGAAGCAAGTTCATTTCAAGTAGAAGCTGCAAAGATGACACTTAAAATCATCATCTCTGTACCAGCCCCATTTTTGTTCAAAGACACGCGGCGAACCCCTTGGAATTATGCCGCCAACGTGACTATACCAGAGCAGTCGAAACCTCGTGAACAGAGGGAACAAATGGAAAAAGAAGAACCAACATAGAAAGATGAGCAGACCAAGAAAGGTGAAGTTGTCAACGAAGTAGGCCACTTCAATAGAAGCGGTAGGTGCTACTCTTCGGAAGCTTTAAAATATGCCGAAGCCACTAAAGATAAGGGAGAATGTACATCAACCGATCCTGAGAAGATATTTGGTGAGGAACCCCCTCCAAAGATTAATGAGCCGGTAACTGAGACTCAGGCACAATAATTTCTGAAGTTCCTAAGGCACAGTGAGTACAATGTAGTGGAACAGCTGCGGAAGCAACCGGCAAGGATTACAGTGTTGGAGTTGCTTTTGAGTTCGGAGAAGCATCGCGATGCATTGTTAAAGGTGCTGAACCAAACATTTGTACCCGATGACATTTTTGTGTCGAAGCTGGACAGAATAGTGGGCCATATCACCGCATACAACCACATCACATTCAGCGATGATGAGATTTCGGAGGGGGTATGGGGTCCACCAAGGCTCTAAACATCATAACCCACTGTAAAGGGTATGTTTTGCCAGGGGTACTGATTGATAATTGCTCGACATTAAGCGTACTACCTCTGGTGACTCTAAAAAAGCTACCGGTAGATGATTCCCACGTGAAAACCTGTCACAACTCCGTGAGAGCCTTCAACAGTACTCAAAGGGAAGCGCTGGGAAAATTGAGGTACCTTTATTGATTAGGCCGATAGAGTACACTATTGATTTTGTGGTAATGGATATAAAGCCGAGCTACAGTTGCTTATTGGGAAGACCATGGATTCACTCTGCGGGACCCATTCCCTCATCACTCTATCAGAAGTTAAAATTTGTGATCGAAAACAAGTTGGTCACTGTGGAGGCCGAGCAAGAAATTATCGCCTCGGTAACATCAGATGCCCTCTATATCCAGAATGATGAAGATGTTGTGGAATGCTCTTTCTGAGCATTGAAGCTTGTAAATGCTACATTTGTTGCAGAAGGTAATCAGATCCCCAGCCCTAGATTATCCAGCTGCACTAAGATGACCGTTTCCAAAACTTTGGGCCGAGGAGCCAAAACATGAAGAGGGCTAGAAAGAAGATTACAGGGAAGCCTACGATTTAGAAGTGTCATCACCAAGAAAGATCATTTTAGGCTTGGCTACAAATCGAACATTCAGCAAAGGAGAGAGGAATACAGAAAGAAAGAAGAACAAATGAGGGCTGGACTCAAGGGAAAAGATATTCCATGGAGACTGATGTTTTTCCCTCATATAAAAGATATTTTTGTCTTTGGAGGAATTGATCATACAGAACAGAAACTACAAGAAGCAATTCAAGAAAATGACATACTTAATGAGAATGAGATGTTCAGTGAATCGCTTGAAGGGATGTCGATCAACATGATAGCTGAAGAAGACAATGGCAGTAGCGTGTTGACCAGCATCCATCCTTGCCATCCTGGGGAAACTCTCAATAACTGGAGCTACATTGATCTACCTGTAGTCTTTAGGGCTAGATCAGAGTAATGCTCCAAATTAACCCTTTTGTTTTTGCCCATGTGCAATAGAAGTATACATGGATGATATGATTGCTAAGTTCCGAACTGAGGAAGAGCACCTTCAAAACCTGAGAAAGCTATTTCAATGACTACGAAAGTAACAGCTGAAGTTCAACCCGGCTAAATGCACCTTCGCAGTCACATATGGAAAACTCTTGGGGTTTGTAGTGAGCAGGAAAGGGATTGAGATTAATCCAAAAAAGGTGAAGGCTATTTAGGACCTCCCACCGCCTAAAACTCAGAAAGAAGTTCAAGGTTTCTTGGGAAGGTTAAACTATATCTCCCGTTTCATCTCCCAATTAACAGATAAGTGCGACCCTGTCTTCAGACTACTTAGGAGGAATAACCCAGGGGTCTGGGATGAAGAATGTCAAGAAGCTCTAGAGAAGATTAAGAAGTACTTGACGAATGCTCCGATTTTAGTCGCACCAATACCGAACAGGCCTTTGATCTTTTACCTGAAAGTTTTTGAAAACTCGATGGGTTGCGTGTTGGGGCAACATGATGAGTTTGGGAAGAAGGAATGAGCCATCTACTACTTAAGCAAGAAGTTCACTAATTGCGAAACACGGTACCCCCCAATTCAGAAGCTATATTGTACTTTGGTTTGGACTACCAAAAGGCTTAGACGGTACATGTTATACCATACCACTTGGTTGATATCCAAATTGGACCCTTGACGTATCTAATGGAAGCACCAGCATTAACAGAGAGGATGGCCCGCTGGCAAATGCTGTTATCTGAGTTCGACATTGTATATGTGAGCCAGAAAGCTATGAAATGAAGGGCTATAGCGGATATCTTAGCTAGTCGTGCTTTAGATAATTATGAATCGCTGAACTTTAATTTCGCCGATGAGGACTTGATGTGCATTATAACCGGGGAAGATGGTGTTTCAGATAACGGCTCGTGGAAACTTTAATTTGACGGAGCCTCCAATGCCCTTGGCCACGGAATAGGAGCCGTACTAATTTCCCTAGAAGATGTCTACTATCCCTTCACCAGCAGAATAGAATTCTTTTGCACAAACAACATAGCTGAGTACGAAGCCTGTGTCATGGGACTGAATGCAGCCATTGAAAGAAAGATCAAAGAACTTTGAGTATTCGGAGATTCGTCCATAGTGATCTATCAGCTACGAGGGGAATGAGAAACTAGGGATCCGAAGTTAGTCAAATACTACAAGTTGATCCAAGATCTCATTAAAGAATTTGAAAAGGTCAGTTTCACCTACCTTCCTAGAGAAGACAACCAGATGGCAACCCTAGCCTCCATGTTCAAAGCTAATACGAAAGCAGAAATGAAGCCAACTGAGATGCAGACTTTTGAAAGGCCAGCTCACTGTTATAATGTGCAAGAAGAAATAGATGGCAACTATTGGTATTACGATATCTTAAAATATATCAAGTTTCAAAAGTATCCCGAATGGTAAACGAAAATGGCCGAAAAACACTTAGAAAGATGGCAGCATGATATGTTTTGGACGAGGAGATCCTGTACAAAAGATGCCATGATCAAGTTTTGTTGAGATATGTAGATGCCCGGGAGGCGAAATAAATTTTGGCAGAAGTACACGATAGTTTGTGTGGAACACACGTCAATGGTATGTCAGTAGCCTGAAAAATTATGAGATATAGCTATTTCTGGTCAACTATGGAGGGAGACTGCATCGATTACGTCAGAAAATATCATAAGTGCCAAATATATGCCGACAAGATCCACGCTCCTCCTTTACCTTTACACACCATGAACTCACCTTGGCCGTTCGCAGCATAGGGCATGGACATCATTGGACAGATTCATCCGAAGGCTTCCAACGGGCACTGTTTTATTTTGGCTGCCATTGATTACTTCACTAAATGGGTGGAGGCAGGATCTTACACCAATATCACAAGGAAAACGGTATGCAAGTTCCTGAAGAAAGAGATAATCTGCCTATATGGGTTGTCAGAAAGGATTATCACTGACAAAGCCTCCAACCTGAATAACAAATTAATGACTGAGGTGTGCAACCAGTTCAAAATAACACACCATAATTCCACGACCTACTGTCCTAAGATGAATGGGGCAGTAGAAGCGGCAAACAAGAACATAAAGAAAATTATTGCGAAGACAACAGACACCTACAAAGATTGGCATGAGAAGCTGCCATTTGCTTTGTTCACCTACTGGACATCTGTTCGTACATCAACAGGGGCAACACCCTATTCTCTAGTGTACGGCACAGAGGCGGTACTACCCACTGAGGTTGAGATTTCATCACTTCGAGTTCTGAATGAAGTGAAGTTGGATGAATCAGAGTGGTGTTGTCACTCGATTTTCACTTGAATATGTTATTTGTTTTGTGAATTTTAAATAAAAAAGCCTATTTTAAATAGAACCCACCCCAAAATAAGTAGTCCATTTTAATTTATTAGAAACCTAAAAAATATATATATAAGTAAAAACCCACTAGAAAATAATAAATAAGAAACCCATTTTATTTTTAAAGAGGACCAAAATAACCTATTTATCTTTTTTTCAGGTTTATTCAAGACCGTTGGATCTGGGGTTGAAATTATGGACATCTTGGATCGAGTAAAGGAAAAAAAGGGAAAGGGGTGGATCCCGCGCAGCCACCCGCCAGCCCGTGCGCTGCACGCGCGTGGGATCATCTCCCCTAACCCATCCCATGTTCGCACGCAGCATGGTTGCCATTACTTCCCCGCCGTCCCTGGGTCACGGCGGCTACCGTGGTTGGTGCCAGTCGACTCGCCTCGGCTGGGTGAGTCTAACGTCGTCGTCCCCTCCCCTTGCCGTCCCCGGTCACCTGCAAATTGGAAGGGAAAAGAGTCAAACCCTAGCTCGGTATTAGGAGTAATTTCATCCCCAAATCCGAGCCAAATTAGATTATTTTCTGGAATTCAACCGAGAATCAAGTCCTCTATCTAATTTTGGCTCAAATTTAGGGATAAGAATCTAATTTTTGCCTTGAATCCCAATCCCCAAACCCTATAAATAGTACCCCTTTCACCATTGTTGAACATGCAAGAAGCATCCAAAAAATACTGAAAAATTGATCCGAAAATACCAAGAAAAATACTCTGAAGATTTTTGGGAAGTTGCTGAAATTTTTGGAGTTTTGTGCAGCATTGGTTCGAATTTTCGCAAGGAGTAGGAGCTAGTAATTCGTTGCTTCGTCGGTATAATTTCTTACCTTTTCCTTTTATAATTTTAATTCAGTTTTTTTATTCGTTCATTTTAATGTTCTTACTATCTATATATTTTATTCGTATAAGTTTACATTAATCAGGTTCTGTTCGAATTAATCCCTTTATTGTGATGTTTCTTTCAAAAAAATAATAATAAAAAAACACCAAGAACATGTTATTTTCTTTTAAGTATGGCGTTTGATGCATTTGGTTTCTAAAAAAATAAAAATGATGTTTGTTGATTTTTTTAAATAAACAAAAACAAAAAACAACAAAAATAATAAAACATTTTTTAAGAAAAAAAGGGTTTCTTTAAATTTCTTTCAAAAAAGGGGTTTTAATTAAAAAGGGTTTTCATAAAAAAACTCACAACTCATTGATTTTTTTAAAAAAAGGGTTTAAATTTTAAATTTAAAAATGAAAAAACTCTAAAACATAAAAAAGACATAAAAAAACATCTCAAATAAAAGCTTTCAAAAAAGAAAAAAAACTTTTAAAAATTATCAAAAAGGCTTAGAAAGGAAAGAAGTAAAATTTTTAAATAAATAAAAAGCTTTTAAAATACAAAAAAAAAGAATCTTTTTAATCAAGGCTTTTAAACAAAAAAATCAAAAAAAAACTTTTCAAAATATTGTTAAAAAGAAAATAATAAACTAACCTTTTCTTAGAAAAACAAAAAAATAAAAAATAAACACCCTTTCTAAAATAAAATTCTTAAGTCATCAAAAAACTTTAGAAAAAAATAGAAAATGTTTAAAACAAAAAAAGAATAAAAAGCTCTAAAATACAAAAAAAAAAGGTAAATAACATTTTGAATAAAAGCTTTAAATCACAAAAAGTCAAAAAATATATTTTAAATAAAAAGCTTTAGAACAAAAAACAAAATAAAAAATAAAACCTTTTCAATTTATCAAAAAGAAAGAAAAAAAGAAAAAAAAACTTCTCGAATATAAAAATAATAAAAACAAAAAAACTCTCTTCAAATAAACTCAAAATTAAAAAAAATGATTTTTTAATAATAAAAATCTTTTCCAAATAAAACTAAACCAAGCCCATCAAAAACTTCGAATTCTAATTCTCTTGTTTTGCTTTCGTTTGCTTTAGTATTAAGTTGGCCTTATGAATAGGTTCTTCAAACCTTAAATAGAGACTTCTTTGGAATAAAATTTCCTTCACAAGAAAGAAATAAAACACGCTTAATAAAATTTAAACCCTAAAATAGGAAAAACACTTAGACTTTTTTAGGATCAATAAATTTTAATTTAGAATAAGTGAAAATCTTCAACAAATCAAGTTTCTTTGTTTGTTAAAAAAGTGAAATTAAAGTAATGCGGTGTCTTACTAAGAGAAAATGACGGGTTAGCGCCAGAAGTGTTGGTGGTGATTAGAGTTCATTTTCGAATAGTAAGGTTGTTAAAATAAAATTAAACTTATAAACAGACAATAATTTAAGCTTTACACAGATTCGCAAAATCTGACTTTAAAACCTTTTGTAACCGACAAGGTACGAATTTTTGGGCGTCGTGGAGGCGCTAATCCTTTCCTACGTGTAATCGACTCCCGAACCTGTTTTTGTATTTTCGCAGACTAAAATTGTTGTTTTAATAAAATAAAATAATTTTATTAAAATAGCTCATTTTTAGGTGATCCAATCACACATTTTTTTGAAAAAAAAGATTGGTGGCGACTCCGTTGTTTTGGTTTTATTTTAAAAAAATCGTGAAGACCCCTTTTAAAAAAGAGGTTGCGACAAGTGGGTGCAAGCCAGGTTCGACCAGTTAAATCTTATTTAAGAAAAGAGGTTGAAAGCCATATGCCATGGTCAAATGTACCAGAAACGAATGATGCGGGCATATGATAAGAAAGTACGCTCGAGAAAATTTCGAGAGGGAGATATGGTGCTTAAGAAGATCCTCCCAATTCAAAAAGATTTTCGAGGGAAGTGGACGCCTAATTGGGAAGGGCCATATGTAGTCAAGAAAGCCTTTTAGGGAGGAGCATTGATTTTAACTGAAATGGATGGAGAAAAATTGAAAAATCCCGTGAATTTCGATTCAGTTAAGAAGTATTATGTTTGAAAAATGGAAAAATGGAAAAATGAAAAAAAAAACAAAATGAAAAATGATGAAAAAATGAGGTGAAAACCCACAAAAGGGTGCCTTATGTAAAAAATGAAATGAAAAAAATGAAAACCTAAGGTGAAAAACCCACAAAAGGCACCTTAGGTGAAAAAAAGTAAAAAAAGGGAGAAGCACGAGGTTAAAACCCGAAAAAGGGCGTCTTGAAGCAAAGAAATGATCTGAGTTGAAAACCCGTTAAGGGCAGCTCAGATGAATTTTGAGATTGGGCCTCCGACAAGTAGAATTACCCTCACGGGTACCAGAAAAAGGAGCTACAGGCAAAGGTTATATTTCGGTTGATGGGATCACGCATCATTCAAACAATGGATATTTGGGGGTTTTGTATGTCACGTTATGCTTTCCCTTTTCCTCATGTTTTCCATGACTTTTCTAAAATTGTTCCAAGTCCTTAATGTTAATAAGATCATATTTTTATGCCTTCCTTTCCTTGTCTTCTCATTGTTTTCATAAACATCATGCAAACAGGTTAGCATAGACTTATGATAAACAAAAGGTTTATGAGCATTATTATGATCTAACCCTGAGAATGCAGGTGATTATTAGAAAACAAAATTAACTTTGATCTCAAGCTTTTTACATAATGTATGTCGAGGCACGACGAAGGGAAGACTTCGAGCATCAAAATAAGATAACCAATGTCGTGCACTATTCTTACTTGCCTGAAAAAATATTCAAGACAACAATGGAACTCTCTCAGGTGAAAACCCGTAAGGGCACCTAAAAAAACTCTAAAGCGAAAACCCGAAAGGGCACTTTAGAACTTCAAACCAAAAACTCAGAAAAGAACCGAAATGGTTGAACCCAATAGTGAGATGGGGTACCGCCACCAGAAGAAGAACAAGAAGAGAAATAAAGCAAAAAGTAGAGATTAACTGATTGCGGAAGTAAGCGCATCGGAATATTGACACTCATGCATCATGTATAGTTAGGCATCCCTAGGATTACGAGCATACTAACTCATTTATTATAACATTATGTCTATTTTAAACAGGTACATACAGATTGCCAATGACTTTAGATCTGCCACCTAGTATTGAAAATGTGGATTCATTTGAAGAAATGTTTTGGCAGCCTTAGTAGCGTGATTCCAGAAAGTTCGGTAGCCTTTTTTCAGCATGAATCCCCAAATTTGAAGAAAGATTTTAGCAGTTTTAGTAGCATGAGTCCAGAAAGATCGGTATCCAGTTTAGTATAAATCCCTAATCCGAAGGTGAAGGTTCTATATAGGAAGGGTCTATATTTTTGAGTCCTCGCAATGAAAGGTTCTATATAGGAAGAACCCATAACTCCGAGATTTCATAAGCTAAAAGTTTTGTATAGGAAGAACTTGCGGCTCCAGGGTTTGAAGACTAGCAGTTCTGTATAGGAAGAACTCCCAGTTGGAAAAATCCATCCGTAACGCAGATGGTTTTATATAGGAGAAACCCGCAGCATTGAAGACGAAGAGTTTTATATAGGAAGGACTCCAAGCTTTACCGTCTCAAAGTGAAAAGTTCTATATAGGAGGGACTCGTAACTCGAGGCTTTAGAGTAAAAGGTTCTATATAGGAAGAACTCTAACTCCAAGATTTCAAGGTAAAAAGTTCTATATAGGAAGAACTTTTAGTCCGAAGGATCCGCCTGAGAAAGCGAAAGGTTCTATATAGGAAGGACCTATAGCTCCAAGATTGGAAGGTGAAGAAGTTCTATATAGGAAGAACTTACGAGCCTGAAGATTCAGCTAAGGAAAAGCGGAGAGTTCCAGAAGAACACGTGATTCTGAAGCTACAAATAGGAAAGTCGGATAAAAATTAGTGCTTATGATCTTTGCTTTGTTCCCGTTCCACAAGAACAAGCAAAGAGGGGCAACTGTAATCACTCATTTTTATCTGGTCTGTAAATATCATATATTAGCATAATAATTAACCAATATTGTTATTGCATATATACGTATATTATTATGTGTGCTAATTATGTACGTATGATTAATGTGTGTGTAAAATATAAGTGTGATATGAGTGAGTGTATGTATAATATACATATTATGTATTTGTACGTGTTAATATTTATTATGATATATGTGTGCCACATGTATGTGTATGCTTTACGTATGCATTGTTCATATATGTACCATATGTGTATATTTATAATAATGTGTGATCAAACGTATATGTTTGTATTAGGTATTTTGCATGTGTACCCGTATGTCATATATGTGTGTGCTTGTGTGTCTCGTATATGTATGCATACGTATATATTATTGTTATTATTATTATTATTTGATATTGGGCTGGATTAAAACAAAAACCAAAATAAGTAAATATACTAAAACCCAAATATGAAGCCCACAGTCCAATTATTACAAAACCCAAAATTTAATGTTACAAGGCCCGTTTGGCCCAAAACCCTAATTACATTTCTCTTCTCGTATGCAGCCGTTTCTAGGCCATTGGATCAGATCTTAATCCAATGGCCGTGATTGAAGGAAGATGGCCATCTAGCTGGCCGCGTGAGATCACGAGCGGGCCATTCAGTCCCCCACGCGCGCGTGCATCCCTTGCATCTGACCCCTCGGCTGTTGTACACCACGTGGCTTCATCTCGTGCAATCTCGCTCATTCCAAGATCAAATTAGGTTCGTCCGTTTCCCATGCAATCTCAACCGTTGGATCAGATCTGATCCAATGGCTGAGAGCGAGTCTGGCAGAGTGAACACCTCCACCATGCTTCATTCATCGGCTCCTCAACCACCGCGCAAGGATTTGCTAGAAAACACAAAAAATAGGGATTCGTCAGAACCAAAATCAAGTCAAAATATATTTCATGTATTAGTTTACCAGAAACAAATAATCAGAGAACATATATGTATCAAACTGATGATAACAAGTTTTCAGTTTTCCAGTTGCCAATAAAACATAATACAAAAAAGAGTTTTTTCTATTGGTAATCTCATTTTCTCTTTTCTTTTCTTTCATGCATGCAAAAAACAAAACAAAAAAAACTAAACTAAAAAATATAAAAAGAATGAGTGTTTTACCTGTGTCGGTTTCCTTCTACATAGGCAATAAACCTTAAAGGGTGAGCCGAAAGGGGGAGGTCATTTTTTACTCGAGAAACAAAAAAGGGTTTTTATTTGTTTTTGTTTCGAAGGAAGGGGTTTCAGGTTTTTTTCGGTTGCGATTGCCGGAAGTTGTGGTCAAGGAAGGCTCGAGGCGGCCGTTACGGCCGTGCCTCGCCTGAGACCTGTGGCTCACGGCGGCAGGAGGGAAACTTTGGTTTTAGGGCCGTTGATTTCTGGGTAAAATAGAGAAAAAGAGAGAGCATTATCGAAGGTATAAAAATGAGGAAAGTTAGGATTAAAGGCTGGTTAATTGGTTTTATAGGCTGGAAATAAATTAAAAATTATCTAATAGCATCATAAGGACCCCCGTGTTTTCGAATTTTTCACCTTAATTCTGCCCCTTGGTCAAATTGCAAGTCGGGCCCTCATTTCTTTTTGGTTTCTTTCAATTTCATCCCTTAATTAACCAAAATATGTTTCAAAATGGTAAAATTACCCACTTAATCGTTCTGCGTTTTTGTTTTTTTTATTTCGAGCTTGTCCCTTGGTTTTATTACATAACTAGTCCTTTTAAGTTTCATTCAGCTTCCAATCCCATCCCTGAATTGTGTTTCTATTGCTTTTGATTTCTGTTTTCTATTTTATTTTTATTTCATTTCAGTCCTTTTTCATGTTTAAATATTTATGTCATTTGCTTTTTATTACATGTTGTTAGCATGTTTATTTTGTTCATATATGTTTTTGATATCATGTTTATTTGCGTTTTTTTTTGTTGTATCATGCTTTTTATGTTATTTAATTTGTTTGTTCGTATTGTATACATGTTTTTCCTTAGGTGTTATATTTTAGTTTAATTTATACATCATGTCTGCATATGATTAGCATGTCCATTTTGTTCTTGATGTTTCTACATGTGTGTCGTCTTTATAATGATTATTTATGTATGTTTACTTTCATATGCATTATCATGCTAATGTGTTTAACTTTGTTTGTTCGTGATATATATGTTAGCATAAATTCTACGTTCATTTTGCATCTTAGGCTATATGGTAGTGTGGTGATTTTAATTACATGTTAATATTTTGGGTATATGTATGTATGTTATGTGTATCCCTTGTGTCCTTTTCGTTTTTTAGGTCATGTGCTAGTTTAGGAAATATGTTTATATGCATGTCATGCATTTGTTTTGTATGATAATATTTGATATATTTAAGTATGCTATAATTAGTTAGTTGTTTTCGAAGCATGTTTTTTTTTTTGCATGTTTATGTTTACTTTTTTGCATTATTAAGATATGTTATGCTATCATTGTTCATGCATTTCATTTTTGTTTAATATTATGATATCCATGTTTTTATGTTTTTTAGTATCATGTCAATGTGAATGTATGTTTTTATTTGTTTTCTAAGATTGCATAACGGATATATTATTTGTCAATGCGGCGCTCTTTTATTCAAGTATAAACATGGCCAGTATCAAACGCAGTGATGGTGGTCTATCGGTTTATTCCCAAATAACGGGGCCCTTAAAATTTACTCGTACTTATAACCAAATTTTAATTTAATCGTCACTTTAATCTGAAAAGTTTAATATTAATTAAGTGGTAATTATTAAAGTACCAATTTTGGGCGGTGTGGGGGTGCTGATCCTTCCCCATTTGTAACCGACTCCTGAACCCAACATTTTTAAAATCTCTAGTTTTATGGTGTCTGACCTACCTCAGTGGCTGGTGGTGACTCCATTTTTTAAATAAAACACGGTTTTTCTAGAACCCCACGGAAGACATTTTTAAATACCCGAAAGACGCCCTAAACACCTTGAAACCCATTTTTTTAGCAAACACTCGAAAAAGATCGCTACAAAGGGGATCACAAATTTCATGGCGTATACGTCGATTAGCAGTCCCACGTTTTCACCACATAGTAGTAACTATGTGTTTACAACTCATCCTCCTATGCCTCCGGTGATTGATGATGATGAAGATGATGCTGAGGAAGATGATGAAGATGAAGATGGTGATGATGATGATGATGATGATGATGCACCCCAAAGACCGCAACGAGATCGACGACCACCACGGTGTTACCATTTGACCACACCCCGACATGGACAAAAATTGCATAGAAAATAATTTCATATGACTCTTCTTCTATGTAATACAAATATTTGAATTTGAATATTATTGTTTTCGATATGTGATGCCTATTATTATTAGTTATTTGAATTTTCATTTTAGAAATTATGTGATATGTATAAGCCTTGTTTGAATACGTATAAGTTTAGGTGTAATAGTAAGTTATTTGATTATAACATAATCAAGGTAAATATTGACATATGTGTCATGAATAACAAATAGGGATTAAACAATAAAATCTCAAAAGGTAAGGACCTATTTGTAAATTTTTTAAATTGTTCAAATAATTTAATCATAATCAAACATATTCATAACAAGGCTTACCCATCTATGCTTACTCATAATCAAATAACTTACTCATAATCAAATAGAAAATATTCATTCGAATACAAAATATAAAGAAATGAAACTAGTTCTACCACGAATAGTGAATGAAATCACCGAGGCATGGCCATATAATTCGGTCGATTTGGACATTTGTTTTTTGAATGTCTTGTAACCCTACATTGCGTATATCTCTTTGGTTCTCCTACCTCCATGTAATGAAGATCCATACTGGTATGGATACGAGTCGATAGAGGTCGACCATTTGGTTCTCTACGGAGTGCTAGATTCGGTAACCATTTGTCATACTCTAGTGGAGCCAATATTGTGAATTCGCGATCGATGGGAAATCACATTTGTAAATATTTATTATCTTGTGCAGGTTAAAGCATTCATCCGCAAAGCTATATGGGTCAACCCCTTTAGACATGCATATTGCGGTTGCATGCCTACATGGATATCGCTAAGCCTGGAACTCACCACAGTCACACCATCTTTGCCTAAAATTGACTCAAAATGTTTGGCGGTGCCCTCCTTTGTTGTTGCGCACGAAATCAACAACATCAAAAATCTGTCCATTTAGGTCGAACCCGTGAACAACCATCTATCTTGTCAGTTCCACGTTCTTTTCCATTTTTCTCACAAGATCAAGAGACCAAACGTGTCCCTTATTTATCATAGCTTGGATTTCTAACCCTTTATCGGACCAAACCTTAGCCAACCTGTAGTACGTCTCTCTCTCACTAAGCTTGCTATTGAGAGATGATGTATTCCTTTTAATATACCATTTATGCACTTCACAAGGTTGGTTGTCATTTGCCCGTATCATCGTCCTTCATCATACGATTGGGTCTATTTTTCCCTCTATATTGTTTGCCCACGCCCAAACATCTTCGCCATACTCCATGACTAAATTTTCCAACTTCCTCTCAAAATTTGGCCGTAGTAGCTCAAATGTTGTTTCGTAATATATGTTGTTAGCATCGACAAATGTCATAACACATAAATAATCGAGTATGAGAAAACAAAAATTACATACCCATGCCTAAAATTATGCTGCGAAGGTAGGGCTTTTTCCATCTTTCAATAGCGTTCTTGCAAATATGGTATACACAGTACGTGGGATAGGTGTGTGGAGGTGTCCATTCGTTATTCTGTCGATCAATTATTGCTAAAATGCCCGTTGCTCTATCAGAAATCAAACAAACGCCATCTTATTGGATAACATACTTACGTAAATTACTCAAAAAGAATTTCCAAGAATTCGTCGACTCTTTATCAACAATTACGAAGGCAATTGGAAAGATATTTCTATCACCATATTGTGTAACAGTAATCAGCAGTACATGTTTGTATCTTCCGTACAACCATGTGCCATCGACTTGGACCATACATTTGTAATATGGGAAGCTGTCAATGCATGGCTTGAACGCCCAAAATAATTTGTCGAATATTTTCTTCCCTTGAAGAAGTTCAACTTCTCGGTTGCATGCATCTAATGTTTTATACCTGACTATGGTCCCCGAAACGAATAATACCATTGCGTTCAATAAAGCTGGTAGCTTATTATACGACTTTTTGTAATTACTATACATCTTTTTCAACACCTTATCTCTTGCATACCAACCCTTACCATATTCTATTTGATACTCAAATTGTTGCTTAATAGATACTATAATCGTTGAAACAGTAACCATTGGATTTGCTTCAACCAACATCTTCACGTCTCCGCTTATTACATCTAAGTATAATTTACAGTGGTCTTGGTTGATGAAATTTCGTAAACAAGTGTAGCAACCATTGTACTTTGTAATCTCCCAACAATTTTTCCTCTGAAGTTTAAACACTCGGATCTTCCAAGTACAATCTTCTCCATATTTAACACATTTTGCAAACAGAGTTCTCGGACTGGATTCTTTAACAATGAAGTCTACATGCTTTCTGATGGAATACTCTTTAATTGCCAATGTAGCTTCTTCCTTTTCTGCAAATTACATCCCAACCGATAATTTATCAGAGGAACCCGAACATATTTGTGGCATGACCGGGAATTCAGATGCCCTCATCATATCGTAATCTATTAAGTTCATGTGAGTAGGAGATTCATACCATGTAATGTCATTCTCGCCCGAAATGAACTCACCACCACCAAAAATAGGCTCATTACCAAGGTCATCACCACTCAAATCCGAATTTACGGTTTCTTCATCTTTACTAGAATCAGCAAGCATTTCTCCCCATCGGCCTTGGAGATTTTCAACGTCAATGCCAACACTCGGATTAACCATCGGCTCAACAGTCGAGAACATCGAAGGCCAGGCATATGGATGAAATGCACTCGATGTCCCACTTTCCAACAGTGCAACAAAGTTGTCTCTAAACCTATAAGGTTGGTCGTCAACCGCATTGTCGAAACCCATTTGAGAAGAACTTTCATATACATTTCTAGATGAGCCTGGAACATCATATCTCCCACGCAACTCAGCATGTAATGCAACACTTCGAATACATGCTGAATCATGCTCTGCAATTATGAATCCAACATCACTATCATCTTTAAGAGCTATTGCAGAATATCTGACCGGATCATCACATGTCTTCCACCGGTACCGCAAACGAACAATCTCAACTCCTATTTTTTTCTATGTCATGCTTCAGCTCTTGAAGGAAACTATTTTTTGAAAACCTCATCTTTGTAGTGTTTTTCGATTCAAATACGACACCGATATCAGTTTTCACAATTTCTCCATCATAATGGTTAACGACCATAAAAACGTTGTTCATTGTCTCTGCGCGTTAAAAAAAATACACTTTCGAATCAAAATATAGAAATCAAAACTATCAGAATGTAGTAATATATCGCTACGAATTTTCCCCCTAAACAACATTCTAAAATACAAATAAACTAACAATATACACATTCAAAAGAAAATGTAAAAATCAACTTACTATAAATTTTTCAAAATTTCTTTCTCCTCTTTTTTCTTCTTCTTCTCCTTCTTCACTCAAAATTTTTCAGACTTTCTTACATATTTTACCTTTCTACTTACTTATTTAACATAAAAAACACAACACACAAAACAATACAAATTTTTTCTTGTTATTTACCCATAGAGTTTATTTAATAAACATTCAAAATTCAAATTCAATACCCCTACACAATTTAAAATATTTATAAAATATTTTTAATACCCCTTTCAATTTTTTCAGTCTTACCCGGGTCTGCCATGCATGTGAAATTACATGTAGGTTGCCAGACCATTATTTTTTTTATCAGTGAGCCATTTATATTTTCAAGAATGGCAGTGCACCGTTCTAATTTTTTTCAGATTGAAATAAAGTTTGTCGCCCCTGCACACTGATGCGCCTGCCATGCCCCTGCCACAAGCATGAGGTCGAACTGCAAGCAACAAGACCTCAAATTATTTTTTTATTATTTTGTTCCATGAGGTCGGATTGAAAGCAATGTGCTTTCATATTTTTTGTTCCACGAGGTCGGATTGAAAGCAATTAGCTTTCATGTTTTTTAAAATTTTTGATGAGGTCGGATTGAAAGCTATCCGACCTTAGAAAAACACTTTAGAAAGTGCAATAAATTCAAAAATAATTTAGGGGATGCTATATTTTTCAAAATATTTTTTCCAATCACAATATTGAACCAATTTCCCCAAATTTCATAATAATCCCTTGTAACGATGTCCCTCTCGCTAAAAAAAATGGTGTTTTTTGTTTTTTTGAAAATATGTCTTTCGTGGGAGTTTTGCAAAATCGAGTCGCCACCGGTCACTAAAGGTGGACCGGACACCGCAAAAACCAGAGATTTAAAATTGATGGGTTCGGGAGTCGGTTACGGATGGGGAAGGATTAGCACCCCCACACCGCCCAAAATTGGTACTTTAACAATTATCGTTTTATTAATATTAGACTTTCCGGATTAAAGTGACGATTAAATTAAAATTGATTATAAAAATAAAGTAAATTTTAAAAGCCCCATTATTATTCGAAAAACTATAAATAAATAAGAGAATAAAATAATAAATTTATATTCAAATGCATCTTAAAACATAAAAAATAAATATAATGTGATAAAATATAAATAAATAAGAGCATAATAAAATATTAATCTAACATAAAAACTAATTTGAAACATGTATGAATATTAATCTAACACATAAAAATAATAATAATAATAATAATAATAATAATATGTAAACCAACTAAAAAAACATGAACTAGTGATTAAAATGCATGATGTGATAATTTACATGGCTAGAAATTACATAAAAGAAAGACTAAAATGAATACCATATAACATGCATAGGCTGAAATATAAATAAAAATAAATAAGGTGCTAAAAATTAAATACAAAACAAGTGATTAAATTAAACTAAAACAAAAATTGAAAGCTAAAAATAAATAAAATGATGGTATTAAAAAACATTAAAAACTATAAGGGCTAAAGGCAGAATTATCCACTGTACAAAAGTGAGAACAGGAAAAGATATGGAGGACTTGACGCGTAATTATCCCATTTTGTAAAAACGCGGATACTCCCCGGGAATCCGGGTCAACGGCAGGTCGGATCCTGATACGACGTCGTTTTGATCAGGCTAGTTTAAAACACAAGGTCTCCTTTTTATTTGAACAGCTTATAAAACAAAACACAAAAAAAACCCTAATATTATTTTCTCTCAACCCTCTCTATCACTCCCGACGGCACGCCGCACCAGGGATGAAGGCCGGTCATCGATGTTAGCCTCGCGGTGGACGCGGTGACCTTTCATTCGTCCGGTAAGCTCTCGATCTTTTCTTTCTCACTTTTTTATTCAAAGATTTAAACTGAAAACAAAGAAACTTTCTGTTTTTCAAAAAAAAAAAACCTCTTTTGTTTTAAAATGATTTTTTGATCTGAGTATGTAAAATAGAAGAGAAAGATTTGAAGTTCTTGATATGAAATCACCTTTCTTATATTCGATTTTCGAATTTTTTTACAATCTCGAACTGAAAACCTTTTTTTTTCCTTACAATTTTTTAGAACTCCAGCCCCCCTCTTCTTTTTACCTTAGATTTGGTTTTATAAACCGAATTTTTTTTTATCAAAACTAACTACCCCTTATTTTATTTGGTTGCTGCAGATCTGAGTATCTACAATTCGGATTTTGGGGATATGGCAGTGATTTTGGTTGTTTGACAGGGTATGGGTTGATGTGGTAAGTTAGATTTTTTATTTTAGGGTTTCTAGAAGATTAAGTTTTAGGGTTCAGTGAGTTACCGGAGATGGTGGCCGATAGTGCGGTGACGGCGGCCGTGGAGGACAACCGGCGGAGGCTAGGGTTAACATTTTGGGGATTAGGGTTTTTCTGGTTTGGGTCAGATTCGGGTTTGAATCGGGTTGGGTTATGGTTTGAGGTCAAAACGGGTTTTTAGGTACTGGGCTTGGGTTGGATCCGGGTAGGTTTGGATAACCCGGGCAAAAACGGGTAATTACATCCCTTAAAATAAAAAAGGGACAATTTGTGCCACTAGCACCAGTGATGTATGAATGTTGCGAATTTAGTCATTGTTTGTATTTTGTAAACCCTAAAGTTACAATCTTGACCCAAATTAAAGCTTTTAATTTACATCATTATAAATTATCAAATTGGATAGCAAATGTAAAATCAATAACTAACAAATAGATCCATTAATTAGTCAGTTGCTAAAGATGCTTATGTTGTCTCATCTTGTATGTGTTTGAATCCCAACATTTGCCTTTGATAATGTAATGCTTCGGATTTAATGATTCACAAAATTTTTAATATTAAAAAATAATAAAATTATAGTACACAAATTATTCGTACAATTTTAGTCATAGTAAGTGAACCAACAACAAAATTTAACCTAAAAAGCAGCCTTGATTGACAAATTGATACTAAACTATATATTTTCTCGAATTGACTTTCTTTTATCAAAAGTGGCACCTAATTTTACTTTTTCCCACGTTGGTACTTTCATAAGATAACATGATTGTTAATTATGATCAATGATAAGGTAACTTGTTAATTAGTGACAATGTTTATGTGAGTTTTTGTGTCACACAGCAAGTTTCGATTGATTAAAAGTTAGTTTTTAGATATCATCTAAGTTCTGTTTTGCGTTGTTTTTTAGTAAAAAATAATATAGAACATATGAGTTTCTAGGTCAAAATTATTTTCAAACTTGATTCGGAAAAGTATTTTTCAAAAGCTAAAAATTATAGTTTTTTAGCATTTCGAGCAAAAGGACTATAATATACATTTTGTCTATTAAAAAATATGTTTGACAGCAATCCAAAACAATCAAATTTTAAAACGAACAATTCAAAAGCATTTTCTCGTTGTAATTTCCAAAAGCAATATCAAACTTACCCTTAGTACTAAAATGAGAAAAATTGATATAGTTTAGGTATCAATCTATAATTAAGCCAAAAAAAAAGGATGTACACAAAAATTGCGTTTGTTGTTATATTATTATTTTGGCTTAAACCAAAAAACAACGCTCAAACTATGTCTTTTTTCTGCTTTTGGCCCTTAAACTATGATTTGGCCAAAATAGGCCCTTAAACTATTATTTTTGGTCACTAAGTCCCTAAACTATGATTTGGGCAAAATAAGCCCTTAAACTATAATTTTTGGTCACTTTAAATCCATGGTTACAAAAATATCATTTTATAGGCTTTTCTAACATATATAAATATTTATGTTCTTTTTAAATTTTAAAATATCATATATCAAAATAAACCCCTAAACTATCATTTCTGGTCATTTTAAGTCCGATGGTTATTTAAGTCAAAAGAAAATTATTTCGACTAATAAGATGTTGACACAACACAGATTTTTTTGACCAATTGATAGTTTTAGGGACTAAAAGAAAAAAAATGACATAGTTTAGGTACTTATTTTAACCAAAACATAGTTTAAAGACTTAAAGTGATCAAAAATAATAGTTTAAAGGCATATTTTATTCTAATCATAATTTGAGGAACACAAAAAAATATATAGTTTAAGTACTATTTTTTAATTTAAGCCTATTATTTTTAATCTCGTTGTTTCCATCTCATATATGAAAGAAATTTTGCGCCCTTTCTTTCTTCAGTCTTCACGGGCGCAATTTCAAAAACCATTTTCTCCTCTCTCTCCACAAGTTCACACCATATATACTATTATCTTCTTCCACTAAAAATGTCCTGTATTAACTTTTTTAAGTTAAAATTTTTAAATTTTAATTATTTATTATTTTAAATGTATTATTGGTAAAAATATAAAAATATATTTTAAAAACTTTATATCAAGTAGTTTAAAAATATATATTTTATAAAATTTAATTAATTTAAATATTTAAAATAATTGTGGTTAAAGTTAAAAAATTTTAACTTTTTAAAAGTCAATATTAGACAAAAATTGGTGGGACTAAGGATAACAATAAAATGGCGAGAGGCGGGGTTTTTAAATCCGAACTCGCAAGATATATTAATCTAAAAACCTATTTTATCCGGGATAAATAAAATAATTATTTATCCACCCCTCCCCGCCCCGATTTATAAACCCTAAACCGACCCCGACCCGGCCCGATCCGAAAATGTAAAAAAAATATATTAAATTTCGTCGACGATAAATGTTAGATTCAATTTAACGACCATTATATTTACAAAATATAAATTTCACAGACTTTAAACAATATAAAAAATAAAATAAAACCAATTAAATTACTCATATGAAGAAAAAAAATACATATTTAAAAAAATAAACTCGACCATTGACGCTTAGAATCAGATATGTTAAAATTCGAACAATACCTAACAAAAATTTACGATAAACACAAACTAAAAAATTAGGTTGAAACTCTTACAAGTATTTATATATAGTGGTATTTTTATAAATATAATAAAAATAATAAAAAAATACCGAGACAGGGCGGGGCGGAAAATTTTTATATCATACATGAACCCTCCCTGACCCGACTTTATATTTTTAAATACCCGCTCTTATTCCCAAAAATTATAAAAAAAAAATCTAATTGGGTCGGGTGATGTCGGAACACCAGGTGGAGTCCAGGATGGGAAATTTTGCCATCCCTTGTGGGACAGAGGGAGTATGTAGTTTCATCCATTTCCTTAACGCCATAAAATCAGAAACAAAGCTGTCCTGTTTATTTGACTATAACACTTCCTCCTTCCTTGTTTTCCTTCTGGTTTTCCGATAGTTTTTGGATTTGATTCGCTTAACCGCGTGCTGCGAGAGAATTGAGGGACGGCGAAGCGTCGAGAGCCGTACGATTGAGGTTCTCTTTACCTTTTTAATTTGATTTAGACGATTGATAATTCTTATGATAATCTGAGAATTTCGTTTTCTTTACTCGGTTACTGTACTGTTCATAGTAGAGAGAGAGAGAGAGAGGAAAACCTGGGTTTTTGAGAAGGTTTGTTGAAGAGATAGGAATATTTTAGGGTTCGTTTTTATGGTTATTTACCATATTGGGTCTATATTCTTCATTCAGAGCCATCTCGTTTTGTACTTTCTTGGTGAAAGGGTAGAATTGTCATCTTAGATATGTGGAGGTCTTGGTCTTCTTAGTTTGTTCTGTTGGGTTTTGGAGAACTCTAGAAGCAGCTCTTATATTGATAGTGAAATATAAAGGGGGGAAATATAACCAGGTCCTTTGAATTGCAGAAGCGCTTGTTTAGAGATCAACTTTTGGAAAATCAAGTATATTTTATTGCTCAGCAATGCCATAATTCTAGTTTCTTTGAATTATTGACTTGATTGGCTGGTTTGATAACCTTAGATTTGTAAATTGTATAGGAGGAACACAAAGGACGACCTTAGTTACAGTGTAAAGAAAAGAATTCTTAAATTGGGAAATTTTAGATTTTGATTTTAGTAGTTAGAAACTTTAGGTTCATGTTAAGCAAGGTATTTGATAAGTGAAAATGGATTTAAGGGAACACAACATTTTTGGGAATTGAGAAGTTATAACCGGAAAAAGAGACAGAATTTGGAAATTATTTTCTTCTTCATGATCATGTTTAGCAAGAGATATGGAAAGAAGTGAGCCTTCATTGATACCGGAATGGTTGAAGAGCGGTGGAAGTCTTACTGGTAGTGGTAATTCAATTCACCAATTTACATTATCATCTTCACATTCAGGTAATTTTAGTTTATATCTTCAGGGTGTATTATTTCTTTCTTGCATTTATGGCCTTGATAAATCTGTGTTGATTGATTTCTTTAGGGGAGATTTGATAATAACATTTCAAGGATGCATATAACACTCAAAGTGTTATAAACTTATAGTACATGCCTCATTTTTCAAAATGTGCATCTTCACTTTGATTGAAAAAGAGAACAACATTGTACAATTTTTAACTTTCTTCTTTATTTTACTCCTAGAGGTATGTATCTAGAAGTTTATTTTCTATGTTGTTGCCTGCAACTTCATTTTGCTTGAAAAAGAGAAAAATCAACTTCTATGTACATGGCTTATATTTCAAAATGTGCATCCTCGTTTTGCTTGAAAAAGAGAACAAGATTATAAAATTTTTAAAGTTTCTTCTTTATTTTACATTTAGAGGTATGTCTCTAGAAGTTGATTTTTCTATGTAGTTGCTGCAACCTGTTTACCTAGTTTCTGATAGCACTATTGGCAGTTAGAATATTTTGAAATTTATCTTCTTGTCATTCTTTTCAAGCAAAATTGAAAATAAATATCTGTATTCTAATGTTTGGTACTTTTTTTCATAGGCTATCATTCTGCATTGAGGCATGCTAGAAATAAATTCTCTGTTGACAGTGATGGTGTTATAGGCCGGACATCTGTTTTGGATAGGGCCTATTCTGCCTATTTTAGGAGGGGTTCTAGTAGCAAAGGTTGTTTTGACTCACGGTCTTATAGCAATTTTGCTAAAGGCAACCGGGAAAGGGACTGGGGAAAATTTACTAATGTTTACCATGATAGGAAGAATGCTGTTCTCTGCGACCGTAGGAACCGAAACTATTCTGATTCTCTGGATAACTTGCTGCCAAGCATATCTGAGAAGGATGTCTTACGGCGTTCACAGTCTATGATAACTGGCAAGCGCAGTGACACATGGCCAAGGAAAGCGACAAATGAATTTAGTAGCAACAGCAAAAGCCATCATAGCAGTGATAATGGTAAGCTTGGCACAGCTTTCCATGATAAATCTGCATTTGAAATTGATTTTCCTTCTCTTGGTGCTGAAGAAAGACCGGTAGGGTATGGAGTAGGAAGGGTTTCATCTCCTGGCTTGAGTAATAAATCTGTATTCGAACGTGATTTTCCTTCGCTTGGTGCTGGAGAAACACAACTTGGGTCTGAAATAGGAAGAGTTTCATCTCCTGGTTTGAGTAATCCTGTGCAGAGCTTGCCATTGGGGACCTCACCTGGCACTGGCTGTGATGGTAGGACATTAGCTCTAGTTGACATTCCTGTGGATGTGGGAAACAGTGGCAGAGGTGTGGCAGTTGCTTCACAAAATGTTTGTGCAGGCTCGACTCCAACTACGACGATGGGCCTTAATATGGCTGAAGCAGTGGCTCAGGGGCCTTCTCGTGCTCGTACACCTCCCTTGGTAACTTGAACAATTCTTCCGTTCTTAAGTTTATTCATTAGAAACTATATTAGTGCTGAAAAAAGATCTGATGTGTTCCTTGTAGTTAAATGTTGAAACTCAAAAGCTTGAGGAGCTGGCTATCAAACAGTCAAGGCAACTAATTCCCTTGGTGACAATATCGACTCCTAAAACTCTGGTGAGCTATTGTTAAGCTTTTCTGTGTGTATGTTTCTTATTATAAGTACACATGGGGTTATATACTGTGTTAGAGATTGTATTCTTATTTTCTTTATAAAACTAGATTCTGAAGTCAACCTAAGTGCTGATTTTTTTTGCTTATTGAATTCATACTTGGATAAGTTTTTTTAAAAGGTTGCTTATTTTAATTTTGTGTGTGCGCGCGCGTGTATTCACTTCCTGTTTTTTCCAATAGATGGTCAGTCCTGAGAAATCGAAACCAAAAGTTGGACAGCAGCTGCATCCTTCAGTCTCTGTTAACTCCACACGTGGTGGAACTTCAAGATCTGACGGCATAAAAGTTTCTAATGAGAGCAGGCTTTGCATACTCAAGCCATCACGAGAACCAAATGGTGTCTCCTTAGTAACCACAAAGGATAGCTTGAGTCTTACTAATGGAAGTAACAAACTTGTGAATATTCCACTCAGCGTCACTCCAGCTGCTGCTTCTGCACCCTGTAGAAGTTCAGGCAACAGCCCCAAGTCTGCCACTGCTGAGCGTAATCGGACTCAATTCCGGTTAACCATGGAGAAGAGAGCAACTGCTCAAGCGCAGAGTAGGAATGACTTCTTCAACCTTCTAAAGAAGAAATCTACAACAGACTCTGCTTCTTCTGTCCTTGATCCCGGCCCTGCTGTGTCACCACCTGTCCATGAGAAGCCTGATGAACTTGGCACCGAAGACTCCAGTTCTTCTGTTACTCTGAAGGATGTGGGTGTTCTAGCACCAGAAATCTCAATTGCTGACTTGCCAATTGACAATAGGAGTGAAGTGGCCCTGAATGGAGATGCTTATACCGACCCTCATCACTGTTCTAGCAATGGAGATGGGCATTCAAGGCCTGATGTTTTCCTTTATCCTGATGAGGAAGAAGAGGTTGCCTTTTTACGTTCCCTTGGTTGGGAAGAGAATGCTGGAGATGATGATGGTCTTACAGAAGAGGAAATCAATGCCTTTCTCGAGCAGGTAGCTTCTTCTCCAAAATCAAACTTTCTCATGCAATTAGGTTCTGTTTTACTTTGTTTACTCATGGTGAAATTCCGTGTTGCATCTTCTAAAAGATTTTTACAATTTTTTTCCTGCAGTACTCAAAATTGAAACCATCTGCAAAACTTTTTCAGTGAATGCAGTCATTAAGGCCATTAAACTCTCAGAATGGGACCCATGGTGACACCTCATCTGGATCCAGCTCAATGGATTCCAAGGGAGAAGCTTCGACTCGTCGATGTTCTAATTGAGTTGGTAAAATTTGAATGCATTGAAGTGGCTACTCGGATTTTTACTCTTTTATATTAATATTAGGATGAAAATACAAGCACTCTGGTTTTAAAAGAAAGGATAGGATACAATGTGTGTGTTTGCGTTTGTGATGGTGGATTGGAACTAGGAGCGTTATAGGATTTTCTAAGATATATAAAGGCAAGGTTGAGAGAGAATAGGAATGGGTTTATATGATTCCTGCAATGTAATAATTTTGTAAGGGGTAAATAGTTTTACTGTCTACTTGTGGCTGATGGGGACACAATTCAACAAAAAAAGCTTATGGTTTGTTTATTTTTTTTTTGGGTAAAATACTAAAATCATCACTCAACTTTGCTCTTTGACCTATTTTGGTCATTGAACTTTCAAAACACTCAATTTACTCATTAAACTTTACTTTCTGACCTATTTTGACAATTTTGAATTATTTTATTAATATTTTAGTATGATGTGGCATATTTTATTATTATTAAATTTATAAATAATTTAAAATAAAAATAAATTAATGGGTAAATTACAAAAATCATCATTGAACTTTGCTCTCTAACCTATTTTGGTCACTGAACTTTCAAAATGATTAATTTACTTATTGAACTTTATACATTAACCTATTTTGGTCACTCTTTCGTTTTCTCTTTAACAGTCCGATGACGTGGCTTATTTTATTAATATTTGGTTGTGAAATAGATTTTTTAATAATATTTGGTTGGCATGTTGGATTTAAAATAAAAAATAAAATTCCTATTTTGGTCACTCCTTCGTTTTCTCATTGAACTTTATACATGTAGGATTTCATTTCATCAAATCTTTGGTGACGACGAATGAAGAAGGATATCAAAACGACGGCGGCGACGTTAAGAACACCAACGGAGGCTAGGGTTTTATTTGGGAGAAATAAATGGTTTTATAGTGAAAATTAAAGAAAATCTTTTTACACGGATATAAAATGACGTGGTTTTGACATAAATTAGTTTTTTTCAAAACGGCATCGTTTTGGTTCTGTGTCCCATGTCTTGACACCGTTAATTATTTAACGGTAGAGTGATCAAAATAGCTCAATGTATAAAGTTCAGTGAATAATTTGATCGTTTTGAAAGTTTAATGACCAAAATAGGTCGGAGAGTAAAGTTTAATGATGATTTTTGTAATTTACCAATAATTTATTTTTATTTTAAATTATTTTTATATTTAATAATAATAATAAAATATACCATGTCATATCAAAATATTAATAAAATAATTCAAAGTGATCAAAATAGGTCAGAAAGTAAAGTTTAATGAGTAAATTGAGCGTTTTGAAAGTTCAGTGATCAAAATAGGTCATAGAGCAAAGTTGAGTGATGATTTAATTATTTTACCCTTATTTTTTTACTATTTGAAATTGAAAAGAGAGGATAGAACAATTAGATTTGTGTGTTCTTTTTGGTTTCATTTCTTCTGTTTCAACACAGATTTAAGGAATGATGATGTCATTTCCTTTCACACAATAGCAATCAGAGATGGTGTCTTCATTTGGGTATGGAAACAAATTTTAAATGACTCGAAAGTTTTAAAATTCGAATTCAATTCTAATGTATTCCATATACATCCGGTGGGCCAAGCAGTAGAGGTTGACTGTGCTACTATTACGGTGAAGGAACAGTTTGCTGGTTTAGATTATTTTTTAGGATTAAACACTCTTAGAAGAATAGAGTTTGAATCGAGTTAACTCGAGTCGAATATTAATTGAGTTTTAATTGAGCTGAACTTGAGATGCTTGTAAGTTGCTCAACTTAATTAATACCCATAATAGATATTATTGTTATTATTATATTATTAAGAAGAGTCTAGAACGGACGACACCTCTCGCATTACTAATGCAATTTTTAATGGCTTATAAATAAATATTAAATTTTTATGGGTGCGATATACAATTAATTATATTTCAAATAAAAGTTAAAATTTTGATTTTATGAATGCGACATGTAATTAATTATATTTCAAATAAAAGTTAGAATTTGGATTGAACAACTCTTTCGGTTTTTTATTTTTAATATTTTTTAAAAAAAAACTTTAATTTAAAATAATTTTTCATTCTCCACATCCCCTAAATTCATCCCTAATACTCAAAATTATAACGAGATTTGTCGACTGAAAACTTAAATGTAAAATTCTTTAATATTTCACACTTAGTGGTTTAATCCATAATCAAATTTATAATCGATTGAATGTAAACTACGATAAAAAAAAAGAAGAAGAAGAAGAAGAAGTCATATCTTTCATGTTTTACCGATCCGAAATGTTACCGGGACATTAACATTCAAAGAAAAAAAATATGAAATCTCAAAACATTTCTAATAAAAGCAGAATCTGAGATAATGGGAAAAAATTTCACAACCCAAGTTGAAGAACTGCTAACAAGAAGGGAGATTTCAGAAAGGAAGAAGCAGATTAGGTTATAGAAAAGAATAAGAAGAAGATGAGAGAAAAGAAATATCATGTAATTTCATAGCTAAAAAGAAATATCTGACCTACACAGTACTAGAAAAGATTATTAATTTACAGCTGTGTAATAATCTAAAATCATAATGAGCTCTTCCATAACTAAATTGGGCTTGTCCTGCACCATGGTTCCCGATCCATTAAGAATGACCGCTCCAGCCTGTCCCTCCTTACTCGCAACAACGGCATCATTTCCCTTTTCCTCTGTCAATGAACTCAATGGCTCGATCCCCTTTTCTCTTCTCAATCAAATTTCCTCGTTTTACCTGAATCCCCAATTTCTCCAGCCTTAATTTTGATTTTGCATACACGAGCCCTAATTTCCCAATTCTTCTGTCATCTTCACTGTCGGTGTTCATTGTCGGATATCGAATCGGATCCGATTCGGTTTTTTTTGGATTTGAAGTCTGTATTTATGAAAATTTTGGAATTTCGAATATAACAAACAACAAATTGCTAAATATAACAAGATTTACACCTATGAAAATTTGATTTTTTTAATTTTCGGATATAACAAGCATTAAATTGTTAAAAATAACAAAATTAATATTCATAAAAATTAGGATTTTCAGATTTTCGGATAATCCGAAAATTAAAATATTGCGATCCGTATTCGATCCGAAAAATTTAAAATAGGATCAGATATCCGATCCGAAAATAAAAATCAAATTGAATATCCAAATTTTCGAATCGGATCAACGAATAATCAAATCGATCGAATCGGATATTTTTGAACACCCCTAATCTTCACCCTCGGCCATGACACAAAAACACGTACTAAAAGCATAACATATATATATTCTGTCGAAGATAATGGGAAAAAAAAAGATCATGAAATGGTACGTTTTCAGGGCGATCAACGGCCTAAGTTAAATTAAACATATAAAAATACTAGAAAATAAAAACACGTTCGCCGCGAATCCAACGTGGCTGCCGATTTCATGCCCAAGTATGATGATGCCCAATTTGATTCCTTAGCTACTCTTGATGTCCCTCCTACTGAGCTCCAAGGCATTCTTCATCATGATTTATGGGGTCGTCTGTAACAACTTAAACCCGGATATTATATTTGGGCTTTAAGCCTAAATTTGTTATCATAAAATTTCTCAAACTGAGTTTAGCCAACAAGGTATTTCTCAAAATATTTAAAGCCAACAGTTGAAAATATAGATAAATAATCAAAACGTTACAAAAGAGATCCAATTTAATTTAAAATATTTGAACATTCTATTTGATTAATACAATTTCAAAAATAAGGATTACAGACTCCACCACGTAAGGTCCTATGAATACACAACCCACTAAACACAAGTAATGTACTTTGAAAACCACTCATGCTGGAATCTTGTACTGATAGTGCTCTTCGATCCCACGAACTATCGATCAACCTACGCACTGAAACAACAATTCCGAGCGCTAAAGCTCAGTGGTACACATCTACTCTACTATGCTTCATGCTAATCATAAACATAAGCATGAAATCTAGTACGAGCAATAAGGAAAGATAAATAAATACGTGGCGCTACCACTAGTCGCCTAAACACATGCTCTCATCATGCAAGTCATCAAAAATGGGTCTAACCATACTCGGGATCTCACAAGATCAACCGGGCAAAAACACACAAGGTCATAACTACAAACCTAGAATGAGGCTCGGTGCCACATAGCTCCGGGAACGTATACTCTGAGTGAGGCCTGCTGCCACACAGCTTCGGGAACGTACACTTTCTCTCTAGGTGAGGCTCGGTGCCACATAGCTTCGGGAACGTACACCCATGCTTGGAATCTCTCGTTGAGCATCTTCGAATGAGACCCTATGCCACATAGCTTCGGGAACGTACATTCGGCATCTTTAACCATGGCGTTGCAACACTTTCTTGTTAGGTATCCGAATCCCATCAATCAAAGGTGACTCAACCAACCAGGTGTCCAAGTAGTACACAACATACGCACGACTACAACACAACACACAACATTTACATGATCACCAAACTCTATGGTTTCTATCAATTATCAAGCCATCCATTTAAGTTTATCAACTTGTTAATACATTATAAAAGTGTACATTAATCATCCTCATTAATTATCTCTATTTAATTCATATTGTCTTATTAACATCTCACGCCAATTTCTATCTTTTTATTAGCATTATAGATTATTCTGTTCAGTGGGTACAGGTACTCGAACACGAGTATCGATATGGTACCCTTGGGTATCGGTACTCATACGCGTACCGATACTAATATTACTTACTGGAAATCCTAGATTTCTACAAGTACCGATACGGGTCGACCCATACCGATACGACACTCAATAGTGTACCAGTACGGCCAAAACTCTTACCGATACCCTACATACGGGTTCATACCATTCCCTTGAATTACGATTTTATAATGATTTATTCGATCCCTAAAGCTTATGAAAGTTGTTAGGGTTTGTTCGCTAGCGCATTTAATTAATTAATATCAATTCTTAACTTTATGATCATTAATTCAAATATTACCAATTATCAGTTCAATAACTACAATTTCTATCAAACAAGTCAATTTCATATCTCAAGAAACACAATATGCAAATCAAACAATCAGATAATTATACGAATATTCAAACGACCTTACACGATCTCTAAAGCTCATATGAGTCTCAAAATATTCCCAAAATCCTCATAAATCTCATAAATATCAAGTCTCATAATACCGGTCTCAACACATGCTTATTTATCATCAACCTACTTTGCAGACACTAATACGCAAAACAATCACATTTATGATGCTCATAAAGCATTTAGAGTTCGAAGTGTACTAACCTTAAGCGATTATTTATAAATCTTTACTCGAGATCCTCATGATTCGGTATTCGAAGTCCGAACAATCGTCATAAATATACGAATACAACAATTATTAATTAACCTCATTCACTAACTAATCTACAAGGTCAAATGTGTAAAAATAGCTTACAAGGTTCGAATTTGGCAAAACATACTGCGCCAACAGACTCAAACCGTTGAGGAATCCCCAAGTAGGGTCTATAAAAAGTCAACTCTTGGTCAACGGTCAACCTGGTCAACGATTCACGGCTTGGCTCCAACTCGGCTAGGCTTGGAAAACTCAGCTCCAACTCAGCTCCAACTCGAGCTCTAGTATGACATTCCCGGCCATGCTGATTCCAATGGTGGCCTCAGATTTTGGCGGAGGACGATGAAGGGTGGTGTTCTGGAACTCAAAACTCAGCCGGATCTTCCCTCCTCTCACGTTAGCGAACGAAAACTCCAACGACAATGAGTCCACCACCAAATGACTCTTCTCAAAGGGAGAGATTCAATGGCACTGACAGTGTCGATGTCAGACCATCAGACGACAACCAAACGTAGCCTTCTCTTTCTAACTCTATATTTTCTCTCTTCACTAACCCCATCTCCTTAATAATTTCAAAACCCCCCACCTACTCTATGCAAACATGCTAACATGGGACAGATTTAATGCCCTTCAAATAAAAATGGTCAAACCTCACACTTAGCCGCTTAACTTTTCAAAGCTCCACACTTTTAGCACCAAACTTTTACCTGCCTACAAGATGGTCACTAAATCCTTTTAGATTAACCTTCCAACTTTAATTTCTTCCAATTGAATCACCAGATTAAAGGACCCACAACCCGATCTAAGACTCGATCCGCCAAATTAGAAATTGGGTCGTTACAACTCTCCACTCCTTAGAGAAATTTGTCTTTAAAATTTGTATCCACAAATCAAAAGAAGATGCCGAAACTTAAATAACTCTTCCAAGATCTCAAAATAATTTCTGCTGTGCTACTCTGATTTCTCACAACACTTATCAATTATAACCCTTGTCTTCTAATGGTACAAACATAATTTCAACTGATTGTTTCTCTTAAAAAGAATTTATCCTCGCTCGACACATTACAGATGACAAGCAAAACCTAACAGTACCCTGTCAAAAGTATATCACAAAAACGTAATCAAAGAAACTCAACTTATGTTTTAGAACCCAAAAGGTTAGTGCACAATAAAATCTTTCCACAACTCTGTATGATCTAAAAGAACAAGAGGTTAAACAGTCGTTGCATCCAAAATGAAACGATTCTTCTCGTGGCGACTTCCTAAAGGAGAATCTAACTCTGATGGCATCCCTTATCAATATCATTGCTTGCCCACTGCAAGACTTTTAGGAGCAAAATACGTCTCTACATGTCTCAAGACTAACCTTAGATCTCAGTGTGTTTTACATCAAAATGGCAACTAAAGCAGCTTTCACTAGCTCGGTTCGCGTAAGGGTCTTACACTCCAAACTATAACGTGTCTGGAAAACATATCATTTGTACCATCACTCGAATCTGTCATTGCATAAAATCCCATCAAGAGATAAGGTTCTATCACAAACCTCAAATCTCGTGTCAAAAGGTAGCATGTACATACTACAGTGTCGTACAACCCAACCCACAATCAATCCAAGTAGACTTTTTATTTGGATCTTGCCTTTACCAAAAATAAAAAACGTTACCTACAAAGAAATATCATTACTCAACAAAATCCCATCGAAACTGTGCACTCGCCAATCTTTTATAAGATCCACGACCATCTATTTAATTTCCACCGATAAATATCAAAGCATCACAACAATTCTGAGGAACTCAATATTTGACTCCCGACTGATGGCAAGTCAAACACTTATCACAATTTCAAACACACAACTCCACACTGTCTCCCAAAACACGTAACGAAAGTTTGGTACAAATTGTTGCTCTCAAAATTCACCACATACTGACTACTGTACTATATAGGAAGAATCACTTGGCTTGATATATCTTTCTCTAAAACACCCACAACAATATCTCAAAGTCCATAAGAAACCATCGAACCTAGGTCCAATCATAACACTGTATCCCTTAAATTACAATCAGATGCTACTTTTTACGGCTTCCAAAGTTACCCAATCTTTAACTCGGAGCTTAATCAACAAAACACACGAGTACCGATACTGACCGATCGGTATTGACACCAGATGGATCGAGTATATGTACTACATTGAGCTAATATTAGTACTCCTTCACATGACTATCAATTAATAATTTCACTTTACTTAGGTTGTGTACGATCACACGATCAACAGTTCTCAATTACTCTGACTCACGTCGTTGTCCAAATCTCAAATTCCTTAAAGATAAAGTACCCAAAATTTCATATTATTGGGGTGAACACAACATTCCCTCTTCTAGCACAAAAATACAGCCATGACAATACAATAAAATATCCTCGAATATCTTAAAATCTTATTTGACTCTAATCAAGTCAGTACCACTATAACAATAGAACGGTCTCACGCAACTCAGATCTTCACCAATATTCCTTGGCTCATTCCAAGAAAACTATGGTACATATCAAAAGTATTTACAAAGTCTCGAATCCTTGCCTCCTTAACTGATCACACAGTCAATAACCTTTCCTACACATAAGGTTAATAAGGTAATTATCTTGTCGAAGATCATATTTCTATATTTCTTATACATTCACACGTGTCACGTAAAGCATCAACTTATATTCGAGAGACAACATGGTGGCCCTCACCCTATCATCGCTGAAACACCTCAAACGTCACTGCAAACATTAAGTGTTACCACGACACGCCCTAAAGAGAGAAATCCCTATTCCAAAATTTATTTTGAAACTGCTAGCCTGTAACACTTTAACCGTAAACATCTCATTCTCGAACCAATCTTGAAAAAATACAAGGGTACTTTACAATCAGTTAAACGAGTTATCCATCTTAGGAGACAAGTAACGAGCTTTCACTGTCACTTAGCAAGCTATCAACGGTTTAAGCATCACCCCAACGAACCAATTCTTACCAGTGAACAAGCCCGGTTCTCTTTTAGGTGAAACACTCAAATAAAAGAAACCTCATTCAAGTTGCACATTTACAACTAAATCTCTGACTCTCTCAACTGGGTTGGTGTCCTCCAACAAGGGCGATAAGCACTGAAGTCTAACTTAGCCTTACCTCGCATCCACTCATTTTTTTGACAGGGAAGAAATCCTGACGACTCCACCAAGAAGCATAAATAAACACTCTGACAGTCCGAAAGCTCATGAGTATTGAACTACACATATTGGCATCTACCAAATGGTCAATCATGTCTCACAACCCCATTGTGTCATTCTCAAAATAACCACTATGGAAATCAAGGTAGAAGGGCAATAGTTCAACATTCTTATTACCAAAGGTTGGGTTTTCTCAAGGTCTCAGAGCCTTGAGCCCACTCTCGACGTTACTAACTAGCATCACACTTGATTAACCAAAGCAATTTCCAAGGTGCAACAACTCCCAAGAAGGTAGCTCTATCAAACATGTAGAACGTCTAACTCTCATCACACTTTAACGAACTAATGGATCCTGAATCCACTATCTCCAAGAAATACCCTTGAGGAGGGCGATGATACTTCCCAAGTATCAGCAAGAATCTTTTTAAACGAACAAGGACCCTCTAACCAACGTACATCCACTGATCGATTTCAAAAGTGGTTTATCCACACCCGTATCACAAATGTTATTCACGTATAATGGGGAAAATTCTTTGCCACAAACTCACATAACGTATTCGAAGGCTTCGGGATGACAACTACACAAAAGAAATGCACTATTCAGGTGGCGGGATGACACATCCTCGACTCTAACATCATTCAAATAACTTGCATCTCAACAATTAGGGGCGACCTCGACCCCGGGATAGCTTCCATGAGCGACTCAACATTTAACTCGGTATTTTCAGCCACGATCGTAACCATCATAGTGTCGCAACAATGGACGCAACATCAAGATTCCAGTCTTAAAGAGTACGAGCTTAATTTAAGGGCTTGTATTCACCAGACACCTTACTAAAATACCTATACCACCCAGGGTTTCCTAGAACCAGCTAAACCTAAGCTATGATACCATTAAATGTAACATCTAAAACCCGTATATCACATTTGGGCCTTAAGCCCAAACATCTTACCATAAAATTTCTCAAACTGAATTTATCCCAACAAGGTATTTCTCAAAACATTTAAAGCCAATAGTTGAAAATAGGGTAAACTATCTGGGTGACCACCTAACTATTGGGTCTGACCTATTTTAACCATCGAACTACAAAAATTCAAAATTTGACCACTCAACTATTTAATTAGACCTATTTTGACCACCAACGTTTAAAATCTAACGAAGGGGTGACATGTCTGTTAATGGAAATTTGTATAAATACACATTTGGTCCCTGTTAGTTATCTATTCTATGAATTTGATCCTACTTTTAATTTAATTAAATAAATTAATTAATTCAGAAACTCAGAGTTCGGTAAGCCATGAACTAAAGTGTTTACCCTTATAGTTCAATACAAAGCTAGATATTGGATACTTCTTATATATGGGATTCTTCTTCTTCTTTCCACCATTTGAAACCCTAAAATAAATAGAAAAATTTTCTTAAAAATACATACAAATCTACAAAACCATGAATTATTGTAGAAAATAGAGATTACTCTAAATGTTCCTTTATGTGTTGAATAAGAACATCCATTTTTCCTCAGATAAACCTTAAACTTATCTACTTTAAGCTTATCTAGCCTTCTATCTGACAAAAAATGTAACAAGGAACTTATATTTCCAAAATAAAACAACCAGAAATCTATATAATTTCAGTGAAAAATGATCACAAGTACCAACCTTTTATAAAATTTTGAACATTCTCGTAAATTTGATAATCAACATGTGAAAAACCAATACCTAAATCTGGGTCTTTCTCATTACCAAATCAGAATCATTACAACAACTGCAAATGCAAACAAAAACAAAATAAAAATTTTAGCAGTACCCAACATGTTTAAACTAATAAAAATAGGGATATGGGAATTATCTAACCTTGATTTTTCCCTTGATTTTTTTCTTGATAGATGAATTCTGAAAGCTAGTGCTGGTGTCATCTTTGTCGGTGTAACTTGGGTCTGTACATGAATGGTAATCTGAGTCAGACCCATAGTTACTACTACAATCTTCGTCTTCATCTTCTTTAAATCTTTCATTATAATCTTTAGAACTTTTTGGGTCAGAGTCAGAAATTGGCATTGTAATCTTTGGTTTCTTGTTTCAATTGTGAGGTATGAAGGTTTATATGGAGAGAATTTGAAATTCATAGGTTACTTTACTTTTGGGTGTTTAATGGAGATTTTAATTTAGGATAAAATTGATAGAATAGGTAACTAACATGGACCAAATATGTATTTATACAAATTTCCATTAACAGACACGTCACCTCTCTGTTAGATTTTAACGGTTGGTAGTTAAAATAGGTCCAATTAAATAGTTGGGTGGTCAAATTTTGAAATTTTGTAGTTCGGTGGTCAAAATAGGTTAGACCTGATAGTTGGGTGGTCATCCAGGTAGTTTACCCTTGAAAATATAGACAAATAATCAAAATGTTACAAAAGAGCTCCAATTTAATTTAAAACATTTGAACATTCGATTTGATTAATACAATTTCAAAAATAAGGCTTACAGACTCCACCACGTAAGGTCCTATGAATACACAGCCCACTAAACACAAGTACCATATTCTGAAAACAACCCTATGCTAGAATCTCGTACTAATAGTGATCCTCGATCCCATGAACTAACAACTGAGCGCTGAGCTTACAAAGCTTAGTGGTACACATCTACTCTACTATACTCAATGCTAATCATAAACATAAGCATGCAAGCTAGTACGAGTAATAAGGATAGAAACAAACACATGGCGCTACCACCAGTCGCCTAAACATATGCTCTCATCATGTAAGTCATCAAACATGGCACACAAGGCACAACCATACCCGAGATCTCAACAAATCAACCGAGAAAAAGCACACAAAGTCATAACCATAAACCTAGAGTGAGGCCCGTTGCTACACAGCTTCGGGAACGTACACACACTCTCTCTGGGTGTGGCTCGGTGCCACATAGCTTCGAGAACGTACACTCATACTCAGAATCTCTCGTCAAACATCTTCGAATGAGACTCAGTATCACATAGCTTCGGGAACGTCCATTCGGCATCTCTAACCATGGTGTTGCAAAGTTTCTCGTTGGGTATCTATATCCCATCAATCAAAGGCGACTCAACCAGCCAAGTGTCCAAACAACACATAGCATAGACACGACTACAATACATTACACAACATTTACGTTATCACCAAACTCTATGGTTTCTATCAATTATCAAGCCATCCATTTAAGTTTATCAACTTGTTAATATATTATGAAAGTGTACATTAATCATCATCGTTAATTATCTCTATTAATCCATATTATCTCATTAACATCTCACGTCAATTTCCATCTTTTTATTAGCATTATAGATTATTTCGTTCAGTGGGTATTGGTACTCGAACACGAGTATTGATACGGTACCCCTGGGTACCTGTACTCATACGCGTACCGATATTGATATTGCTTATTGGAAATCCTAGATTTCTATAAGTACCGATACGGGTTGACCCATACCGAGACGACACTCAATCGCGTACTAGTACGACCAAAGCTCGTACCTCTATACCCTACACATGGGTTCGTGCCATTCCCTTGAATTACAATTTTACAACCCTTTATTCAATCCCTGAAGCTTATAAAATTCGTTAGAGTTTTTTTGCTAGCTTATTTAATTAATTAGTATCAATTCCTGACTTTATGATCATTCATTAGAATATTACTAATTATTAGTTAATAAGTACAATTTTTATCAAACAAGTCAATTTCATATCTCAAGTAACACAACATGCAAATCAACCAATCAGATAATTACACGAATATTTAAAAGACCTTACACGGTCTCTAAAGCTCATACGAGTCTTAAAATATTCATAAACTCCTCATGCATCTCATAAATACCAAGTCTCATAATATCGGTCTCAACACATGCTTATTTATCATCAACCTACTTTGCAAACACTAACACACAAGGCAATCACATTTATGATGCTCATGAAGCATTTGGAGTTCGAAGTGTACTGATCTTAAGTGATTATCGATAAATCCTTACTCGAGCTCCTCAAATGCTTTTCTTGATCTGGTATTCGAGCCTGAACAATCCTTATAAATATATAAATACCACAATTATTAATTAACCTCGTTTACTTACTAATCTACAAGGTCAAATACATAAAAATAGCTTACCAGGTTTGAATTTAAACAAACTGCGCCAACGGACTCAGAACGTCGAGAAACCCTTAGGTAAGGTCTTTTAAAAAAAGTCAACTCTTGGTCAACGGTCAACCTAGTTAATGGTTCGTGGCTCAGCTCTAACATGACTCGGCTTGGACGGCTCAGCTTAAACTATGCTCAGCTTAGATGGCTCCAACTGGCCAAGACGATGCCCATACGCGGCCGATGATGTGTACAACACATGCAACAGCCTTCGACGGCGAAAATAAACTGTATAGATCTTGTTCGACATTCCCAGCCATGCTGATTCCAATGGTGGCCTCGAATTTTGGCAGCAGAGGGTGGTGTTTTGGAACTCAAAACTCAGTCGGATCTTTCCTCATATCACGTCGGCGAATGGTAACTCTAACGACAATGAGACCACCACCAAACAACTCGTTTCGGGGAAAGGGATCCAACGACATCGATGATGTTCACTTCGGACCATCAGACGGCAACCAAACGTAGCCTTCACTCTCTAACTCTATCTTTTTCTCTCCTCACTAACTCTCTCTCTTCGATAATTTCAAAACCCCCACCTACTCTCTGCCAACACGCTAACATGAGACAGATTTAATGCCCTTCAAATAAAAATGGTCAAACCACACACTTAGCCACTTAACTTTTCAAAGTTTCACACTTTTAGCACCAAACTTTTACCCGCCTACAAGATGGTCACTAAATCCTCTTAGATTAACCTTTCAACTTTAATTTCTTCCAATTAAATCACTAGATTAAAAGCCCCAATACCTGGATCCGAGACCTGATTCACCAACTCAAAAATTGGGTCGTTACATCCTCCTTATATTCGTTTAGGGGGTGTTTAATGTAATGGCTTCGGCCTCCTTCCTTATTCTAAAAAAGGATAGAAGGGTTATTTAACTCAAATTTTAAATTTTTTAAAATAGGATTAATTGCATGTCAAGTTCATGAAAATTTTAATATCTATTCATAAAATATTAAAAATATAATTGTGTGTAACAGTATGAAACGTTAGTGGTGTGTGGCGGTATGTCGTCTGTTCTAAAAGTTTTCTTCTTTATATTGGCCATGTTTGGCAATTAGCGGATAGTTGATTACATTAGTTGATAGTTGATTGCATTAGTTGATTTGACTAACGAATTGTATTAGCTGATTGTGTAAAAGTGTTTAGTAAAATTAACTGATAGCTGATAGTTGTTTGATTATTTAAACAAGCAAAATGACATATAAGGACATGATTATATTCAATATTTGTTTGAATAGTTTATTAGTTATCAATATTTTGTATCTATTAATATTAATTAGATTATGAAAATATTTTTAATATAACATTACTAAGCATATTTGAAGGATATATATTAATTTATTATTTATGTAATTACTTTTAGGCATAAAATCAAAAAAATGCCCCTAACGTTTGACTGGATAATTATTTTGGATGCTATTTTTTTGAACCAATTTAACCCCCCAACGTTATTTTGGGTTAAGATGGTTACTATGTGGATGAAAACTGTTAGTCTACTAATGATAAACAATTTGAAATGACTTCACAGAATAACGCGTCAAAAGAAAAATATTTTATATTTTATAAAATATTTTTTGACTAATGTGTCATTATGTAAAGTTAGCATATTTGTCTATATGGCATTGCTATCGCGGCGTGCACTGCCATGTAGGTTTGTCACGTCATTTCAAGCTGTTTATCGTCAGCTGAGTAACAGTTCTCATTCGCAGAGGGACCATTGTACCTAAAATGAAACTTTGAGGGTTAAATTGGTTCAAAAAAGGAATAGGAGCCAAAATAACTATTTAGTCAAACATTAGGGGCATTTTTTGACATTATGCCTTACTTTTAATACAATTAAATATAAATATAAATGTGTGAGAATAAAAAAAACAAAAAGTATCAGTTTACAACTGTCATAATGTAAATACGTGAGGGTGAAGAATTAAAATAAAAATATTTAATTTAGGTTATTTGAAGATTTTTTATAATTGTTAAGGGTAAAAGGGTTTTTATAACTCTTATTTCAAAACTTCTAATTTCAAAAAGCTCCTATTAGCGGTTTTTTCAAAATTAGAAGTTTCACCCCAATCTGCTACTCACCAAACATCTAAATTAGTGAATTTGACCGGTCAAACCTCTAATTTTGACTCAAACCGTTGTTTACCAAACATGACCATTATTAAAGTTGTAGGCATTGATTTAAATATTAGATCAAAAAGGGTATTGATTTTTTAAAATCGCTTGGATTTAAATACAAGTTCGAATTTTTAAATTAATTAGATGATTCTTTCCGATTCATAAAACACAATTTCTTTAAGTGTGATTTGAGGATAATATTGGATTAATGAAGCAATTTGGGTCAGCTATTAATGTGTTATTTTCTCCATTGCTCAGCAATTTCGAGAAGTGATGGGTTCTCGATTACCTCAATTAATTAACTGAATTATCATTTGGGTGGAACTCTTTTTTAATCAATTAGTTTGGATGAATGAAACATTTTGTGGAGAGTTCATGTTCAAAATTCATCCATAAATTAACATCATTTGACAATAAAATAAAGATACGAATTGCAAAATGGATTTAAGATGACTAAGATTTTGTTGAGGGATTGCGGGTTCTAAGTGTTTATAATTAGTTAGTTTTGAACTATTATTGCAATAACGACATAATAATGTTCATCATTATTTTTTAAAATCAATAAGAGCAATTAATGTTATTAAATAATAAAATTAAATGAAATCACAATATAAAAAATAGTAAAAACTAAAATAAATTAATTACATGCTTAAAACCCTAGCTGTCTTCCTCTTTATCTAACCTAAGTTTTCTCTCAATATTTTTGTATCGTCTTCTTCTTTCCTGTTGATTTTTGGTTAGCTGGGACGACACCAATCTTAATGTTGGTTGTCGATCGTCAATATTTATTGTTTTTCTTGTTTTTTCATACTATGTCTTTTGTTTTCTTTTTTTTCTTGAGTTTTTTTTTAATTTTGAATAAGAATTTTTGTTTTTGTGACACGTTTTTCTCTGCTCTTGTAACACGCTTTCTGTCTACTCTTGTGGCACAATCCTTATGGCTTTTGGTATGGTTTTTGCATACCTTAACGGTCGTTTTGGTGGTCGCACAAAATCCCTCACGATATTTGTTTTCTGATTGCTTTATCGGTTGTCACGTATAGTCAGATCCCCTCTTTGGTAAAAGGTTGTTTCCCGATATAATAATAATTGTGTAGCGAAGCAGTCTGCCAAATAGTTTGTTTGCTCACCACTCCTTTATCATTTCGTAAAGTGTCTCGTTCGAAAGAGACAAGGAGTTTTTATGAAGGTTATTGGATTCTTTTGATGTTGGACGTCACTCTAAATGGAAGATTTGATTTTTTCTTCGTATCTTTAGGTTTAATATTATTGCTTTATGTATGCGTTTTTTGGTGACTAGTGTCCCCAATTTTCTCTTTATTCTTGGGTGCGTTGTAATTCTAATTCTTGTTATTATTTTTATTAATGAAATCCAGTTGCCATTGTTCAAAAGAGTTTAAATTAATTACATTAATCACACTTTTCATGAAACTACAAAAAAAACATAAACTATAAATTAAATTATGAAAATAAGACCATGCTAGTAAATAGTAAAAAACTCAATCAAACAACTTAGAAAAATAAAAGATAAGAATAAACATCATTGTTGAAGGTGAATGATAAACACCACTAACACTAACGTAAAAAATGAATATAGCGGTGACAACTAACTTTATCACAACCATGAATGAAGCCGCTCTTGGGGGTGGAGGGGTTGTCGCCCCTTCTAATTATTTTGGTATGATAATATTTTAGGTCATTTTACTTTAAATATTAGTCAAATAAGATCATTATCCCTCTTAATTTTTAGATTTAACTACTTAATTGGTCCTTGATCATAACTCAATCGCAACCTATCTCGGTGACTGTGAGCACCTATCAATACGAGATAATCAGTCCGAGTGTCTAAATCAAGCGTAGAACATCAAGATAATCAATCAAACACTAACTAGAGAGATGACGTCAAATTCAACCACGAAAGAAAATAGAGAAAAATATGCTACAAGAGCAAAAGAAAAACATTTACCAATTTTGTTAGAAAAAAAGAGACTTACACACATACAATAGTTTTTTTATAAGAAGACTTTTAATGTTGTTATGTATCGTAATTTTTTTGAATAGTCTTAAGGTGAATACAAGTTAGTATCGGTTCATACATATTCTTGACCCTTTGACAATGCACACACATTGTAGACAAATTTGAACCCTGATTTCCTAGATGAATATCATCCCCCTTTTCTACTAAGACCACTTATTAAATTCGTCATATATCTTATTTAAGAGATCGTAAACCCTAACCATTAAATTCTAATCTCTAAAATCTAACTAAACATTCAAAGTCTGTTTGTAGGAAAAAAACACAATCAAAGAATTAAATAAAGTTTAAACTTGACTAATTGATTCTTTTTCTTGTTTCTATTCCCTCTTTACCAATCTATTTCTCCAACAATCACTATCGCCTATTTGGATTTTTTCTTTTCGTAAACAAAAAAAAAATTGTTACAAATCTCGTCATTGTAGGTTATTGTTAATTGAAATTTAAACTTCGTAAAACAATGTGATTAGAACATTTAATCTTAAAAAAATCCAATTAAAAAAACATCAAAAATTCATGTTCTATTTAACTATAGACTTCATACACCCCACCTAAATTAGCTTACAAGACTACACTTCTTTTTATATGAATAAAGTAATTCCTGAAGATCCAATCCGAATAATATCATTAATTACATGTGCAATTGGATATATATATATATATATATAGCAGCCCCATAAGTCAAACTTTCATCTAAATAAGAATCTAATTAATGAAGTAAATTGGAAATACCAAATCAGATCAAATAGTTAAAAAATGAAGGAAATAAAATATACAAAGGGTAATTGCGGGTAAATTTGTATGAAGGGCTACAAACACAAGAGTCTCTTCCATTGACATTGGTCCCATGCATTGATCTCCACAAAATAGCAACAGCTGTTTATTCATTTAATATGTAATGTAATATTATATAGACCATAGTTTCTATATCACCATAATTGAACTTTCAAGATATGATATGATAATATGTGTGCATATATATATATATATATTTACGATGGAACTGTAGATCTTATGTACTTATATTTCTATTCTGTTATGAACAATTAAAAAGAATTAAGTTGACCTTGTTAGGTGGAAATTGTTTTTCATTTTGTTGTGAATCTGTTAGCTGAATGAAGTTTTGAAGGTTTCTCTTCTGTCTTTTCCAATAAAGATGAGAGGAATTGAGGATTTGAAGAAAGAAGAAACCTAGAAAGTTGCAGTGAAGTTGACAACTATTGTTAGCACAGAAGAAGTTAGATCAAACATTAGGATGAATAAGAGTTTATTAAACCTTTAAATCTAAAAATTGAGAGATATAAAGACCTTATTTGACTAATATTTAAATTTAAAAAAACTTAAAATGTTATTATACCAAAAAATAGGAGAGACAACAGCCTCTCCCATCCACTAAATGACTTCGTCCCTGATTGATAGGTTTTCCCTATGAAATGATCCAACCTTTTGAGTATACACTGGTGAAATTTGATAAAAAGGGTTTGGAGGGCCATCTTAAAATTTTAATTTTTTTAGAATAGTTTAATTTATATTTTAAAAAATTTGGGGTCTAACTAAAATTATAATAACTTTGAGAGGCTTGATAAGAACGTCTAAAACAATGAGAGGATATTTAATTAAAAATATTTAAAAAATAAGTTTAATATGAAGTTCTAAAATTTAAGGGCTCAAATTATTTTTTTTTAAATTTTGAGAGACAAAATTATAATTTCCAAAATTCTGGGGGCACAACTTGTTACCAATAATAGATGTAATGTATTAACTATCAATTAGTCTAGCATGAGGGGTCAGTAGATTCTTTAAACACAATCAGAAACTCATAACTTACTATTACCTAGGTAACAATTATGGATTGATCTAGCATGACGGAATGTTAGGTTCTTTAAACACTATTAAAAATTTAAATATTATTATTATAAATGTAATAAATTAAATTGAAAGAATTTTCCGATCTATATAATATTAATAATTCAACCCATTCAAAAGCATAAAAAAAGATGCTTGAGGCTTAATGTATTGACATATGCATGGGTTTTTAAAATAGAAAGGGGAATTAATTAAGAAATAGGAGAAGACTTTGGTAATTAAGTTTAGCATTCCAAATTCACATGGATAAAATAAATATATATATATATATATATTAATGGTTGGCAAAACATGGATGAAGGAATATGGTCATAATAGGTATTCTATAGTTGACATTTTCATGATATATATGATCCCTAGGTGTTTTCTATTCGTCACGGATTTAGTAAATGGCTCGTATTCCCTTGGGCCCCGGAGAAGATGATGACTTTTTTTTATTTTGAAAAATAATATTTAATCTTTAAGTAATTTTTCCTGTATCTGTATATTTTATGCACCGATTAATTACGTGAAGAAGTTATAGATATGTTTTAGAGAAGTTTTTACTTTTTTTTCTTTTATTTAGGAATCGATTCGAATCAATTCTAAATAGAAACGAAGTCATGAATCAGTTTAAGGGAAACAATATAAATAATCATACAAATGAAATGACAAGTTATAAATAAATTAAAAGTTAGAATCTAAAATATTAATTTTTTTATATATTTTTCGAAATACAAAAAATTTAGGACAAACTATATAATAGCTCCGTTACTAATTTTAAATATAATCGAAATGTATGTAGTACAAGATACCGGAGAACTGTGCATATGATTATTGTTTAATAAAATTGTAATAACTACTTCCAAGATCCAAAAGATTGAAAATGGTGATTTGTTGAAAGTTATTTTTTGAATTCTTTCTAATTGTTTAAGAGAAAATAAAAATAAAACCCTAATCTTAAACTTATGCGTTTAATTTTGTCTTTATATCATGAACGAAGCTTAAGTATATAGTTATTTAATTTAACTGGTGAGGTTAATTAAGGAACCCACTTAAAGTCAAAGCTTAGATGCGTCTCCCCCTGTATCTAATTACACCTCCTCCATGGGACGATGGAATTGACTTTGGTGCAGAGGAAACAAAGCCAAAGCTGAAAAAATCACAGTCTTCACAAATAATGGCGATATCATCAACAGAAGATAAAGAGACGGAGATTGATCTGTCACTGAAAATAAATGCTAAAGATGGTCAACAGCATACGGAATTCGAAGCAAAAGAGTCTAAGATGCATAAACCAGTAGATTTACAACACAAAGAACACCGGGAGACAACAATGGCTTCCACAAGGGAAGTAGAAGACGGAAACGACAAGACCAGAGAGGTAACAATCATTTTTGCTTCCTTAAATTCAATATACGAAGTCCTGTAATGTTATATAACATGTATGTATGTATGTATGTATGTTTTCTAGTTATCTGTGCTGCAAATGGAGATGAATCGCATGCGAGAAGAGAACAAAGTGTTAAGGAAAGAGGTGGAGAAAACTTTGCAGGATTACAACCATCTTCAGATGAAGTTTGCTGTTATTCAGCAAAACAACCCAATGAAGGTGTGTGCAATCATTTTTTTGGAATTAATTTGACTTTTTATGTTAACCTTGAATCTCGAGTTTTTGAATTTGTTTGATGTTTAGGACCCTCAGATCTTCCTCTCACTTAATGGAAATGAAGGTTTAATCCAAGAACAACAGCAGACAATTGAAAGAAACTTAAATACTGTCAACAACCCAAGACATGGGTCGCCATCACTGGATGATAATGGCGATGAAGAGAATAATGAACTTGGGTTGTCGTTAATGCTGAAAACCAGCTCAAGTCAACGAGAAATTCGACAAGAAGATGGTAATAAAGAGAGTCACGAAACCCCAAATGTTGAATCGGTGCAGAACAAGCTTCATCAAAGTCATTCATCTGCAGTCACAAGCCATGCTGTTTCCACATCCAACAGGAAAGCTAGGGTTTCCGTTAGAGCAAGATGTCAAACAGCTACAGTAAGTTGAATATATATTGTTGTTCGATTTTTCAAATATTTTGATTCGAATCTTAAGAAGTGATTGAGGGTTTGATACTTGCCTTGGATTCGAAGTTAAAAATTGGTTTTGCTACCATATTTGCAGATGAATGATGGGTGTCAATGGAGGAAATATGGGCAGAAAATTGCTAAAGGAAACCCTTGCCCACGAGCTTACTATCGTTGCACGGTAGCTCCAGGATGCCCAGTCAGGAAACAAGTACGTACAGTCTCATTCTATCCGCTCACACTCCGTTCATTTCTCGATAAACACACACCGTTGTTAGAATAGAATTTGTCAACTCTTGTCTGTGTTTTTTATATGCTCGCCAATGATTCATTAATACAAGTAGCATAAATTTATGATTATCTCATGACACTTTTAAAATTTTGATTCTCGTTGCGATTAGGTGCAACGATGCCTGGACGACATGTCGATTCTTATTACAACTTATGAAGGAACTCACAATCATCCACTCCCTGTCGGAGCAACCGCCATGGCTTCGACTGCTTCATCATCGGCTTCGCCTTCGACCTTCGTGTTACTCGATTCGAGCCATGGTATCCCGAACCCTCACCTCATGAACTCATCGGCTGCCATTAACCTAAACGACCCTTCAAAAGGAATGGTTCTTGGCCTCACGAACAATCAGCATTTCGATCATTAAATGATACCCACAGTTCCATCAGCTCATCATCAACAAGCTTTCCCATGGATGCCGCGCAGATAAAAACCACTACAATGGCGGAGAATGCAAATCATGTGAAGATAAAGATAAGCCAATATATTAGCTGAACATGTTAACGCAAGTTTACATTTGGTTAGAACTTGTATTGAAATATTTCTTTCTTTAGTGAGAATTCATATATTATACTCTTTGGTTAAGAAGCAACGTTTACTAAGAATTTAATTTCCAAAATCCCTCAAATCTTTTACATGTATAGAAGTATCATTCAGTTACAAAAATTAAACATATATAAATTCTTTTAGAAGCTGTGGATTAGTAATTGTTGATGAAGATATGAAGATGAATTGGAGTCATCATTGAGCATGGATGGTTCTAGACTTATGCAATATGAGTGACCGTAAAAGGTTCTAAGAAAAGGAGGGGCCGACTAGTGATAAAGGACATGAAAAAGTAAAATGGTGTTGTAATACATGAATTGAGTCATATTAGATTTATTTATTTTATTCAAAAGTCAATATAACTCGTACACAACAAGTGAATAAACATTTAAATTTTTAATATTGAGAACCGGATTTAATAAATTGTACAAAGTCCCTTGAATCTTTGAGCCGCTTTTGAGCAATGCTTTGTTTACATCTTTAGTTGCATGTCGTTTGATCAAAGTGTTTACGTATTTAATAAAAAGCTGCATCACAAGGCAACATGAGAGCTACGTTCTAGTCCAAACTCTAGTTCAGCCAGATCCAACACATTCAAATTCATCGATGGGAATAGAGTTAGGATCAAACATAGGGAGGGGATAAAGACTATGTTGTCCCCCCACTCTAAGAGTAACTCGATCCGTTCTGTTTATGGTTCCGATTAAATTGGTTATTTTGACTAAATTTATTTAGAGTTGTGTTTTTTTAATAGTCAAAAGGTGATTATAAGGTAATATCTGTTTATAAATATTTTTAACCCTTTGACAAGGCACACACTTTGCAGACAAAGCAATTGAACCAGAGTCTCCTAAGATAAACATCATTTTTTTTTCATTGGTACCATTTGTTGGATTCCTATTTAGAAAGTTATGTTAAAATGGTTAAATCGGTTCTTAGTTAATGAAATTCACTGATCAAATTAATAAATTTTAACATATATTATTGTTTTTTTATTTAAAATATATTTAACCTAATTTATTTAAGTGATGAAACAAACCGAACCGATGAGAAAACCGATTACCGTCCTCTAAGATACATTGCGGCAGAAACTAGTATAAGGTATTTTTGCATGCATGGGTCTAGAATCTCAATGAACGCTGGTCCTTATCTAGTTGAAAATCTAGTTCCAAAAAACCGATTCCCTTAGCGGATTTGGGTCAGATTTTCTCAGGGACTTGCAGACTGCAGTAGAGGGGGAGGGTTACTGTCTTTTTCATTTTCCCTTTCAGGTTTATTTATTATGCACATGTGATCGTGTTGTTGAGGTCGCAGACAACTGAAGATGAAACGAAATCCGATTTCTCAGTATATATATATATATATATATATAACTATATGGTTGTATCATTTACAAAGTTGAAACCCTACATATTTTGCTTTAGAAACTCAATATTGACAACCGTTGACTTGTTTCTTGCTAAGAAGGATACAATAACGACAAGCAACGGTCTCTAACTACAGACATAATCAACGCTTTCTCCACTTCTTCACTTGCTTTCATTTTGATAAATCCAATTATGTATTCCATCAAGGCCACATCACAAGGCAAGGTGAGATGTTCATTGGTTGCAAGTCCGAACTCTTTTTCAGCCAGTTTGAACAGTTCCATCACAATTTCATTCTTCAGATATTCCACGGAAGCACAACTTTTTCTATTGATTGCTGCCAATTTTTGCCATTTCTTTGCCAATTTGGTAAGCTTTTTAGCACTGATCATCTTGTTGCTTTATTTTCTAAACAAGAGAAGTAAAGATATAAAGGGAAATAAAAAGCTTTTGTTTTGTTGCTTTGATGAAAACTGAGAATGGATGAATATATATACACTCACACCTCAAAAAGCAGTCCTTTGAATGAAGCATTTCAATGTTGGGACTTCAGGGAAGCAATTAAGCAAAACCATAGCTGGCCAAATCTCTCTTTTTTTCCCAGAAGATGTGGAGTATGTGCAAGACCAGACATCGTAGTACCCTCATGTTCTGTAAGTGTTATCTAACAAGAAAAAAAATTGTGGTTCTAGTTTACTAAAAATTCTGGATTGATACGCTTTCCTAATTTCAGAAACAAGAATTGGTCCCCACAGACAACTGAGATTAAAACATCATTATCTCCAGACTGTAATGGCTTTAAGAGATTGCTAATAGCGAGGTCCTGGTCGCTATCATACTTTACGTACAACTTTTTGAATTGTAGGACCGGATACGAAATCATTTTACTTCAACTCAATGTCCAGATGATGGGCTTCGAAGTTATGTGTATGGTACTTGTTTATTCACTCCATCCCAATGACAGATACAGTATGCCCCATAGGGGCAACTGCATCCCATTTTTCAAAACATATGTTTAGTTTAATGTTAATTTTTCTAAAAAAATAGTTTAATGTATAGAGGGAAAAATGAAATCTGCGTACCCATTTTGGGGGAAAAATTTAGACCTATTTTTTAATTTCTGAATTTGCCACTGATCTATCATGGTGGAAATTTAGGGTCGTTTTGCTGTGAGACAAAATGAGGCTAAATTTAGGCTGACTGGTTGTACTGGTATCTGGTTCAAAAATAAATCCTTACGATTTGTTAACATAAATGCTTACAGTAATGGTAAGAAAAATGGTAGTTACACAACTGCTTACCAGGGAAAGAAATTGTGTGATGACCTAGACGGTTACCCGATAACATTAATTCTTACAAAACGCATAAGATTTTAGGTTGCTACATAAGTTCTTACGGAACCTACTTAATTTATTACAGTAATTGTTAGAAAAAAATGTTATAACACAAATTCTTACCCAAGATCACCAAATCCAAAACCCTTTGAACTTGTGGTAAGAAATTGTGTTTTAACCTAAACTCTTAGAAGATAACATTATTTCTTACCCAACTCATTAGAAGTAGGGTACATACACAAAAATTTAAAACACCTACATCAATTATTATAGAACCCGTAAGAAAAATAATGTCATAACAAAAATTCTTACCCGAGATCACCAAATGGAAAATCCTATAAAGTTATGGTAAGAAATTGTGTTATAACATAAAATCTTAAAGGAAAACTTAGTTTCTTACTAAAATCATAAGAATTATAGTACCTACACAAATTCTTACGTGATCTACATAAATAATTATCGAAATCGTAAGAAACAAAGTAATAACACAAATTCTAACCCGCGATCACCAAATGGAAAATCATGTAAACTTATGGTAAGAAATTGTGTTATAACATAAAATCTTAATGGATACCTCTATTTCTTACCAAACTCATAAGAAATAGGGTACCTATACAAATTGTTACGAAACCTACATAAATTATTATATGAAGCGTAAGAAAAAAGGGTAATAACACAAATTGTTACCCGAGATCACCAAATGAACAACCATGTAAACTTATTGTAAGAAATTGTGTTATAACATAAATTCTTAAAGCATATTTCTATTTCTTACCAAAATTATAAGTGTTGTCACTGATTTTTAGCCCAAATCAGAGCACAATCAAAATCAAAAATAAGGAAAGAGACAACCAAGAATTAACATGTCATAACCATTTTTAGTTCGGGCCTAAGCCCAAATTAAATTACAACCCCATACCCAAATAAACCCATATCCAATCAAACCTAAATTAAATCTAATTAACCTAAAAAATAACCTAAACCTAAAAAAACCCTAGCCCTTCCACTTGCAGCCGCCGCCAGCCGCTGCCCCACTTGCCCCTACAGCCGCCGCCCAAGCCGGTCACCACCGCCGCCAAGCCGCACCGCCCAGACCTGCAAAAGTAGGAAAACATCATGTCAGATCTAAAAAAAACATGCAACTTGCATGTATTTTTATATTTTTTATGTACTAAATCGGGTATAAATACCCCTACAAACCCATGTAAACCAGATGGAGGATTTTAGAGGGGGAAGTTGGATTTCGAATGTAAAAAAAATCATCAAGTTCGAAATAAAAAGAGTGGCTTTTGGTTAAAAAAGGGTTCAAATATTCTTAAAAAAAGGGATATTTCGAAATAAAAAAAGTTAAAATTAATACCTTTCGTTTTGTTAGATCTACGCATATCAGAGTATTTTTGTGAAAATCCGGCTTGAGATTCAAGTCCATAGCGTCGAAAAGAATAAAAAAAGTGTCGACTTTTCATCTTTCGGCCCAGGCGTCGGCGGCGACCAACGGTGATGGCGGCAACCACGGCGACAACGGTGGTTGGCACACCAAGGTCGGTAGCCTGGGCAAAGAGAGTTTAGAGACTCTCTTTATTTTTTGTTTGAAACAAATGAATTAATAAGGTTTTTTTTTTTTAAATTTTTAACTTATATACTAGATTGAAATTAAGGGTAAATTACATACTTTGTCCTCCCGCACCATTTCTTTTTTAAAACATAGCCTTCCGCATGGTACAATCATTCCTAATGTCCCTGTAAGTTTTCACTCCTTTTTAATTTGGTCACCAAGATTCAATTTTCATCCGAATTAAAAGGGGAAATTACACGACCAGTCCCTCTGCCCCCTGAAGTATTTTCAAAATAAGTCTGACGCATGGTGAAATTGCCTTCTCAGTCCCTAAAACTTCTAATCGTTTTGCATTTTCGTCCCCTGTTTTTAGTTTTAAGTTCCTGTATTTTTATTTTAGTCATTTTCTGGTTTATACATATATTATTATTACTATTATTATTATTATTATTATATTCTCATATTATTGTTATTAATATTATTACACATATGTATATATATGTTTTTCTATTATGTATAGTATATTTTGTATATATATATTATTATTATCTTAATATTGTATATATATGTATATATATGTATATGATATAATATTGTATATTATATGTATATTATTATTATTATTATTATAATATATATATATATATATATATATTTCCTTTTCCTATTACGTATTTGTATATTATTAGTATTTTCATATTGTAAGTATATATATTTAGTATATGTATATCGTATAATATTATATATATGTATAGTACATTTATATATTATATAGTTTATTATTATTCTATTTAATATAAATATGTATATAATATTATGTATAACATATTATTATTATTATTATATTTAACATATATAATATTTTACTTGTATTAGTATGTATATATATTTTATTTTCCCATTATATGTTATGTATTTTGTATGTATATATATATATATATGTTATTATTATTATCCTAATATTATATATAGTATATAGTACATATAGTATATATTATTATTATTATTATTATATATTAATGTTATTTTTATATAATTATTTTAATGAATATTATATTATTATATTTATATATATTTTTGTGTATCTCATATCGAATATTTTTTAAAACTCTCGGCCAATGTAAGGGAATATTTTTCACTTTATTTTGGATACCGGCTAGGAAGTGACATCCTGACTCATTCAGGTGTCATCTTCCTAATTTTTTCTTAAATAAGGAAATGTTCTCCTTAGACTGTTTTCTTTTTTTGGAGATTAAATTTAAAATTTTAAAATCGATTTTTTTTCTTGCAAAGACAACACTTAATCAACGCGGTACCAATTTGGGCGTTGTGGGGGTGCTAATCCTTCCCCACGCGTAACCGATTCCCGAACCCAACGTTTTGAATCTTTGGTTATATTTTTACGGTGTCTGGCCTACCAAAGTGGCCGGTGGCGACTCCATCTCCTATTTTTTAAAAATTTTCCTTTCTATCTATCCACCTCGTATTTTTTTAAAATTTTTCATTTTTTCATCTATTTCTCATTTTCTAAAATTTTTAGGTGTTTTGCTAGGAGCGTCATCCCGGTCTCCAAGTGACGTCTTCTTTGGTACCGTAAAGAAACACAACACATTTTTTAAATATTATTTTCAAATGAGGGAAAAAAACCCGTGATCACAGCTTGGCGACTCAACTGGGGACATTTTTTAGAAAGTCAGGCCAATGTTGGTTTTATGTTGTCTTGCAAAAGTTCGACGATTCGATTTGATTTAATTTTTAATCCCCCAATATTCATGCATGAGCTTTCTACCCGGACTCCTCACCTTTGAGTGGGAGGGATTACTTCGCTCCGTGAGGTTTTCACCCCCGTATAGTGTTGTAATGTACTCCTGGAGTAGTGGTCCTTATATTTCGTGGGGTTTTACCCCCGTATGGTATAAGGATCATATTCCCCCGAATTGATATCCTCACGACAGTTCGGGTAACCTTTCCTTTAGATCCGAATCGCATATAGTGAGCCGTAAGAGCCAACCTTTTAAAGCAGTGCGAAACTCTGCCTGTTTAGCGGTCACCATTTTTAGGCTTTGGTGCATTTATCTACTTTTTATGTACAGTTTTTTATTTGTTATTCTTTATTTAATTCGATCATTTTTATCCAAACTGCCATTATTTTCTTGTTTTGGCCGCATCATATTAAATACACTCATTTTGCATTAATTGCATGACACCATCATTTTAATTTTTGCATTTCACCGACATGAAGTACTGATTCACGACTGATTCCTAATTTGAAAAGTTCATTATCGAAAGAAAATCTAGTACCCTAGATATCAAATACAATGTCCAAAGTTGTGAATAAATCCTGTAAATTCAGAAGTTTAGCTGCGGGAACCAGTTTTGAATTAATACCTCCACATCTAGGACATGCACCTTGCATTTACATACATACATTCACAATTTTGAAATCGGTCCCTGGGATGCCCCGTGCCAGCAATACCAGATAAAAGGGAAGTTGACCGATTTAGCACTTTACCATACCTCTAGAAGACCCCATGTCTAGGGACATTTCCCGGCTAGTTCTAAACGTGAGCCTTCGATGTCGAGTCAGACTTTTGTACCCTAGACGACTGCATTAATTATCGTCTGTAGCATTTCGCCAGAGCCGAAAGTAATAAACTGACATGAACCGACATAACAAATTCATAGATCTTACTGGGGGCAACATAACACGTTCATCCTTCAAGAAAAGGCAAAAATATACTCCAAGCTTCGAATTCGTTTCATTCCAGACAAAGTTCAATGAAAATAATTTTGGGGGCATGAACCTGGAAAGATAGAGGAAGATGATCAAAGGGGCATCCTCACAAAACAAGACCAAGAACTCAATCCGACCAAATATGAAGTTAGGGGCATCCCTTTGAGGGGTAAAAAAGTCATTCATACATTCATTGAGATCTTTTAACATCATTGTGCATGCATCATACATTAGCACGAGTTATCATGCATTTTGATTAAACACATACATTTAGACATAAAGTTACATACATCCATTATGCATTCATTTTTTGGCTGGAACATATAAACATGTCCAGGAAAGAGACCGAAAAACCTCAATCATGGGGGCAACAACATGATGATCAACTTCTAGCCTTGAAGAAGGCCGAATATGGAGAAAAGCTCAAACATCCAGCTCAATGGAAAAATCTTGAACAATTACTAATTAATGTTCTCCTTCATTTTCAGATTTCGCACTACCGTTGATGGTGCAACAGATTAAAGTTTTCTATGGATCTAGACTCTTCGCCAGTGATGTAGCATATCCTACTTTTTCCCGATCTCGCATCTCCGTCAGTGGTGTTACAAGATCAAATTTTTCTTCGAATCTCATCTCTCCGCCGGTGATGTAGTGGATCCCAGTGTTTCCAGATCTTACTTCCCCGTCAGTGGTGTAGCAGATTAAATCCTTTCTAGATCTTGCTTCTCCGTTGGTGGTGTAGCATATCAAGCATTTTGTGGGTTATGCCTCCGTCAATGGTGGTAAACCAACTTAGTTCAGATCCTATCTCCTCGTCAGTGATATAGCAGATCCAACCCTATCCAGGTCTCGCTTCTTCGTCGGTGTCGCAGCTAGACCAAACTTCTTCCTCGGATATTAAATCTTTTTTGTAGTATCTAAAAAAAGTAAAAAATAAAAAATTAAAAAATTAAAAAAATCAAAAAATCAAAAAATAAAAAAATCAAAATAATCAAAAATAAAAAAATCAAAGCCTTATCTTTCGATCATGCCCCTCCGTTGATGGAGTGGTTAGGTCAAAGTTATTATCATCCGATCTGGTTCTTCTGTTGATGGTGTAGCTAGGTCCAAGTCGCTTTCATCCGGTTTTGTTACTCCGTTGATGGAGTAACAAGGTCTAAATTACAGATATCCAATCTCACCTCTTACGTTGATGGAGAGGTTGAGTCCAAATTACAGCTATCCGATCCGCCCTTTGCGTTGATAGAGTGGTGGGTCCAAGTTGCTATCATCCGATCTAGTTCATCCGTTGATGGTGTAGCCAGGTCCAAGTTGCTATCACCTGATCTTGTTCCTTCGTTGATGGCGTAACAAAGTTCAAATTACAGATATCCAATCTCACCTTTTGCGTTAATAGAGAGGTTGAGTCTAAGTTCCAGCTGTTCGATCCGCCTATTGCATTGATGGAGTGGTGGGTCCAAGTTGCTTTCATCCAATCTTGTTCTTCCGTTGATGGCGTCATTCTTATTCTGCCGTTGAGGGCGTAGTAAGGCTTAAATTGTTGTTATCCGATTCTGTTATTCCGTTGATAGAATGACTGAATAAGTATCCCAAATTTTGATCCTAGCTCTTCGTCAGTGTTGTAGCTGGATCAAAACTTTCACCTTTAGACCGTGCATCTTCGTCGGTGTTGTAGCTCGGTCAAATCCCGGTCCTGCCTCTTCGTCGGTGCTATAGTTGGACCAAATTTACTAACTTTCGATCCTGCCTCTTCATCGGTGTTGCAGTTGGATCAACCCTACTGACTTCAGACCCTGCCTTTTCATTGGTGTTGTAGCTGGATCAACCTTTACTGACTTCAGGTCTTGCCTCTTCGTCGGTGTTGTAGCTGGACCAAATTTACCGACTTCCGATCCTACATCTTTATCGGTGTTGTAGCTGGATCAACCACATTGACTTCAAGACCTCGCCTCTTCTTCATGTGTTGTAGCTTGGTCGAGCCATACCATTCTTCGGTCCTACCTCTTCGTCAGGTGTTATAGCTGGGCTAAATATACTCTTTCAGATCTTGTCTCTTCGTCAGAGTCGTAGCTGGATCAGACATCAGAACCTCTATCTTTCAATACTATCTCTTCGTCAGTGTTGCAGCTGGATCAACTATTTTGACAAGTCCGACAGAAATTTTGGCGCAACGTGCTTAAACATGATAAAGTATAAGACAATGGATAATCCAAATATCCATAAAAAAATCTATTTTCACGAATGGCCAAAGGAAAATAAATTCTTTGGAAAAATCCAATCTCATGATTGGTACGAATTGATTGTACCCCGGGAATGGTACAGCTAGCCCAGAGCAAACGGCTACCGATAAAGGTAACTCAAAACCGTTGATCCCTGTGCATTTGAGAAAAATACAAAAGAAGCTTTGCATCAAAATTTACCGACTTCCGATCCTGCCTCCTCATCGGTGTTGTAGCTGAACCAAATCTTCATCATTCGATCTTGTCTCTTCGTTAGTGTTGTAGTTGGATCAAGTTTTGCAAACCTTGTCTCTTCGTCAGTGTTGCAGCTAGGTCAAATTTTCTCCAAGCATTGCGTCATTGTCAGAGTTGTAGTAAGCCGAGCTCGTTTTGTCTCGTACAATGGATCACCTCAGATTTTTGTCTTCCCTAACGAATCCTCCATTTTAAAGAGTGACAAAGAAAATCAAGAGAAACCTGAGAAGAAGTGGTGGCTAGAGAAAGGAATCCTGACCGGCCGGACAAAAATGGTTACTCTTTTGTCTTTGCCCTATTCCTGTTGCACAACAATGCGCAAAGATGGGCAACTGTCATAACCATTTTTAGTCTGGGCCTAAGCCCAAATTGAATTACAAGCCCATACCCAAATAAACCCATATCCAATAAAACCTTAATTAAACCTAATTAACCTAAAAATAACCTAAACCTAAAAAATCCTAGCCCTTCCACTTGCAGCCGCCGCCCCACTTGCCCCTGCAGCCGCCACTCAAGCAGGTTAGCACCGCCGCCAAGCCGCACCGCCCAGATCTGCAAAAGTAGGAAAACATCATGTCAGATCTAAAAAAATATGCAACTTGCATGTATTTTTATATTTTTTATGTACTAAATCGGGTATAAATGCCCCTAGAAACCCATGTAAACCGGAGGGAGGATTTTAGAGGGGGAAGTTAGATTTCGAATGTAAAAAAAAATCATCAAGTTCGAAATAAAAATAGTGGATTTTGGTTAAAAAGGGTTTGAATATTCTTAAAAAAATGGATATTTCGAAATAAAAAAAGAGAAGGTAAAAATTTTCATACCTTTCGTTTCGTTAGATCTACGCATATCAGAGTATTTTTGTGAAAATTCGACTTCAGATTCGAGTCCATAGCATCAAAAAGAATAAAAAAGTGCCAACTTTTCGGCTTCCAACCGCCGGCACCGACGGCGACGGCAATGGTGGCCGACACACCAAGGCCGACAGCCTGGGCAGAAAGAGTTTAGAGACTCTCTTTATTTTTTGTTTGAAACAAATGAATTAATAAGGTTTTTTTTTAATTTTTAACTTATATACTAGATTGAAATTAAGGGTAAATTATATACTTAGTCCTCCCGCACCATTTCTTTTTTTAAACATAGCATGCCGCATGGTATAATCATTCCTAAGGTCCCTGTAAGTTTTCACTCGTTTTTAATTTGGTCACCAAGATTCAATTTCCATCCGAATTAAAAGGGAAAATTACATGACCAGTCCCCCCGCCCTTGAAGTATTTTCAAAATGAGTCTGCCGTATGGTGAAATTGCCTCCTCAGTCCATGAAACTTCTGATCGTTTTGCATTTTCGTCCCCTGTTTTTAGTTTTAAGTTCCTATATTTTTTTATTTTAGTCATTTTCTGCTTTATATATTATTATTATAATAATTTTATTATTATTACTATTATTATTATACTCTCATATTATTGTTATTAATATTATTACACGTATGTATATATATATATTTTTTCTATTATGTATAGTATATTTTTTATATATATTATTATCTTAGTATTGTATATATATGTATATGATATAATATTGTATATTATATGTATATTATTATTATTATATATATATTTCCTTTTCATATTACGTATTTGTATATTATTAGTATTTTCATATTATAAGTATATATATTTAGTATATGTATATCGTATAATATTATATATATGTATAGTACTTTTATATATTATATAGTTTATTATTATTCTATTTAATATAAATATGTATATAATATTATGTATAATATATTATTATTATTATTATTATTATATTTAACATATATAATATTTTACTTGTATTAGTATTCATATATATATATTATTTTCCCATTATATGTTATGTATTTTGTATGTATATATATATATATACGTTATTATTATTATCCTAATATTACATATTAAATATAGTATATAGTACATATAGTATATATTATTATATATATTAATGTTCTTTTTATATAATTATTTTAATGAATATTATATTATTATATTTATATATTTTTTGTGTATCTCATTTCGAATATTTTTCAAAACTCTCGGCCAATGTAAGGGAATATTTTCTACTTTATTTCGGATACCGGCTAGGAAGTGACATCTCCTCAGTTTTTCTTAAATAAGAAAATGTTCTCCTTAGACCGTTTTTTTTGGATTAAATTTAAAATCAAAATTTTGTTTTCTTGCAAAGACAACACTTAATCAACGCGATACAAATTTGGGCATTGTGGGGGTGCTAATCCTTCCCCACATATAACCGATTCCCGAACCCAACGTTTTGAATCTCTGGTTATATTTTTACGGTGTTTGGCCTACCAAAGTAGCAAGTGGCGACTCCATTTTTCATCTCCTATTTTTTAAAAATTTTCCTTCCTATCTATCCACCTTGTATTTTTTTTTAAATTTTCCATTTTTTTCATCTATTTCTCATTTTTTTAAATTTTTACGGTGTTCTGCTAGGAGTGTTAGCCCGATCTCCGGTTGACGTCTTCTTTGGTACTGTAAAGAAACACAACACATTTTTTTAATATTATTTTCAAAGGAGGGAAAAAAACCCGTGATCACATAACCAAATTTGGAAGGGAAATTGGAGTCAAATATTCTGATTTAAGATTGTAATCGAATCAAAATATTTGGGGGGATAATTTACCCGAATTTTGGGTTTTTTGGGTTGAGTTTCCATGTATTTTCAGGATCAAAATCCTATATAAACTCCTCTCTATCACTTGTAAACACACACCACAAGCATCCGAAAATCCCATAGAATTCTCAAGTTTTTATTGGCATTTGTTAAGTTAAATACAAGAAGAAAAGTTTGCTTTTTAGGTATCTTACTCTTGTTTTTTAGTTTTTTTATTTATTTCTTTATTTGAAATATATATTTGAATTTGGGAGCATTTCTTACATCCTTTTGGGTTTTGGAAGATTTTTGTTCGAGTATTTAAGCCGAAAAAGAAGAGTTTCTGGTGTACTACCGCCGGAGGCGGCGGCCGGCACGGTGGTTCACCACCTTGGTTCTTCATCCACTGTTTCCCTTATGAACACCCACTTTTTTTTTATTATCTAAAAGGATGTTTGATCCAAATTTTTTAGAAAATGTGGTAAAAGGTGTTTTTGGGCTTTGTACTCATTTCAAACAAAAATGATCCATTTAATTTTATTAAATCCCTACACCATTTTTGGCATATAATCTTATTTTATTTTAATTTAGTTATTAACTTTGATTTTTAATTGTTAAACCCATTTTTATCACATTCTTTAAAATTAAAAGTTTTAATTAGTTTTTTTATAAAATTAATCCGAATATCGTGTGTTGACTCTGCATGGAGAAGGAAACACACTTTTAAAATTTTTATTCCTTTCCATTTTTATTATTTTATTTTATTTTGTAAATTTAATTGCTTCCTTTTATTTATTTCTTAGCTTAAATAAAACCCATGGGATTATGTTCTCAAAAGCCTTAGTTAGTGCCTTGAAATAAAAATAAAAAACTCTCATTCACCAAAAAATCATAAAACACACCTAATAATATTTTAACCCTGATAGGTAAAATACACTTAGACAATTCTTAGAGTTAATAATTACTAACTTAGAATAATAAAAGTTCAACACACCAACTGCTTCTTTGATTGTTTGTTTAAAAAGTGGAATTAAAATTAATGCGGTGTCCTACTAAAAGGAGATAACGGATTACCGCCAGAAGTGTGGGCGGTGATTAGAGTTTACTCTCCGAATGGCCGGGCCGTTAAAATGGAATCATATTCATAAATGGACAATAATTAAAATTTTACACGAACTTGCAAATTCCGACACTAAAACTTTTTGTAATCGACTAGGTACCAATTTTTGGGCGTTGTGGGGGTGCTAACCCTTCCCCACACGTAACCGAGTCCTGAACCTATTTTCTAGTTTTCGCAGACCAAAATCGTTGTTTTAATAAAATAAAATGATTTTATTTAAATGACCCATTTTTAGGTGATCCAACCGTACCTTTAAAAAAGATTGGTGGTGACTCCGTTGTTTTGTGTTTAAAAATAAATAAATGTCGAGCTCACTTGAAAGGGTTGCGACAATAAGAAATAGGCTACCTACGCAAATTGTTACGAAACCTACATAAATTATTATAGGAAGAGTAAGAAAAAAAGGTAATAACACAAATTGTTACCTAAGATCACCAAATTAGAAATCCTCTAAACTTATGGTAAGAAATTGTGTTATAACATAAACTCTTAAAGGATAACTCTATTTCTTACCAAACTCATAAGAAATAGGTTACCTACACAAATTGTTACCAAACCCACGTAAATTATGATAGAACCGGTAAAAAAACAATAATAACACAAATTCTTACTCGAGATCACCAAATAAAAAATCTTTTAAACTTATGATAAGAAATTGTGTTATAACATAAAATCTTAAAGGATAACTTAATAGCTTACCAAACTCATAAGAAATATGGTACCTATACAAATTGTTAAAAAACCTACATAAATGAGTGTAGAAATCGTAAGACAAACGGTAATAACAAAAATTCTTACCATATATCACTAAATCTAACACCATATAAACTTATGGTAAGACATTGTGTTATAACATAAAATCTTAAAGGATTACTTTATACCTTACCAAACTCATAAGAAATAAGGTATCTACACAAATTGTTACATGACCTATATAAATTATTATAGAAATCATAAGAACAAAGGTAATAACACAAATTCTTACCCGAGATCACCAAATCAAAAATCATCTAAATGATGGTAAAAAATTGTGTTATAACATAAAATCTGAAAGGATAACTTTATATCTTACCAAACTCATAAGAAATAAGGTACCTACACAAAATATTACGTGATCTACAGATATTATTACAGAAACTATAAGAAAAAAAGTAATAACACAAATTCTTACCCGATATCACCAAATCGAGAACCCTTTAAACTTATGGTAGGAAATTGTGTTGTAACATACAATCTTAAAGGATAACTTTATATCTTACAAAACTCATAAGAAATAGAGAACCTATAGAAATTGTTACGTGACCTACAAATATTATTATAGAACATGTAAGAAAAAAAGGTAATAACACAAATTATTACCCGAGATCACCAAATCGGAAATCCTCTAAACTTATGGTAAGAAATTTTGTTATAACATAAATTCTTAAATGATAACTCTACTTCTTACCAAACTCATAAGGAATAGGGTACATACATGAATTGTTACAAAACCTACATTAATTATTATAGAAATCGTAAGGAAAAAGGTAATCACACAAATTCTTACCTGAGATCACCAAATCTAAAACCCTCTAAACATATGGTAGGAAATTGTGTTATAACATAAAATCTTAAAGGATAACTTTATATCGTACCATATTAATAAGAAATGGGGTATCTACACAAATTGTTACGTGACCTACAAAAATTATTATAGAAATCGTAAGAAAAATAAGTAATAACACAAATTCTTACCCGAGAATGCCAAATCGGAAATCTTCTAAAGTTATGGTAAGAAATTGTGTTATAACATAAACTCATAAAAAATAGGGTACCTACACAAATTGTTATTAAACCTACATAAATGTGTGTAGAAATTGTAAGACAAACGGTAATAACACAAATTCTTAACCCATATCACCAAATCTAAAACCATCTATACTTATAGTAAGAAATTATGTTATAACATAAAATCTTAAAGGATTACTTTATACATTAACAAGCTCATAAGAAATAATGTACCTACACAAATTGTTACATAACCTACATAAATTATTATAGAAATCGTACCAAAAATGGTAATAGTAAAAATTCTTACCGGAGGTCACCAAACAAAAAATCATCTAAACTTATGGTAAGATATTGTCTTACAGCATAAAGTCTTAAAGGATAACTTAATTTGTTACCAAAGGCATAAGAATTAGGGTAGCTACACAAATTGTTATCGAACCTACATAAATTATTACAAAAACCATAACAAAAAAGGTAATAACACAAATTCTTACCTGTGATAATCAAATCTAAAATCCTTTAAAGTTATGGTAAGAATCTGTGTTATAAACATAAACTCTTACAAGATAACATAATTTCTTACCGAACTCATAAGATTGAAGGTACCTACAGAAATTATTAATGAACCTACATATATTCTTACTGTAAAAAAAATGGTAGTAACACAAATTCATACCTGAGTTCAGAAAAAAACGTTGTTAAGAATCGATATTGTTCCTTTAGAATTGACATTGTTCTTTAATATTTAAATTAGAATTGATATTGTTCTTATGGTACCGATAATGTGTCACTAATATAGGTACTCTTTAGGAACATTAATGCTTGCAAAATAGGTGTGCACGTAGAGTGTCAAACCCATGAGGATTGGATCAATAAATACGAAGCGATCGTACTTAAGAATGGTTGAGCAAATATTGGTTTGATGGTGATTTATCAAAACTAAATGCAAATAAAGTAATGTAGTATGATCAAGACAAGCAGATGCTGAAGCAAATATTTAGATAATTATGGAAGCTAGGTTTATTGTCTAAAAATTATGCTTGATTACTTATTTCAATGCTATAGCGATTGGCAATACATGTTTGCGTAAACCAACTAAGATCTTTATCTACTTGACAGGGTTTTCTAATTAACTTCTGACTCTCTCAATGCCTAGAAGTTGATACTAATGAAGTTAAGGTAATACATGTCTACGTGAACCCTAACAACTCTATTATCTATTCATGTCTCTCTTATTAGTCGTTGAAACCCTAAACTTATATTTAAGCCAGATTAAGACTAAGTTAACAACTTAGCCTCACTGTTCACATTTGTTTAACCTAACTCTCTCGATATTAATCCACGTACCAATAGTTAAAATACCTCTCTCGATAGCTCTTACAATAACTACGCATGAAGAATGATGAACAAAATAGATAAAGGGAAAGAACTATAACATTAAAACAAAGTATTCAAAACATAATATCCTAAAAAGCAATAAACCCAACTAAAATATTTAACTCATGTCTGAGCCTAAAAATCCGTAATAAAAATAATTAAAAACATAGCAGTTTATCAAGCAAGGGATAAAAAAGGGGTCAAACGTCCCCAATGATCTCCTCCAAGCTTGCTAACTGTTGCTGCAAGTCCCGCACTCCTTCAACCTCTCTCGATGGCTTTCTTCGTATGGAGATTCCTTTAGAACTTCAACTCTGGTGGTTCTTTGATAGCTGAAGACTAAGGGTTGTCGTCTGTGATCGAGCTCTCTTTGTCTGTGGCCCAAGTCTCTTTTATATAGGCGAGAAAGCTAGGGTTTTGTAACCCTAAAGCGTGCAAAGCCTCTTTAAGAGGATCTTGCTTCCCTGCTTCCTTTAATGAGTTTCGTATCTAGTGAGAGTCCATGTAAGCCAAAATTAGATTCATCTCTAACTCTTCTTGCCTTGTCAGCTCCATACGAGAGATGTGTTATCCTTCATGCTCAAACGTTCCTCCAACTACAATAGATCATGCACAAGCACCACAAAACACTACATTTCCCATTAAAAGTACCAAAGTATATAAAAATTAAGCACAGTCAGTGTAACTCCCTATCTACATGCAAACTATATTCAAACTATTCCTAAATGCAACTAAATAGGCTTAAACACATGCAAAAGCTAAGCTAAAAGGGCATGCAAAATAGGTTATATAAACAGTCATCAAATACCCCAAACTTGAACTATTGCTTGTCCTCAAGCGATGCACACTAACCTAAACTAAAGACATGAAAAACATATATAGCCTACTGTATCCAAGGTTTCAACTAAGCTATGATAACAAAAATTCCAAAACATGCTGCAACAATAATTCATTCGTCAGCTATTTTAAAGACATGCAATGCATCAGAGCTCCCAGTTTTGTTCCAAGGGTCAATTCTACTATAGGTGAAGTGGGTGTTGTGTTGCATGCATTCATCACTTAATGACCTTAGAAAAATTTAAGGATTGCTCTCTATTGTTGCCTTAACATTTTCTTTTTCTCTTAAGCACAATGTTGTACTCCTTTAATTATTTTTAAGTTAATTAAACTGCTGTAGCGACTAATTTTGAAAATTCTGGTGCCACTTGGAAGAACCGCTTTTGATTTTTGAAATAAAATTAGGGTGGGTTTGCCACCGATCACTTGGTTTAGGTAGACCGGACACCGTAAAATCAGATATTCATTAAAAATGAGTTCAGGAGTTGGTTATGTGTGAGAAAAGATTAGCACCCCTTCACGCCCGAAATCGGTACCAAAGTTATTGGCCCCTTGCTTGACAGCCCGAACTCCTCTCTAGACACCTTGAAGAGTTCCTGGAAAATACTGTTCTTGAGATACGGCATGGGAATCACAAAACGCTCCTTATCCATTGTATAGACAACAAATGGCCTTTACCAAAGTTTTTATTAGAACGATCAGCATGAGCTGTCTTTCGATCAGTACTACTCTTTGGTGAAGTAGTTATTTTCCTTCCAAAGGCATCTATCTTCTTCCACTTCCTTTCCATTTAATTGAGCTTCTTTGTGCTAACCAAGCTTGCTTTCTGATGAAGAAATAGATGAGGTAGAGCAAGATGTTTGAAATGGGAATTCTAATGGCGAGTAGTGGAATCCATTGTTGTGATATTTATAGACACAGAGAAAACAAAAACCACTTTTTTTTTGCAGCTATCATTCTGCTGTGAATCTCTAAAAAAAAGGGTATAATTACTTCTATGAGAATGGACGTTTGCAGGCACATATTTTTCACTTGGTTGACAACTAACAAGGCTTGAGATACCTCCTAGTATCTGTCTTGTAGTTTAAAGACATAGCATGTGTACAAGTACTGAAAGGTCATATTCCTCTCTAACAACCACAAGAACCGATATAAACCGAAAGAAGATTCTAAACAAGGCTAGATTTATATTTAGATCTAGATTCCATAACCCATTTTATTAATTTTAGTAAAAAACCAACTTAGTTTCACCTATGCTGGTTTCTAGAAATGATCTATTTAATTGGAAACAAGTGAAGAAAACAGCTGAAACGACAAACTTGGGTCCTAGACAAGGTTAAGATCTTGTGATGTTCATGTGGAGTGTAACCAATGCAAACATCTAACTATGTTTTTTTTTTTTTTATCTTCATATGAATGCTAAAAGATAAAGTCACAGGAGGAACCAATGATGTTTAAAACAATAAAGAACCTTGATTTTCTGCCCCTGTCACTTACACGATTATATGTCAAAATTCTGGTGCTTTATAGAAAAACAAGGATGGTTTGTCTGCTTCTCAGTTATAAAAGAAAGTGACAATGAACTTCATTTTGTTTAAATATTATCAGATTATTTATTATGAATTTAAAAGGAAGACTATGAACTCTGCCTTTGCACATGAAATGGAGTGGAAATTGGAACATTCACCTGTATTAGTTAGAACTTCTATTGACTTAGGCAAACAACTGGATAAATAGCATCACTTAATCTTGATTAGTTGATGTTGGTAAAATTTTACAATGCAAAGAAGTAGCTTGTATCCCACTTTGGTGAGATACTAGCTTGGTAAAAGAGTTTAGGTACAATTCCTTGTTTTACTCACTTTGGAAAATAAAGCTAAGGCTAAGGCTCAACTCACACACATGCACCGACCGGCCCAACCCGGTTTGTGTTAACACAACTCTGATAAGTTTCTTGGTGGGATCATATTTGCTTAATGTGTTCCAATGGTAAGTGATGGATGAGGGAAAGAAGTCAGTCTTCTATTTATACAAGAAGAACGAGGTCTTTGCGATGCTGACATTTCTTGTACTGTGAATTTCAAAGCTGAAGCATGTAATTTCATTTTTGGAGGAATCTATGTTTGCAACTTTGCAAGAGATCCGTTCAAGGCTAGTTAAGATCAATAGAGCATATATAACGACATTACTCCTATCATATAGAATACTACGAGTACGGAATGCATGCCTTGATGCTGTAAATCGACAAGTAAGAGTCAAAATTGAATCATATTTTCTGCAATTTTTAACGAAATCACTTGATTTTATTAAACTGTGTTTTGTTTCCTTTCCTGATCCAAAGCTTGCGTATAAAACTATGCAAACAAGATACTAGCAGATGACAAAAGCAAGGTGTGCTAAGTTTGAAACTTTACCTAAAAGACATACTTGAAGAAATAGGTAAATGACAATGAGCTTTGTTGTGGGGGAACGTTCAATGGAAGATTGTAGTTAGTTAGATGACTGAACATCGAAAGGACATGTTTACATCTAGATTCCAGAACCCTTTTTTATTAGTAATGCTAGTTAAAATCCAACTTATTTTCACCTATGCCGGTTTCTAGAAATTATCTACTTACTTTGGAGAAAGTGGAGAAAACAACTACAGCAATGAACTTGAGTACAATGTTAAGATGTTGTGTTTTACATGCAGAGTGATGACCTATGCAAACAGTTAACTAAGTTTTCCTTGTATTCATATGAATGCTAGAAGACAGAAAAAAGAGGAACCAATGAGATTTAGAACAAGAAAAAGCCTTAATTTGTTGTCCCTATCACTTATATGATTATATGTTGAAATTCTGTTTCTTGAAAAAGAAATGGCTAGTTTACCTTCTTTTCAGTTGTCATGAAAAATGTTGAAAACTAACAGCATTTCGCTTAAATATGATCAGATTATCAATTATAAATTTGGAATATGGAAATATGGACAGTCAACAAAGGAAGATTTTCCATTGCAGCAGGAGGTTTGGCTTGAAATTCTGCCTTTGCACGTGCAATTATTGATGCTACATAAAAATTTGTTTTTGTGTAGCAGAATCATTTACATGATGACTGCATATTCACTTAGAATCAGAAAACAAGTTGACTGCTGATCGGCATTTCCTTGATTGAAATAAGTATCCAGCGAGCAGCAATATGTAGCAATGGAATTGAGGACCGCTCTCTCCATTTCCTTAGCTAATCCTCGTTTCACAAGGGATACAATGTAATTCATGAGAACTGAATCACATGGCAGTGTTATAGGCCCATCACTTGGCAATCCAAACTCCTCTTCAGACATCTTGAGGAGTTTGCGAAAAATGCAGTTGCCGAGAAATGCCAAGGGGATCGCAAAGCGTCTCTTATCCATCGTATAGATAGCAAAGCAACCTTTATCAACTACTGATGATTTATTAGAATGATCTGCAGCAGTCACGTCTTTGTTAGTCCTTGTTAAAGCATTTCTTTTCCTTCCAATGGATGCTATCTTCTGCCACTTTCTCCTCATCCTGATAAGCTTCTTTGAGTTGATCATGCTTGCTTCCATTCGTGTTTCCGATGAAAAACTTAGAAAAAAGGGAAAAGGAGGTTGATTTGTGTGTAACTGGTAGTACTAATGAGGGAAGGAAGTTGGCCTGCTATTTATACAAGAGGAACAAACTTAACCAAATCACATGGTGTACTAAACTTTGTCTTGTTGTGGATCCAAAGCCAGCGGATATAACTATGTAAACAAGGAATTTGCAGATAACAAAATACGACAGATTGTGCTATTTGGAACTTATATTAGAGTTGTGTTTACATTAAGAAAATATTTGAAAATTTTAGCTTAGTCCTTCAGAAATTTTAACAGTTATTTTCTATTTAATCTTGATTGTTGATTCGAGTGTTTTTTCATGATGTCGATAGTGTAGCTTTGTAAATCTTACCGTTTTCTCCCTTTTTACTAGCATCATGTATTTATGATGTAATACATGGTATAAGATGATTATAGGATATGCATGTTCATATTATTTTTCTTATTCTACTCAAACTTAAATTTCTTAGGATTAACATCATCCTCTTTTTTATTGGTACTGCTTGTTAGGTTCAATTAACCTTTTATTTTTGGCTGTAAAAAATACACAAATATGTGATTGGTCCTTTTTAACTTTTATATGATTTTTATTTTCAATTTATGTATTCCATAATCAGCATATTTATAAAACATGCATATCCTAAGCAAACATATTTGGTTTATTGGTCAAACTGCTCATCTTTGTTCTCTTATATTTTTTAGGTCATAGATTCTAGACCTACCAAAAACACTCTCTTTCTTCCCCTAGAATCTCCCGTTCCTCTCGTCTCTAGGTAGGATTAAGATTAAGATTTGTAAAAAAATATAAAATAAGACATGTATATAATCACTATATTGTATTTTTTTTACTCTTTTAATTAATAAACTTATAATTATAATATGCACGTGTTTAAAAAAATTAAGGGTAAACTATCGAAATGGTCACTTACCTTTAGTAAGTGTACACTTTTGCTCATCAATTTTAAAAAAATAAACATTGTGGTCACTTACTTTTTTGTTTTTTAAACATTTAGTCACTGGGTGTTAATTGTCGTTAGACACCTGAAGGCGTGCTGACTTAACACGGTAAAAAGAAGGGTAAATTATCTAGATAATCACTAAACTATTACTCCACTCCTATCTTGACCGCCAAATTAAAAATAATTTATATAATTATACATTTAGTCATCCATATTTATACATACAATCAATTTAGTCCTAATTTTAATATAAAAACCTTTACAATTAAAGAATAATTTAATAGAAAATAGCCACGGTCGTACTACCTAGGTCTTACGAAATCAATGATGGTTTATACTCCATGATCAGATGAACCACAAATTGTTATTGATGGGACAGATCTGGTATGTATGGTAATGTTGTTGCAAAAAAATTCCATAAGCTTATGATATTTTTACCTTCATTGACTTGAGATTTTATTAATCACATATTAAATTTCTAGTTCAGAATGTTATTTATCCCTCAATTCCACTTGAACAACCAGAAAATTAGAAACCATTTGCCCCAACGGTGATCACTGTAAGTCCATCTTTCTCAATTATTGTTTCATCATTGTCTGCAATGTTAGGTCTCTCTTCGGAGTTTTTCTCCTTGGTTAAAATGTTGATTGTTTCATTATAAACCATATAATCAAGTGTATCTTTCAAGTACGAGAACCAACTTCGCACATACACGCAAGACCAAATACGCCCGTGGCTATTTTCTATTAAATTATTCTTTGAAGGTAAAGGTTTTTATATTCAAATTAGGACTAAATTGATTGTATGTGCAAAATATAAATCACTAAATGTTTAATTATATAAACTGTTTTTATTTTGGTGGTTAAAATAGGAGTGGAATAATAGTTTAATGAAAATCTAGGTAATTTACCCTTCTTTTTACTGTGCCAAGTCAGCACGCCGTCAGTTGTCTAACGGCAATTAACACCCGAGTGACTAAATGTTTAAAAAACAAAAACGTAAACAACCACAATGTTAATTTTTGAAATTGATGAGCAAAAGTGTACATATACTAAAGTTAAGTGACCATTTCGGTAGATTACCCATTTTTTAATGATCCTTCAATCAAAGTGTTTATTTAACGATAAAAATAATTGAAAATGTTAAATGAAATTCTTAATGACTTTCTAAATATTATTAATTAAAATATTTGAAAATAAATACTAATACTCCGTATATTAAAATGGATAAACTACATAAATGGTCACCAACTTTTTAGGATGCTTTCATTTTGGTCATTGGGCTTTTAAAAGTTGCATTATATTCACCGAGCTTTTAGTTCGCTTTCAATATGGTCTCTCTCGTTACCTTCTATTAGAAGTTGTTGATGTGGCACGTTAGTTTTCTTTTTTCTTACATAAAATAATGGGTAAAACTACTTCGTTCATCTCTAAACTTTTTTCTCACTCATACTTTGGTCACTGATGTTTAAAAATTTTCAATTTAATAACTCAAATTTTAAAATATTCTTATTTTGGTCACTCTCGAATGACATGGTTATACAAATCGAAAAATTCAAATTTTGGTACAGATTTTTTAAAATAAATTATTTCTATTTGATTAAGTTCACATTTTTAAGCAAAATCGATTAACCGATCTAATCAGTTATATACAATATTTATAAATTTTATGTATTAAAATTTCTTATAGTCTAATGATTTTGATACCCTTCTACTTTTTAAAGATGTTTTTGGCTATGGGTAGGATTACTAGGTGTGAGCTCTCAATTTTTTACTTTTTAGTTGTTTTTACACTTTTATCACAACCGAACAATTATTAAATTTATCATATTTGATATTTGAATAAGAAAGATAAAAAAATTATTACCCGAATCAAATATTTTGGTTAATTGGTCAATCGATTATACGATTTAATCGATACAAATATAAGATCGAGAATTGAATAATTCGAATTTACCAATTAACAAAAATAATTTTTTGATGATTAACCGAACCCGGTTTCACACACCCCTAATTATAACAATAAAAAACACAAATCCAATAAAAAATACGAGGCAACAAAATTCAACAATCACACACAATCTTTACATGTTTTCCCCAACAAATTATTCACTTAATCCTCAACAGATTCTTTTTGGGTTGTATTGTATTATACAATAACATAAAGTTTGAACAACAACAAAAGTTATTTGTATTCTTCATTGCCTTTTTCATTTGCTTTTTCTCATAACACTCTCAACCAAGAAGAAAAAAAATTAAAAAGGGATTGACATTTTTCCTCTCCCGTGATAAAAAGCTATGCCATTCGAGAGTGTCTAAAATAAGAATAATTCAAGAGTTGAGTTATTAAGTTTAGAATTTTTAAACTTCATTGACAAAGTTAAGAGTGAGAAGAAACTTGAGTGGTGAATAGTGTAGTTTACCCATTATTCTATTCACAAAAAATAAAAACTAACGTGCCACAACATCTTCTAATGGAAGGTATCGAGAGGGCCATACCGAAAACGAACTAAAAGTTCACTGACTATAATACAAGTTTTAAAAGTAAAGTAAACAAAATAAAAATGCTCTAAAAATTCGATCATCATTTAATGTAGTTTACCTATTTAATAAATATAATGTTTTATAAATTATCATTATGGGTAATTATTGCATGCACAGACGGTAGAAACAAAAAATTTTCACAAGAGCCCCAATTATTGGATTTAGAGATTTTGTTTAGGGTTTAATGTTTAGGGATGTAAGTGTACGAGTTTTGAATTAAGGGCTATGGTTAAAATTTAGTGTTTAGGGATAAAAATTAGGGTTTATAAGTTAAATCTTAAATTCCTAACTATATTGCCCTAAAATCTAAACCCTAACTTATAAACCCTAAATTCTAACCCTAAACTATAAACTTTAACCATAAACCTTAAATTTTAAATCCCTACACCTAAATCCTTAAATTCACACTTATAAAAGCTTTTCGTTTTTTACCGCCATTGTATAAAATATTTTTCTATTATCGTTATATTTACATGGAAATGTTTAATAAACACGAAACATTTCTTAAAATTGTTTAAATTCGATCGAAGTAGTTGACGTGTCAAATTTTGAATGGAACGCCAATTCTCATCCTAAACCCTAACCCCGCCAACACACTCCTTCGGCCGTACTTGTACCCTTCTATCAAAGCAGAGCGTCACTTTTTACCCTGTCTTCTCAAAACTCTGAAACTAAAAATTACTCCAACTCAAATCCCCCTCGCAACCGCTCAGTTTCGCCAGTTATCGTTTCCTTTTCCTTCTCTAACCCTAGATCTCGAGCTCATTTCTTCGGTTTCTGTTCTTCGTTTTATTGGATGGCATTGAATCGCTGAAATCGTTTCCAAGCTTCGTTTCTCCCTGGTTACTGAGAAAAAAAAAAATTCGAAGCGCGCTTTTTCCCTTTTTTCAGTGACGAAAATGGATCGGTACCAGAAGGTGGAGAAGCCGAAGGCTGAGCACCGATAAACGAGAGTGAGCTAAGGATTACAGCTCAAGGGAAAATGCGGAATTGCATTTCTTACGCCATGTCTCTGCTTCAGGTTTTCCTTCTTTTATTAGATATTAGCATTGTTACTAAGCTTCGATTTAATTGTTTTGAATAAGTGAGTAGCGTATTTTTGTTGTAAAAATATTCTTTGGAAAAACTAAGGTTTCAACTCTCCTTTTGTGTTGTAGGATAAAGCTGCAAACGAGATTGTGCTTAAAGCTACTGGAAGAGCTATAAACAAAACTGTCATGATTGCTGAATTAATGTAAATGGGCTATTGTTTTCATTTATCGTAATCTTCTTGTGATGTATTCGTTTATAAAGTCATGTGTATCCATAATCCATAGCAACGTTATTCGTTTTGTTAATAATTATTATTCTAGTTTTGTTACCTCTCTCCCTTGCATACTGTCCAATTTGGAGTTAGCTGATAAAGGAAGATATAAATTTGTGAAACGTTATTGTGTTCTTATCTTTATAATCCCCCTCCCCCCTTTTCCTTTGATTTTGTAGTAATGTGTTAATTCTTCCAGAGGAGGATTGTTGGTCTTCATCAAAACACGTCAACTGGATCAATAGACATAACTGACACATGGGAACCCCTAGAAGAAGGCCTTCTTCTGTAAGAACTTAGTTTTCCTGTTCTTTCTGGTGGTCCAAGATTTTCATTTTTCTTGCCATAACTAATATCTCATTTGCCTCTAATGTTTGGTTTGTTTGCATAGCCTAGAAACCACTCGCCATGTTTTGATAATCACGATTACTTTGTCTAAAAAGAGGGCTGGATACATCTTCAATCGGGTAATTGGCCACTGCTTATCTGCATTTAAACGCTCATGAAGTTGAATATATTATTGTTCACCGAAGCCTGTTATTTACTATGATTGTCTTGACACGCTGCTTTGTTGGTCTGCAACATGTCATGCTAATAGATATCAGCCTCCAATCCTAGCCGATTAAGTGAAGGCATCCGTTGAAATTGAGGACAATGAAGGAGGTAAGGCAATAAAGTACAATTATTGATGATTAAGTGATTATGTTTTATGTTGCCCCGATATTAATTGATATTTATACTCAATTTCATGCAAATTAGAGGCCTCTGTTGACATCCAGGACAAGGACATGATGGTCAAGGGAAATTTGGAGGTATAAGCAAACATCATGGCTCATTCTGCACTGAAATGAAATAACTGCCACCTAAATCTGAGTAATGACTACGTAGATAACTTATCTTTTGTACCCTTTTTACTTAGCTTTTGCGTGAGTTTAAGCTCATATAGTTGCATTTAGGTCTAGTTTTCATGGAGTTGATATGTATGCGCTTATTGATATATATTGATGCATTTAATGGGAAGGTAGTGCGTTTTAGTGGTGCTTGTGCAGGAAGCAAGTGAGGCAGAAGCGCTGGAGCAGTGGAATGGATCCCTCTCGTGATGAGCCAGCGAAACAAAATAGTTGGAGATGAACTTAGACTTTGGCACACGCGGACTTCTATCCAACATGGAAACTTAATGAATGAAGCGGGAAAACAAGATCCTCATTAAGAGGTTTTGCACGCTTTAGGGTTTCAAAACCCTAGCTTTGCTACCTATATAAAGAAGACTTGGCCACAAACAAAGAGAGCTTGATCTTGGACGGCAGTCCTTAGTCTTCAGCTATCGGAGAACCACCGGAGTCAAAGGTCTAGAGGAGTCTCCACGCGACGAGAGCCATCAAGAGAGGCTTGAGGAGTGCGGGACCTGCAACACAGCTAGAGGGCTTGGAGGAGAACGTTGAGGATGCTTGATTCTTTATTTTTCCTTGATAAATTGCCATGTTCCTTTATACTTTTATTGAGCTAAATACTTTTGTTGGGTTTATTGTTTTAGGATTTTATATTTTAATTACTCGATTATGCTATAGTATTTTCCTTTATTTATTTTGTTCATCATTCTTCATGCGTAGTTATTGTAAAAGCTATCGAGAGATGCCTTTTACTATTGATTTGAGGCTTAATATAGAGAGAGTTAGGATATACAAGGCCTTTTAACGATTAATAAGGGGAACTTGAATAGATAATAAAGTTGTTAGGTTTTATGCAGACATGTATTGTCATATCATCCTTATTATCAACTTCTAAGTATCGAGAGAGTCAAGAAGTTAATTAGAAAACCTTGTCGAATAGGTAAAGTCATAATTGGTTAATGCAGACGTGTATCACCAACAGCTATAGCATTCGAAGAGTAATTAAGCATAATTCCTAGGCAATAAACCCAGCTTCCATAATCATCTGAATATCTGCTACAACATCTGCTTGCCTTGATCATTGATATCTTTCCTTTTATTGCATCTAGTTTTGATAATTCACCATCAAGCCATTATTTGCTCACTGACTCTTAAGTACGATCACTTCGTATTTGTTAATCCAATCCTTGTGGGTCCGATACTCTATTCTATCACTTTATTATTTGATCGAAGAGTATACTTGCTCTAATTTGCCTACCTATTTCGCAAGCATCACTGAGTCACTAGGAAAGAGTTATTTTTTCATTTTTTAAAATCACTTGAGAAGTTAAAATCCATTTAGAGTTTCAGCCATGGCTTTTTCCCCTTTTCAACTTGTTCTTGATACAAACATCACGACATTGATTAGAATGGTGATGGAATTGGAATTAAAGGAAAATTCAATTTGATCAGGATGATCTCTAGACTAATCTTTCAGATAAGGTTAAGCTTCAATTATATGCTTATGGTTATATGTTGTCTATGTTGATTGCATATAGTTGCTAGGCTTAGTAGTATGCAAGACAGATATTCAGATCTATGTTTGTTCATGGATTGAGATGGCAATAATCCTTGGCAAGATGATTGATTGGAAAAGTTTGTCATTCAGATTTGTGACGTGTATCAAATCATGTCTTCTTTCGTGAATTTATTGAAGCAGATCACGCGTGAACTAAAAATTACATAAAAGTTTTACTTGTGCAGGCAATATCAATGGAGGCACGGTGGACCATATGAATGGAGGATTAGATGGTGAGCAAGGTTATGGAGGCAGAGGTTTGGGTCGTGGGAGGGGACCTGGATTCCGAGGGTATGGTGGTGGAAATATGCAGCGGGATTCGGGATATTATAATGGTAATGGTCCTGATGGACCATTGCCTGGACAGGGTCATAGTAAATCTTTGCTTCCTTTTCTTTCTTTTGCTGTTCTTTTGTACCGGCTAACTGTTAGTTTAGTGACCTGACATATCCAAAAACAAATCTAACCTTTTCCCCCTTAAGAAACAAACTTAAAACAAGCCATTTTCTTAGTTTCGAGTCTTGGTTGAGTTATTTTAACAAGAAAGCATACATGGGTAAGCATCCAATGTCTTGCAAGTAATCTTACACATCATTTTTATTTTAATAGAACAATTGCATTAACCATTCCGCGTAAAATCAATGGTTGCAGGCGGAGGACGTGGGAGGGGACAAGGACGTGGCCGCGGACCTCGCAGTCAAGGCTTCAGATCTGATAGTCCACTCCAGAAAGCCGCTTGAGCATCTACCGGAGCCATGGGATTGCAAAATTGAGTGCTAAGGTACCTTATCTGTTCTTGTTTTCTAGGCCGCAAATTTTGTAGGAAACTTGGTAGGTCGTGGATATTTTATCACGCTCTGCCAATGTTTGTACAATCTTTTAGCTTTTTATTGCTATTGAAAATGATTTTCTCCAAATAATAGAGTAGCAGTACATTCGATCATGGCGTCTTTTGTCATCTATCCTAGTAGTACGACGTTTATCCATGTTGCTTGATGTTTGCCTGTTGGGAAACAAATTATGAATTTCAAAACTTAATCTGATACCGTAATACATTATGTTTGGTTAGATTATAACTGGCGTAATGTATTATTTAACACGCTTGTATTCAGTGACGGATTTAGAAAAAAATTTGAAAGTGAGAACACATATATTAATAAAATAAAATTTTTTGAAGATGGAAATACTAATAATGTTTTAATTATAATAAGAAGTCTTACAAAAACTATAACTTTAAATAAATTTTACAATTGTTCCCTTTTAAATATCATTTTTTTGATATCGTTGTATGTTCTTTTCATTATCTACAATATCAAACATATCTTTTTCAATAAAAATAACTAAGAAATTATTCAACCATTCATTTGTGATACATATGCACAGTCGATTCTTTATAAAGTGCACCGTAGAGAATGTTCTCTCCATTGTCGCGATTGCAACCGGTAGAACCAAAGTCAACTTCAAAAGTAAATACACAAGTGAGTACACAACATGCTTCATTGCCTCAATTTTTTTTTTATATAAATTAGAAAGTCCTTTTAGATCACAATTTTTTTATTTGAACAAACATCAACAATAGAATTCTCATGTTGACAATCAAGCAACATAAGGTCTCGTGTAGAAATTCATAAGAATAAAATTGGATAAGGCGAATCAATTTTTTCTTATCAAAGGAAAGATACAAGTTTCTTTAACTCAAATAAGCCCCACCAAGAAGTAACTCTGTACTTATCTCAAAAAATGATTATTATGCTCTTGGAGTTGTCTATCAATCATCTGATAAAATAATTCAACTTGAAAATGATGCAAATTTGAAATTTCGTGGACTTTTATCCTAGACCTCAAAACAATAATACATCTTTTATCTTTGGAACCTCAACATTATTCTTCTCACAAAACAATGAAACTTTTTCAAGTAAAGATTGTCATCCCACATCTCTCATCATTTGTAATCGTTGCTTGGACACACTAACTAAATGCATAACATTCATAATGTCCTGGTGATTCTGTTACAATGCTTGAGATAATTCACTAATAGCCTCAATATATTTTTCAGCAAGTGCAAAATAAACACAAACTCAAAAGACTGTAAAGAATTTGACAACATGCAAGCTTCAATTCTTTGCTCTGGTATGTTTCATCTCCCTCAATAATTTCAAGCACATCCATCACAAAAGAAAATATAGTGATCAAGCGAACAACGATTTTATAATGTGAACCCCAACGAGTATCTCCAACTCTCTTTATAACATCTTCTTGATTTTATAGGCATGTGCCCACCCTGGCCTATACGTGCATCCACCACTGCCTGTATTACAAAAAGTACAAATAAGCATGTGTTTGATAGATGTGATATTTAGTACGTCGTATTATTTAATAAGCAAGTTGGGTGATATTTAGCAATGAGCCAAAGGTAATATTCATTTAACACGTAAGTTTTATGCCAATTTTGTCAATTATACCCTCATACAATTTTTCACGCATTTATGTCAATGTAAATACGCTAACACTTGTAATACCCAAATCTTATCCTAGTATATATATATATCACTTTAAAAATAAAAATATAATAAATTCAAATACAATAAATAAAAAAAAACAAGTCCATTACATAAAACAAATCTCCAATTACATAAATAAAATCTGAAAGCCCAATTCAGGCCCAAATTATATCTGTTTATAACTATTTCGCCCAATTTACAACTTGCAAAGCCGTGTGGCACTCCCTTATTGGCCTAAACTAAAACACACGGATTGTGTTTCTTCTAGTCTTAGTTGGAAACAACCAAATAACAGCTGATGGATGACGTCATTCATGAAATTAATTTTTTAGCTCTTATAAATATGAAGAGAGAAAAATAATCACATCAATCAATGCTGTCATAATTACCATATTAAAAAATAATAAAAAGAGAAAGAAATTACCTAAAAAGCTGAATCGGCATTGGAGATCGAACCATCACGGAGTCGTAGCGTCGCCAAAGTCGCAGCGTCGCTGAAATTGTCATTGAGAAGGTATATCTTCTTTGTCTCTTTTAATTCCTCGAAAAAATAAAATGTTTGTGATATACATATATAAAATAAGAACAGAAACACTAAAAAAATAACCAGAAAGAAGTGATGACTAGGGTACTTATCTTTTACGGCATAGTCGAAGAAGTTTGGGATAGGTAGATTTAGATTTTTAGGGGGTTGAAGACGAGAGATCCTGTCAGATCAGGATAGATTTAGGGTTTTAGGGTAAAAATGGGGTAGGTAATTTTTAGAGTTTGAACAGTTGTCGAAAATTGTCTCGCGACGACCAAAAATTGCTTCACGATCGTCGGAATTTGGGTTAGGGTGATCGAAGTTTGGGCGAGGATGACAGAAGTTGTAACACCCCTTTCCTGTATCCATCATCAAATACGAGACAGAGATGCCACAAAACATTCATAAAACCCTTTACATTTGTAATTCGGTAAAATTTTATTTCTTTAAAAATATTACAATGTATTTAGTTTTTTTTTTTACAAATCTAGTTATTTGCGTAAAGTTTAAAAATAATATTTTCATCTTCAAATCGAGTTTATTTTTAGGTAGCAACTTATCAATTTAATTTGTCTTTATATAATTAGTAAAACTGCCTAAAAACTGTTTGATTTAAATTCAACCAGATACCAATAAAATACAAATTCTATCAGAGCAGTCATATCCTTTTAATAGACATGCCAACTAGTAAATATCAAACAATATCAAAAGATATCTTACTGATACTGATGTACCTGTTATTGATTGATGATGTTCGTATATGCTCCTTACTCCCATTTCTTCCTTCCTACGTGTAAAACAGTTACACACTAAGTATTTACTTAGTGAGGCAATAACTCGAAGTCAAGTGCAATTGTTATAATATCAATATTAATGATTAACAATGCATATGATCACCTTACTATTATATGCTCGTTAACATAAATAAATATGTATATCAAAGTGATAAGATTAGATCTTACTAATACCGTTGCCATATCCATCCATAAGCTTTCAATGCTTACCATTACCTTTTTCCAACTCTGTCTGCAAGCTTTCAAGCTTATCATTATATTTCTTTGATTTCAATTTAGTTTACTTAGCCTAAGGTATCGAATTAAGAGATTCTATGTACAAGAGTCATCCCCCCATACCCAACCTTTCTTGAGTATGTATATTACTTGCACCGTAGTGCTTAGCACCCTAAGTGCTTCCGTATACACAAACATTGCATGAGTATACCCTCATTGAGTATTAATAAAATTGCACCGTAGTGCTTAACACCCTAAGTGTTTCCGTATACCCAAACCTTGCATGAGTATACCCTCAATGAGTATTTATGAATATTGCACCGAAGTGTTTAGAATATTTATACAACTGTTTATGACCCTATGGATATCCAACTATACCATCGAACCTCTATATCATACATTGGGCTTTATTTCATCATTTAAGTTATCAATGGCAACATATATCAATATATATATATATATCAACATTTAACAATTCATAACCGAAATAACATTCATATTATACTATCATCAATAACTAGTGATCAATGCATTTATTTTCAACCTTTGACATATTTAAAATATGTCAAATATATGGTCAATGACATAATTATCATGACAATATATAAACCAGGTAGACTCATCGCAAGTCATACCAGTGATGTATGAAACATCCATGTATAATGTTATGTATTCATTGCACTCACCTGTGCCATTTATTAATATGCCTCACTAAGTCCTCTTTGATCCTTTCCTTCATTGTACCTCGAACCTCTCTTGATTCGAGCTTAACTTCATAATTCAAATAAGTAAAATATTTGTTAGATCCCAATCTAACAATATCTTTGACATATTGTCCAAAATAATCATTCGAATACAAAATCTCCAAACGGTTTCCTTTCTTACTTGTATTTTTAAAAATTTCATTATGGTCCTTAGTGACCAATTTAAACTTCCATTAACCCCTTTCAAGCTTACTATTCAACCTTAGATACAAAGTGTATCAATTCTCATTCTCTGGCAGTTTGCAGTACCTCCAAAGAAATATTTCTATAAAATAATCTACAACTCAGAATTCAACTCCGTTTGTTCTGGAAAAAAAAACTAGATTCAATAAGATTTTCAACCATATAAATTAATAGCCCAAATTCAACTTGTACGATTTATGGAGAATTTTCAAAGTCAATTTCCAGTATTGAATTTCGGAACAGCCTGCTATACTATTTTCTGACCTTTCACCACTTAAAAATTCATATCTTTTTACTCGAAACTCAAATTCAGTTTCCGTTTGTTGGGAATGAAACTAGAAGAACAAATCTTTACATCGGTATAAAATTCACCATCTAACCATTTTTGTAGAATTTATGGTGAATTTTCAAAGTTACTGCCATAAACCAGTTTTTCTACACAGCTTCCATTAACAACTTCAACTTTTATACTAACTTCTCCTTACTTCTCTACTTTTCAATTTAGTCCAATTAATTGCTTTAAACCACCATCTTATGACCTTCTTCATCAAATAATTATGCACAATAATTATCCTTAATTTTCCTTCTTTACCGAAATAGTCACTAAAATGCAAAGATAAGGATTTAAGCTTCTTAACTTTGCAAATTAGTTCTCAATTCAACATTACTACCTTAATTACATCATTACAACCAAAAATCAGATTTAGCCCCCATACAAAACTTCAATTTCGATTTGGTCACTTAACTTTGACAAATTGTCAAAATGGTCAATAATTCCATTCAACATCAATTTAGCATTCTAACTTCATTTTCTTGTCTCTAACATCATTAATAACATGAATACACTCCAAATTCTAAAAATTTAGATTTTTTCCTTCAACTTTTCAATTTGCCGAAATGGTTCCTACACAATTTAACTTAGGGTTTTGCTTCCAAACAACAATTCAAGCTTACTAGTTCATTATTTCAACATCACAAACCCTAAATTAAACTTGAATCCATAAACCCTAATCATCTTCATAAAAATAAAAACGTGTAAAACTTAAATCCCAACTCAATATCATGATTTTAACATCATACTATCTTAATTCCAACTTGAATTCAATCATGGAATCATAAAATCTCAAAAGCCCCAATTTGATCCATAAACCCTAATTTCTTTATCATGAAAATTCTCATCAACCAAGCATGTATTCCATGAATTATTGATATCAAAAGATAGAGCTTGAAGAGTAGAACAACTTTGTAGTTGAAGAGATTACCTGAAAACCAAGTTTCGGGGCTTAAATCGAGCTTGGAAAATTTTCTTCTTCTTTCCCCTCTTTCTCCAAGTTTCAAGGCTGGAAAAGATGAACATCTTTTCACCATTATTTTAAACATATATCTATTAAATGAATACTAAATTCATTTAATAGTGAAATTACAATTTTGCCCTTTTTTATCCAATGGTTGAGATTGATTTTATCACCAATCAAGGGCCAAGATTTAATCTTCCATCTCCTCTTTCCAAAATTACCCTTATAAAATTTTAAATATTTCAAAATTGCCATTGGGGCCAAATGACTAATTTGCCCTCCAACTAGTCTTTATTTACTAGTTTGTTTCCAAATTGACATTCCATTAAAATCTAACTAATTATAGTTACAATTCAACCAAACATAATAAAATATTCAAAAAATAAAATTTTATGAATTTTCCATAGCTTTTGGATCACTCTCCAAAATTTCCATTAGATCCAATATACCGATAAATAATCCTTTACTCAGAAATAAATTGTAGGATTCATCTTGAATCAAACTAAAAATATTTCCAACACTTGGAAATGACTTTTATAACCTTTCTCTATCATATGGAAAAATTTCAAAATCTTCCAGTTCAATCCGGGTATCCGAATTCCACTTAAACTTTAATTGCGATTTTCCTAATAATCGAAATATCAGATCGAACCAAAATCTTCACAGTCGATCCACGCCCTTAGGTGATCTATTTATTTATGAAATAAAAAACTTTAACTTTTAGGGAATTACAACTTTAGTATCCAAACTTTTCCAAAGTTTATACTTTAGCCATAAAATTTTTCGAAATTTACATTTTGGTCACTAACATTTTAAACCTCAATTCACATTCCAATTTTCCTTGAAATTCAACCAAACTTTAAGAATACCTTATTCAATTCACTATCTATCACATGAGACCTTTAAACCTTAGAAATTTCCTTTTCAAAACCCATAATTAAAGAAATCATAACTTTTTCATTTTTGTCATTTTAGTCACTAAGTTAGCTTTTAAGCTATTATTTTAGTACTAAATAACCCTTAATCAACTTAGTAAATTTTATGGTATTACAGAAGTTAGGCTAGTGGTGATCAAAGAAATCAGGATGGCGAAAGAGACGACGATTGTTAGCCGTGTTCATGAAAAGAACACCAAACAAAAAACTTGATTTTGATCCATTTTGAGGCCTTTTTTTGGGAATTCGGGTGTTATTTGAGGAGATAGGGCAGAGCGTTTTGAGTGGACTCGGGGAAGGAGAGAAAGGAAATTAAAAAAATGAAGAAAGAAGACAAATTTTTGGCTTGAGCAGGGTTTAAATACCCTATTCAAAACGCGATATTTTGGCCCCGGGTCAAAGAAGATCCGCGCGTTTTGAATCGGGTCACCTTAGGGTCTGCATCCTTTTATTCGGACCCTCCTATATTTGACCCTCAATCCTGTTTGTAAATAAATATGGTCCCCAGTTCAATAAAAATTAAAATTTTAAATATGTATTTGTTTCAATTTAGTCCCTTTCAGTTTTAATTATTTATTCTATTTAATGCAATTTAATTTATATGATTTTTAAATGTTTAATTAATGCATATAAATTCATATTAGTTTGACTTAAACACCTAGTTCAATTTAAATATTTGTTTAAAAACCTTAGTTTTAGGTTCTTTAATTAGAGTTTTAATTAAACAATTTGATTAGGACTTAGATTATTGTTGAAAATTAATGAATATTATTTTGGAAATTTAAGAGTTTGAATTTGAATGGTACTCTAAAGTAATTGGACATTATTCAAAATGAACTTTTAAATTGAGCAAATAATATTTGTTAAAATCTTAGAAAATGTTAAATGACTTAGATAAATAAATTGAGCCTTTAGATAGAATTAAACACTTTACTAATGGAATGTAAATAATTTGTAAGAGAATATTATATATAATATTGAAATTCAATTAGGAATGATATCCTGAAGAAATTGGATATTATTCCATGTGGATTTTGGAATTAAATATTAATCATAGATTAAAAATATCTAAATTAATTAGAGCATTTTAGGTTATTACTTAAAATTAAATCTCAATAATTAATTGCATACATAAAAAACCTTTTAGAAATAGAAAATATTTTTGGAATATAAAAGGCGATGCCATGATCGTATATGGGTGTTTTTAATTTCATACTCAAATTAAAAAATATATTTTATTACAAAAGGAATATTTTCATTTTAAATATAAATAAATAATTAATGAACCAAATCAAATTCGAATTATTATTCTTAAATTCCAAAATACAACACGAAATTAAAAGGTATCGATTTCGGGCATTTGTGGGGTGTTAACCCTTCCCCACACGTAATCGACTTTCGAACCCCAATTTAAAGAATATCAGGTTGTTTTTATGGTGTTCGGTTTACCAAAGTGACCGCTAGCGACTCAATTTTCCTAAAAGTCGAATTTAAAAGCAGATCCCTAATTCAAAATAAATCGTCCAAGCTATTTTAAAAAATGGTTTTGACAACATTAAACCCTAAGACCATAAGCTATAAACCCTAAACCTTGAACATAAACCCCTAAACCATGAGCCATAAACCTTGAACCTTAAACACTAAACTCTAAACCATATACAATAAACCATAAACCTTAAAACATAAATTCTAAACCCTAAATCATGAACACTAAATAATAAACCATAAACCATAAACCCTAAAAATAAACCTTAAATCCTAAACTATAAACCATATATCCTAAGCCCTAAACCCTAAATAATGAACCCTAAACCCTAGATTATAAACCCTAAACTATATACACCAAAAATTATATAATAATCAATGTCAAAACAAGGGAAAATATGAAGCTAGATTTTGAAGGGTAAAAAGGTACATTCATACACAACACTTATATTTAATTTTAGGCATAAATTCAAAAATAGCCCCCCAACGTTTAAACCTATTGCAAAAAATACGTTTGATTTTCATTAAACTTTCCCGGTCAATGGACATTGACTGTTTGGGGTTGATGTGGCACTTCAACGTGGCTTTTGTCAAATGTACTACCACGTAAGAAAAACAATTATTATTTTTTTAGGAAATGACATCCACTTAGAGGATGACACATGGTAGCTTCCGAATAGCTCGATTTTGCAAAAACCAAAATTATGCTTACAAAGGGGCTCAAACCCAGATCATTGAAATTGAAAGACAACCCCCAAACCATCAAGCTAAGTCAGTCATTTGGGATGTTGTATTGAAGAAATTTTATTTAATGTGATTTTTGAATTTGAAATAAATAATTAAAATTAAGACAACACGAGCTACAAAACAAATGACCACCCTCATTATTCCCCTAAATCCTTTTTCATCCTAAATCAAGAAAATCTTAAATAAAAAATCCCTAAATTGAGAAAATCCTTAATCAAAACAGCAAAATTGAATGGGTGGTATTAGGGCTGGCTTTCAAGTTAAGATGCTATGCGTTTACGGAAGAACACGTGGTCGACAATGACGGTCAATCGACATACCAGAGGAATGAGAAAATTGCAGATGAGGATTTGAAGAACTGGCCATGACCTTTCCAAGTTTAAAAAACATCTTAATTTAACAGGCATATACATATATTCTTGTATTGCTTGTTCATCACCAGTTTGTGATCAGATTGGTTAGTCGTTTGATTATTGATTTGTTAGAAAAGTTCTTGTTTGCATTATCAAATGAATTCTTGAGCATATCTTTCAAGAATTAATGATTACATTTGAAAGTTTTAATTTTTTTCCTGTCAAGAACTTCCACGACATGTTTGTCTCAAACAAATAAAAAAAGCTTAGAAAAAGTTGGTTACATTTTTAACTAGGATGGACCAGATTTTTTCTCAGAGAGTCGGTGTCTCGATAGAAGGGAGTTTGTGAATCTGGAGAGCACTTCGATGATGGTAAATATATAAACTATTTCAACTTGGCTAGTTGGCTTGGTGGTTAGGTGTTTAACCTACCATACATTGGGTGTGGGTTTGATTCCCCCAAGTAGCAAAGCTTCAAACTTTTATTTTTTTCATTCCTTTGTCTTCGCCTTTAAACTAATTGGATGATAACAAGTAAGTTATTGAAATTATTGTTAAAACATGTCTTCAGATGCATTTACATTGATGTACATATTATTGATGCTATTGGCATACATATTATTGTTGTTGACTACCTCACTAGGCTAAATAAGCCTAACACATCTCATTTTCATGCATTTTTAGGTTTAAAGTTTGTCGGATCAAGGAACGAAGCTAGGCAAGTTTTGAAGCAAGTCACACGAGCTATAAGTAATGTAAACCTAGCTTTTGAACTCCTAGTATGGTGGCGTAGGGTCTAGACATGTTTAGCCCCATTTTGCATGTACATATGGTTCACCATGTTAAATGGGTTAAAATATGATAAATGGCATGTTAACATTTTGGCAAAATAGGTAAAATGGCCTAAAATGCTCTAATCAGTGAAGACATAGTGAATGAATTCGTATTGGTATGAAATTTGGCGTGCATATAGATTTGCTATTTTTAAACTTGCTAGTAAAATTTGGTAATCATTGGACAAGGTTAAGGTCCCTAATTTGATTAAAAACCAGACTAAATCTTTCATTACAAGTATGTCCGTACCGGTACGTGTGATGGCGTATCGGTACAGGTGTGCAATTTGGGATGTAGGTATAAAGGCGTACTGGTACGGCTATTGCAATATCAATATGAATATTTGAATCTGGAAAATTATTGTAGCACCATATCGACACCGTACTGATATCTAGAGTTGACCAATTTGGCATTGACCGTGCGTACCGATATCCAGTATCGGTACAAGTTTATAGAACTTAACCATTTTGACGGTCATGGTACGTGTATCGATACGGCCTAAGACGTATCGGTATGACATTTTGTCACTAGAATTTTGTAGTAGCTCAGTATCGGTATGAGTATAGGGCGTACTGATCCCTTCTCTTGTGTAGCCAGCCTTGTACTGTTACGGCTATAGGCGTATCGGTACACCATTATGTTACTGGAATCTAAGTTTAAGTAATATGAGTTTAGCGTACCGATACGGACTTATTCGTACCGGTATGACCTTTAATGTCATAACTGAATTAATGACCATGGCATAGGCGTATCGATACGCCCCCTTCGAGTATCGATACCGAGGTAAGTAAATTGGTTAAAAAATTATTAAAGAGATTTTAGAATTCGATCACCGTAATGTTCACTAGTAATGCTTTTCGACTTGGATTCCTACCAGACCGAGAAGTGGGTGTTACATTTGTGGTATCAAAGCCAGAGTTTAGTCGATTCTATGACTAAACTAAAGTTTATTGCATTGCATATGCCACATGAGAGTTTATAGCTGTGTATATTGTGACTTGCAATTAATTTGATTTTTTTTCCTCTTATAGCATAAGATGTTTGACTCCAAAAAAGCTAACGAAGAAGTTGAGCATACTATCGGCTCCTTGACGCATGGCGATGAGAAAAAGGGAGAGACACTTCGAATTCACAAGTTCTTCAAGAAGAACCACCGAATCCCAAACTTATACTGCAGACTGCTCAATTTGAATATTACCAGAACATGACTGAGATGTTCAAACAATTCATGGTTACTCTTAAGTCTGTGCAGTCTACACAATCTTCTGTAGCTGCTACTTTTACAACCCAATCCCCTATTGATAAGTTAGCATAACACTGAGCTAGTACCTTTACAGGCAGGCTGGTAAGGACCCTAAAGTGGAAGAATATTGGTTAGACAACACTGATAAGTGTTCAAAAGTACTATTTTTCTTACCCTTTTTACTCATATTATTGTTAGACTTAGGCTCATATTAGTTGCATAGTTAGCCATTCATGCATTAATCCATGTTTCCTTCCATCGTTGAGCTTGATTACATAACTTGGTAGTTTTTGTGGAAAAGATGCTGCTTTGGTGTGCTTTGTGTGTGTATGTGCAGGATCACTTGCCAAAGCAATGCCGAGCTAGTTGCCGGGCAATGCATGAAGGAGACGCCGAGCCAGTTGCCATGGCAATTGTCGACAAAGAGAAAATGCAATAGGGATGTCGAAATTGATGACTAGACAAGCCCAAGATGACGTGGAGCAAAGCCCAAACCCAAAGGAATTTGATTTCCATGCAAAGATTAAAGAAGAATTAAATTCCAAGAAGATAGGAAAAGTTCTAGTAGGAATACAATTATAATAAAGAATTATATTCTTTAAAGATAATTTAATTCCAACTTAAACTCCTCCTCAAAGAAGGACTTTGGCCTAGCCCTATAAATAAAAAAGAGATTTCGACAATTCGATAGAGAGCATTAGGGGAAATTTCGACAAGTCCAAGAGAGGAAGCAAGGGGAATTTTCGACAAGCATCTAGGGTAATGGATTTTCGACAATCTTCATCTTTTCTTCCTTGTTCGATTGGGTTCATGCTAGGGATTGTTTATCTTGTGTTTCTTTGGAACCTAGCCATGAACTAAATCTACTTGGCTATGGTTATTGTGTTTTGTGGTTGTAAGAAACTATTGGTTTTTGTTTAGGTAATAAGAGTTTGCACTTTTCTATTTCAAGGTTTATTCATTCTTGGTTTTTATTATTGTTTGCGAGTGAATTGGGAGAGGATCTCGTGATTTCATCTATTTATCTTATATCGGGAGAGCTAGATTCAAGAAACGAATGAATATGATCTTTATTCAATCTATTGATGGTGAAGATTAATCCGGCTTAGGAATAAGTTAAGGATTTCAACGGCTAAAAGGAGCGCAAGATTGGTTGTTGTTCACCCTTGATTCACACAGGGATGTATTGTCAAGGCATGCACAAGTAGCTAGAGTTTCGACTTAGGGATAAGAAGAAACCATTGAAGAACGCTCTACCGAACCTTGAAGGTTGCTGCCCACACGCCCAAGTAGTTGCCCAACTAGTTGCCTAGGCAACCATCGATTAGTTGCCAAGGCAACCCCGTTGTGCAAGTTGCCACGGCAACTGAGTTACCCGTGCACTCTTTTACCAAGACGATCCAATCAGCTATCACACCTCAACTCACGATAACCTGGCCTATCTCTCTCTCATTTGAATTCATCTTTTCATTTACTTAATTGCTTTCTAGTTTATTTATTAGTTAAAACTTCTAAAATCCTTTACTTGTGTTTTTACTTTTTACAGTGCAAGAGACTAGATTCTTGAAGTAGCTCCAATCCCTGTGGAGACGATATCTTTTATACTATAACTTGCGACGTGTATACTTGCACATTTGCGTAGCACTTATTATGCGCAACAAACACCCCAAGAATATTAACTAAGCAGTTACTATGTTCGGATGAACATAAATTAGATTGCGCCCTAGCCTTGTTGGCAGACGAGGTTTGCATTTATGAAAAACCACAATACTTACTATTCTCGAGAAATTCGTAATTTGGGAGTTCTTTTTGCGTGCGTTTAGGAAGAAATATATCAGTGAGTATTACCTGGTTGAAAGACGAGATATCTTCCTACATCTTAAGTAAGGCAGAAGATCGGTGGAGTAGTATATCCATGACGTCTGCAAATATTATAAGTATGGTGTTGAGTTTATAAAGAAAGAAGAAGAGAAGTGCTGAATGTTTGTTGTTGGTTTAAGTGATGAATTGTGACTATTGCTCACTGCGTTAGGGATCATAGATTTCCAAGAGCTCGTGAATCAAGCTATCTCTACCGAAGCTACTCAAAGATCGCAGATGTTTAGTGGGTTAACCCGATCTGAAAAGAGGCCTCAAGATGATTATCGCCCACCTTTACCGTACAAGAAGGGTAAGTAACAAGGGTTTAAGCAACAATATCACCAATAGCCTTCCCGACCAGGTAATTTTGCCAAGCCACAAGCTATGTCTTAATCTACTACAAGGACAACCTCTATCGATAGTATCGAAGGTTCATGCCGAGAATCTCAATATCCTATTTGTAATTTTTGTCAAAGAAGACATCCTACGAGATAGTGCCGTGGGTAGTCTAGAGCTTGTTTCTTCTATGGTGAACAAGGTCATTACATCAAAGATTGTCCAATAAACACCTCTAAGTCTACTGCACTGGTAAACCCAACGTCCCTTACTCAGTCCTTCAAGGGCAAGGGATAGAAACAAGTTGCAGCAGGAGCTTCCGAGAGACCTGGTGGCTTTACAAGGACTCTAAGTCGACAAGAATCCAAGGCTTCAGCTCAAGTTTATCATGTGAGGAGCAGGGAGGATGAGAAAGATCCAGATATTATAATAGGTACTATTGAATGCATTGATTGATCCTGAATCCACTTATTCCTTTATTAGTTCTATATTGATTGGAAGATTTAAGTTAACATTTTAGCCTATAGCTTCTAAAATCACCGCAACCAACCCTTTAGGTGATAGTGTTGTAATTCAACTAGTATGCAAAAATTTCCCCTCATGATACAAGGGATACCTTTTTTGGCCAATCTTATGGCCCTACCTATTCATGAGTTTAATGTTATATTGGGGCTTGACTGGCTTGGATAACTTCAAGCTTGGGTGGATTGTTTGAAGAATAAATTGTATCTTCGAGGCCTTGGCAACGAAAGCGTGACCCTTATGTATTATAGGAGTAAGAGATTATTGTTATATGCTATTGCAAGTAGAGAAGAACATCGGTTGCAAGATATAGATACTGTGCAATAATTCTTCGATATGTTTTCTGATGAACTTTCAGGTTTACCACCCACCCGTAAAGTTGAGTTTGAGATTGAAGTGCAACCTGAAACTACCCCAGTTTCTATTGCACCTTACTGTATGGCACCGATTGAACTTACCGAGCTTAAGGTACATGTTTAAGACCTATTAAACAAAGGTTTCATTCGACCAAGTTTCTCACCCTGAGGAGTTCGGTTCTTTGTCAATAAGAAAGATGGATCTATGTGCCTTTGCATAGATTACCGAAAGCTAAACAAGCTTACCATCAAGAAGAAGTATCATTTACTGAGAATTGATGACTTGTTTGATCAACTTAAGGATGCAACCATCTTCTCTAAGATTGACCTAAGGTCTGGGTACTATCAAATGAGAGTTAAAGAATGTGATGTGCCCAAGACAGCTTTCCGCATAAGGTATGGCCACTACGAATTTTTGGTTATGCCTTTCGGGTTAATCAATGCACCGACTACCTTTATGGATCTCATTAATCAGATTTTTAGACCCTATCTTGGTAAGTTTGTAGTAGTGTTTATAGATGACATACTAATTTATTCCAAGAATCAAGCTAAGCATCGAGACCATCTTCGTGTGGTGCTATAAACCCTTTAGGAAAGGCAGTTGTATGCCAAGTTTAGTAAGTGTGAGTTCTGGCTCACCGAAGTTTCATTTCTAAGGCATATGGATTCGACAAAGGGTATTCAAGTGAACCCAAAAAAGATTCAAGCTATAGTTGAGTAGAGGCCACCGAAGAATGTTGGAGAAGTTCGTAGCTTTCTTGGTCTTGCTGGCTACTATAGATGATTAATTAAAAGATTTTCTATAATGGTGGCACCATTACCTAAACTCTTACGAAAAGATACCCTATTTGAATGGAATGAGAAGCAACAATGCAGTTTCGATCAGCTTAAATAAGTACCCAACCTGAGTTTGGTAAGGATTACACCGTATATAGTGATGCATCGTATCAAGGTTTAGGGTGTGTATTAATGCAAGAAGGCAAGGTTTTTTTTATATACTTCAAGACAACTTAAGCCATACGAAAGGAATTATCCTACTCATGATCTTGAATTGGCTGCAGTTGTCTTCACCTAAAAGATCTGGAGGCATTATCTCTACGAAGAAAAATACTACCTATATATCGATCAAAAAAGCCTCAAATACCTATTGACACAGAAGGAACTTAACCTTCGTCAAAGGAGATGGATGAAACTTCTCAAAGATTATGACCTTGTGATTGATTATCACTCGGGCAAGGCCAACATTGCAGCTGATGCACTCAGCCACAAACCTTCACTTGGTAAGTAAATTATTAAATATTAAACCTTGAACATCCGTTATTACATTGAACTTACAGTACATTAATCGCATTGTAGCTCCTTGAGTTATCAACGCTAATTTCAAGTTACAAAAACACCGACCTTTAGTAGCTGAACTTCAGGTTTACTCTACCATTGTTTTAAGAATCAAGTTGTTGCAAGATCAAGACCTTGAATTACAAGCCATTATTTCTAAGCTCCAAAGTAATCTAGATCCTGACTTCAAAGTTAACTTTGAAGGACTCTTGTTTTTTGTGATAGAATCTGTATACTGAATGATGAATCCCTCTGTGTGACATTCTCAAATAAGCTCATTGTAGCCCTTTCTCAGTTTATCCGGGGTCAGTGAAACTGTATAAGGATCTTCGAGAATTGTATTGGTGGCCTGGTATGAAGAAAGCCATCACAAAATTTGTATCCAAGTGCCTAACGAGCTAACGAGTCAAGGCTGAACACCGTGTCCCTACGGGATTATTGCAACCCATTGAACTTCCCCAATAGAAGTGGGAAAGGATAACCATGGACTTTGTCAATGGACTACCATTGAATCCAGCTAAGCATGATGCTATTTGGGTCATTGTTGACCGTTTTACCAAGTCAACTCATTTTTTACTTGTCAGAATAGACTACGATCTTCCCAAGTTAGTTGATCTATACATCAAGGAAGTGATTAGACTCCATGGAGTGCCGAAGTTAATCATCTCCGATCGAGATCCACGTTTTGCTTCACGATTCTAGAAAGCACTACAAAAAGCTTTGGGCACTCGAGTAAACCTTAGTACAACTTTTCACTCCTAGTTTGGTGGCTAAATAAAAAGGGTAATTTAAATATTAGAAGACATGCTTCGTGCCAGTGTCATTGACTTTGAAGGAACTTGGGAGAAGTCCCTACCTCTCATCGAGTTTGCTTATAATAATAATCATCAATCATCTATTAGAATGGCACCGTATGAAGCATTGTATGGCAGAAAATGTAGAACACCGTTATGTTGGTTTGAACTTAGTAAAGGCAAGATGTTGGGCCCTGAATTACTTTGGGAAACTGAAGAACGAGTTACCACCATTCATGACCGTTTAAAGGCAGCATTCGACCGACAGAAGGCCTATGCTGATCTCAAGAGGAGGAATCTATAGTCTGAAGTTGGTGAGAAGGTTTTCTTAAAAGTCTCCCCATGGAAGAAATTTTTTTGTTTTGGTAAAATTGGGAAGCTAAGTCCCCTATTTATTAGAGCTTTCGAAGTGATTGAAAGAGTTGGTTCTGTGGCTTATCGGCTAGCTTTGCCCCAAGAGTTAAGCAAGATTCATGATGTATTTCATGTATTGATGCTCTGTATGTATAAATCTGATCTATCACATGTTATTGAACCCGAATCAGTAGAGCTTCAACCTAACCTGATTTACGAGGATGAATTTTTTTAAGGTGGAGAGTTATAACACCCCAAAATTTGGCCTAGTCAGAATTCAATTATGGCAACCAAAAGTTTTGCATCGAAGAGTTAAACTTTAGTATTGACCGTTAACCAAGTGGACAATTATTGGATTCTTAAACCCTAATTAAGTATTGTTATTGATTAAGGGCCTCATTGTAAACATTGAAACTTGTCCTAGTGACTAAATTGAAAAATTGAAAGTTTAGGAGCAAAATTATAGGAAGTGAAGAGTTGAGGGACTAAACTTGCTCTTAGCCCCTCCTCAAGATTAATCACCACTTACGTGGGCATTTGGGGTGAAGTTTCTTCACCTAATAAAAAGCAAAGAGGTAAGAAAAAGATAAAGAAAGAGATAGGAAAATTACATGGTTAATTCCAAAACCTACATCTCACATCCATCTTCACATTCTTCTTCCTTTAGCCAAGCACACACCTCCATTGGAGGATGCTCCAAGCTTGAATTTTCTCAAGTTTCTTAAATCTAATTTATTGCTAGCAATCGGGTAAGCTAAAGCCCTCAAGTTGGACATTAATTCCATGACTAAAATCATGTCTAAATTCAAGCTTAAGAAGTTATAAACCCTAGAATTTTCTAGGGATGTCAAAGTTTAATCTTTATTGTTTTCATAGCTAATAAGTTACTATGAATCTATTATTGATGATGAAATCCTTGTGATTTCTATTTCCTTGTAGCTCAAGAGAATAAAGGTAAAGAATCACCAAATCCATCAAACTCTAAGAAGTCAAAGAATAAGGGGATTGTCATCCGAGAGTCCTAAAAGCTTTGGGAGTATCGGTTAGTGTAGCCGGAGTCTCGGGATTGACTAGATGTCATTTATGATTTCATTGGCATTTTTATTGCATTTTTATCCATGATTTCAAGGTACGGTTAAATCAAAACCTCGTAGGGGGATCTATTGGTAAGCTTTGTAAGCTTATTGCATCGTTATATAAATTATTGAATCATAGTATTGTCATTGATATCACTGAATCATTAAATAAAGGCCATATTGATTATTATATATTGATATATTGTTATTATTATCGCTACCGCTATTGCTATTGTTATTGGCCTAATTATTGAATGCTTTGATACGAATGGACATGTGATACAATTGGCATGCCATAGAAGTTCTTGAGCTCTTTGATACGGAGTAGACTACGGTCCTTGAGCTAAGGCTCTATTTGGCAATGTTGACAGGATGTGTCGATTTGGTCTTCTTGGCGATGTTGGAGAATGTTAACCATTTATTGTTTGCGATGTTGGTTGGGAATTCGCATATCCACTTTCACATATTGATCCAAGGAATTAAGTTATTGAAATTATTGTTAAAACATGTCTTGAGATGCATTTACATTGATGTACATATTGTTGATGCTATTAGCATGCATATGTTTGTTGTTGACTACCTTACTAGGCTATATAAGCCTAACGCACCTCATTTCCATGCATTTTCAGGTTAAAAGTGTGTCAGATCAAGGATTAGAGCTAGGCGAGTTTTGAAGCAAGTCACACAAGATATAAGTAATGTAAACCTAGCCTTTGAACTCCTAGTATGGTGGCATAGGGTCTAGACATGTTAGTTTAGCCATATTTTGTATGTACATATGGGTTCACCTTTTTTAATGGGTTAAAATGTGATAAATGGCATGTTAGTATTTTGGCAAAATAGGTAAAATGGCCTAAAATGCTCTAATCAGTGAAGACATAGTGAATGAATTCGTATTGGTATGAAATTTGACATGCATATAGATTTGATGTTTTTAAACTTGCTGGTAAAATTTAGTAATCGTTGGACAAGGTTAGGGACCCTAATTTGATTAAAAACAGAATAATTCTGTCATTACAGGTCTGTCAGTACCGGTATGGGTGTGCAATTTGGGATGTAGGTATAAAGGCTATCGATACGGTTATTGAAGTATCGGTACGGATATTTGAATCTGGAAAATTACTGTAACACTGTATTGACACCGTACCGATCCCTAGAGTTGACCAATTTGGCATTGACTGTTCGTACCGATATCCAGTATCTGTACGAGTTTAAGGAACTTAACTGTTTTAATGGTCATGATAATCATATCGATACGGCCTAACGCGTATAGATACAACATTTTGTTACTAGAATTTTATGGTAGCTCAATATCAGTACGAGTATAGGGCGTATCGATCCCTTCTCTAGTGTAGCTAGCCTCATACCAGTACGGCTATAGGCATACCGGTACACCATTATGTTACTGGCATCTAAGTTTAACTAATATCAATTTAGCGTATCGATACGGACCTATCCGTACTGGTACGACCTCTAATGTCTATAACTAAATTAACAACCATGGCATAGGCGTATCGATACGACCCCGTTGAGTATCGATACCGAGGTAGGAAAATTGATTAAAAGATGATTAAAGAGATTTTAGAATTCATATAAAATGGTCACTGAATTTTATAGGGCTTAATTGAATGTGTAATTGAACTCTGATTGTACTAAAAATTTGTACACAAGATATTCATGCATTGAATTTCACTCTGATAATCCTAATTATTGATAAGTCCCTGTAATTTTTCTAAAATTACAATTTAGTCTCAAAATTTGGAAAATTTACCAAATAGCTTTTAATTATGGTTTTGATTAAGTACAAGATAACCACTGAAAATCAATGCCCCATATTATTAAATTTACCCACTGTTCATTGCATAAGTCATCGTAAAAGTTGATTCGATTACTATAATGTTCACCTGTAACGTTTTTTGACCTGGATTCTTATCGGATCGGGAATAGGGTGTTATATTTGTGGTATCATAGCTAAAGTTTAGTCGATTCTAGGACTAAACTAAAGTTTTTTGCATTATTATTGCATTGCATATGCCACCTAGGAGTTTATTGTTGTGTATATTGTGACTTGCAGTGGGTCAATTTAATAACACAAATTATCTTATGAACTTCTGGTTTATATACGGGGATCTAGATAATGATAATTTATTTTCCTTTATCCAGTTGATTATTATCTCCCCCTGATGTTGAGAAAAAATATGTCATAAATGATTCTCCAATTAATGTTTAAGAATTTAAACATAAAAGGAGACTCATACTTAATATATATTCTCAACCCTTTTTATTTACCCATTTTGTGCGTTGTGGTGGAGCAATTCAACTATATATTACACATTCAAAAATTTTAAAATGGGAATATATGACTTCTAGCCAATAACTAATCATAACGGGGAGTTTATTATAACTCGTTGGCTTGATGCGTACAAGTGATGCTATGTGTGAAATACCATGTAGATAATAAATGTTTTGTTCTCATAGTTTAGCTATTAAAGAGGAGGCATCCAATCAAAATTTTGCTAAACTATTTTTTTATAATCAATAGTCTTTGTAACAGTTATTTCAACTGGTATAGACTAAAATATAAACCCACTAGCTTTTGCAAGACGAATAGTCTAATTGCATAATCTGAATCTTTTTCTAATCAATCTCACAAACTTTTGGTTGTAAGTTGATAAAACATATGTAGATGCATCTACTAAAATCATGTAAAAATTTTCCACATTTGTGGATAAATAGGCCTAAATTTCATTCAGATATGCAAGACATCTAGTCTCAACTTTAGTACAAGAACTTCAAGTTCTTTTGGTAAGTGGGATTTTAATCATTTCCTTTGAGAACAAGCAACACAAGAACTTCATGTTCTTTTAGTAAGTGGAATTTAATCAATTCTTTTGAGAACAAGCACAACTAGAACTTCAGGTTCTTTTAATAAATGTACATATAAATCTCAATAGTTTTCGCATCATTATTGATCAGGAAGTCTAACCGATCATGCCAACTATATATGTGTATATATATATATATATGAATTTGTAAACTTCTGGTTTACTATAACATGTGATTCAATCTCACTTGTACATGCGTGGTACAAATTTTGAAATAGAAGTTTCTTTGAAACTTGATAATACATTATCCACCAAAAATTGTTTCTTTGAATAGGAATATATTTAGCTTTTTCGGAGCTTGCAATGAAAATTATTCTTTTGGTTGCAAGATATAGCTCTTCTAGAGCTTTCAATTGACTTTTTGGCTACCAAAACTTATATTCACATTGGCTTATTTCATATGCCAATTGATAACAGATGTTATCCATAATTCCCGAAGAATTATTCTGAGAACTCTTATTATTCTCTTAAAATTTCCACTTCTGATGGTGAAAATATTATTACCATTAGCGGTAATTATTACAATATTCACAATTATGCACTTTTTATAATATGCTTTCTCTCAAGAACTTATGCTTTTCTAGAGAATCAATATTTTCAATACTTTGAGATATAGTACTCACATTTTTCCCTTGCATTTAAATGAGAAAATATTTCTTATTCTTATGCTAAGCATAAATCGTTACCATAGATTGTATTTGATAAGTAATCATGTTAAACAAAATAAATAAATGTCATATATATATATATATAATGTAAATAATTATTTTGTAAAGTTAATAAAGATAAAACAAAGTAAATTAAAATATAAATAATTCTCTTCAAGGTTATGAGAATAATTAGAAGATAATTTATTCCCTTCAAGGTTTATAAGGAAATCAACAACATCTAAATGAGTTGGACCAACAATGTCCAAATGAGTTAGACTAATATCATCTTCATAATTTTTGCAAAAAAATGGCTTCTATTTTCTTTCCTTTATCATTCACTGATTGTTGATGTTTTTAGTGTATGACAAGTACGAGACCAATGATTTTTAACATCGCATTGGTAATAAAAAGGATTTTACTTCCTTAGAATGATCTTTATCACTCTTGTCTTCCTTATAACCTCACTTCTGGTGGGTATAAACATTCTTAAAATAATCATCATGTTTATGTCCATGGCATAGACCGTAACCACAACTACTAATGTGGCATTTATTCTTCTGTTATATAATCTCACATTCACTTTAGGGAATGAAGTGGAGCCAGTGGGCCTTTAAAACCCTTTTTCACAAAATTTTATCTCTAGTACACTATTTGCGTGAAAAGTGGAATGTGTTTTTATTAACATATCCTCATCAGTGATACTCTGACTACATAACTTCAGTTGTGAAGTAATTTGAATAATATCTAAGTTATATTCACTAATTAGAAGATGTTTTATCATGTTTGCATTCACTTCAAGGAATGAAACAAATCCAATAATATCATGGAATAAACACCATGCTTGCATTCAATTTAGTGAATGCCTCCCACAAAAATTCTTGGACCAAGACGAATTTTCGTAACTTGAACTTAGGAGAAGTCTATAGTCGAGTTTTTCGACGCAGAAGAATTATTGCTTTTGAGCAAATATAGACTTTATAACAATCTTCTTGTAGATTAAAAATAACCATGATTTATCTCACTTTAAAATCGTATTTTAAAGAATGAAAATAAAATTAGAATTTACCAATATTGATTTCCTTCTTGAGGACGATGGAGACATAGTAAATGACCAAGACGGCTTCTCATAATCCCTTTATGTCATATCTCTTTCCAAGTCATTTAAGAATATCATGTAAAACTCAAAACACGGATAAAAACACCCATTCTTTAACGACCCAAATTTTGGGCTTTATGGAATTAGGCCTCGAACCCAATTTATTTGGGCCTGATGTTAGGAAGCCCAAGTCAAGGATTGTTGAATTTGGGCATTGTGATAAATTAAAGAGATATTATATGGAAGGATAATTTAAAGAGAAAAGAAATGAGGGTGTTTTAAAATAAAAGGTGGTTGATGATTTAATAGGGGAAAGATAAAGAAGAAAATAAAGATGATATTTTGGGAGAGAGAGAAAAAGAAGGGAAATAGAGAAAAAGTAAGGGAGAGGTTTTGAACCTCGATCTACGAACATTGGAGCCATCGTGCACGACACTGCCGACACCGCCGTTTGCAAGAGTGAGGAAAAACAAGAATCAAAGAAGCTGGCTCGACACATTCCAACCGTCATCGCCATAAATGGAGACCACCATAGAAACCAGGGGCTAGAGAACAGTGGGACTAGAGCTCACCGCTGTCGTCCAGCCGCCGTAAGGCCTCCCACGCACCGCCGACGAGAGTGGGCTTGTACAACAGCAGGCAGGTGCACACAACTACAGTGCACCGTGTTGCGCGTAATAAGTGCTACGCAAATGTGCAAGTATACACGTCGCAAGTTATAGTATAAAAGATATTGTCTCCATAGGGATTGGTGCTACTTCAAGAATCTAGTCTCTTACACTGTAAAAAGTAAAAACACAAGTAAAGGATTATAGAAGTTTTAACTAATAACTAAACTAGAAAGCAATTAAGTAAATGAAAAGATGAGATCGAATGAGAGGGAGATAGGTCAGGTTATCATGAGTTGAGGTGTGATAGCCGATTGGATTGTCTTGGTAAAAGAGTGCATGGGCAACTAAGTTGCCGTGGCAACTTGCACAACGGGGTTGCCTTGGCAACTAATCGATGGTTGCCTGGGCAACTAGTTGGGCAACTACTTGGGCGTCTGGGCAGCAACCTTCTAGGTTCGGCAGAGCGTTCTTCAATGGTTTCTTCTTATCCCTAAGTCAAAACTCTAGCTACTTGTGCATGCCTTGATAATACATCCCTGCGTGAATCAAGGGTGAACACAACCAATCTTGCGCTCCTCTTAGCCGTTGAAATCCTTAACTTACTCCTAAGCCTGATTAATCTTCACCATCATTGGATTGAATAAAGATCATATTCATTCGTTTCTTGAATCTAACTCTCCCGATATTAGATAAATAGATGAAATCACGAGATCCTCTCCCAATTCACTCGCAAACAATAATAAGAACCAAGAATGAATAAACCTTGAAATAGAAAAGTGCAAACTCTTATTACCTAAACAAAAACCAATAGTTTCTCACAACCACAAAACACAATAACCATAGCCAAGTAGATTTAGTTCATGGCTAGGTTCCAAAGAAACACAAGATAAACAATCCCTAGCATGAACCCAATCGAACAAGGAAGAAAATATGAAGCTTGTCGAAAATCCCTTGCCCTAGATGCTTGTCAAAAATTCCCCTTGCTTTCTCCCTTGGACTTGTCGAAATTTCCCATAATGCTCTCCCTTTGATTGTCGAAATCTCCTTGCTATTTATAGGGCTAGGCCAAAGTCCTTCTTTGAGGAGGAGTTTGAGTTGGAATTAAATTATCTTTAAAGAATATAATTCTTTATTATAATTATATTCCTATTAGAACTTCTCCTATCTTCTTGGAATTTAATTCTTCTTTAATCTCTGCATGGCAATCAAATTCCTTTGGGCTTGGGCCTTGCTCCATGTCATCTTGGGCTTGTATAGTCATCAATTTCGACATCCCTATTGCATTTTCTCTTTGTCGACAATTGCCATGGCAACTGGCTCGGCGTCTCCTTCATGCATTACCCTGGCAACTAGTCCGGCATATCCTTCATGCATTGCCCTGACAACTAGCTCGGCATATCCTTCATGCATTGCCCTGGGAACTAGCTCGACATTGCTTTGGCAAGTGATCCTGCACATACACACATAAAGCACACCAAAGCAACATCTTTTCCACAAAAACTACCAAGTTATGTAATCAAGCTCAACGATGGAAGGAAACATGGATTAATGCATGAATGGCTAACTATTCAACTAATATGAGCCTAAGTCTAACAATAATATGAGTAAAAAAGGGTAAGAAAAATAGTACTTTTGAACACTTATCACACCCCCAAACTCGAACTATTGCTTGTCCTCAAGCAATGCAAACTCATAATTACCTGCCAATACTTCAATTTTCACAACCTTAGCTTTGAACTTGATTTCAATTCTCTGAACCGGGGCACAAAGTATGATTGGCTTTTTATTTTTCGGAAAACTTAGGAGTTACTCGGAATCAAACTATAATGCTTGTGAGTGTGTGCGGAGTTGTGTGCAAGTTGATTTTTCAGATTCTATGCAAACAAGAGGTTTTCAATTTACTTCATTGGGTTCTTTTTAACATGTTTTAACTAGAGCCAGTGTTGGGCACCTCTAGTGTTTTGTTTTTAGTTTTATTAAGTTAATTTATTCGACTAGAGCCGGTTTTGGGCACCTCTAGCGATCAATTTTTAACACATACCAGAGCCAGTTTCGGGCACCTCTAGTGATCAATTTTTTAGCACATGCTAGAGCCGATTTCGGGCACCTCTAACATTCATCCAATTTTTATTCTAATCCCCCAATTTGTTAATTATCAACCTAAGTTTACTAGAATTCCTTAAATCAATCAAACCACAACAGTGTTTTATCAAATTTAGCATCATAGTAAAATTCTAAGTTTTTCCATGGTTATCCTAGAATAAAAATTCTATCAATTAAGTGCATTGGCAAAGTCATCATCGAATATTCATCAAATCTAAGCAATTCTTGTTCCAATTAAAGGCATGGCAAGCAATTTATGTATCCTAAATGTAATACTTAAGATTAATGTAACTAAACATGGTAACTACTAATAACAATCCCCCCAAACTCGAGTGAGGCATTGTCCTCAATGCATGCATAAAATAACGAGAAAAAAAAATAAAAATGCATACGAGGACTTACTCCGAGAGATCGTCATCGTAGATGATTAGTTTCCTTTTGGTCGGTGTCTTGATTCTCTTGCTTGAACGCGATGGTTGTTTTCTTGTTGCTGGGATGTCTTTAGCTTTGGTTGCCGTGGCATCTTCAGGGTTGGTTGCCGTGGCATCAGCTTGGGCAGGCACGATGTAGGTTGCCGCGACATCTTCTTCATTGGTTACCGGGGCAAGGATCTCGGCAGTAAATTTCCTTAGCATAGTAGTTGTGAGTCTTGTTGTGAAAAAGAAAACAAAGAAAACCTGAAAACTAAAGATAATGAAGAAAAATAAAATATCTCCTAAAAATAAAAATGAAAATAAAAAGAAAAAGAAAAATAAAATATTGAAAGGAGAGCATGCTCATGCATCTCCTAAGTTGACCAATTCTTTGTTACGTTCCACATGGGCACCATTGTAGTGCTTCAATCTTTGTCCATTAACTTTGAATTCATGGTTGTCAGAGATGGACTTGATTATCACGACACCATGGGAGAATGGTTTGACGACTTCGAATGGTCCCGACCATCTTGATTTCAGCTTTCCCGGGAAAAGTTTTAGCCGAGAATTGAATAGGAGAACTAGTTGCCCTGGCGTGAATTGTCGTGGCAATAGTTTCTTGTCGTGCCATCGTTTTGTTTTTTCCTTGTAGATTCGTGCATTGTTATAGGCGAGTGCACGGAATTCTTCTATCTCATTGAGGTCCATCAAACACTTTTGTCCGGCACTTTCCCAATCCATATTCACGGTCTTGATTGCCCAATATGCCTTGTGCTCGATTTCCACCGGTAGATGACATGTTTTGCTATAGACAAGTCAGAAGGGGGACATACCTAAGGGTGTTTTGAATGCAGTGTGATATGCCCAAAGTGCGTCATCTAGTCTTAATGACCAATCCTTCCTTGAGGGATTTATGACTTTCTCGAGTATTCCCTTCAACTCCCGGTTGGAAATTTCTGCTTGCCCGTTGGTTTGTGGGTGATATGCCGTGGCGATCTTGTGTGATATACCGAAGCGTTGCAACATCTTGGCAATTAGTCTGTTGTCAAAATGCTTGCCTTCGTCGCTGATAATTGCTCTCGGCATCCCAAACCGTGTAAATATGTTTTTCTGCAAGAATCGTTGCACGGTCTTAGAATCGTTGTTGGGAACTGCAGTTGCCTCTACCCATTTAGACACATAGTCGACGACAAGTAAGATGTAGAGGTTGCCGAATGAAGATGGGAAAGGTCCCATAAAGTCGATCCCCCATACATCGAACAGTTCCACCTCGATGATGTTCTGGAGTGGCATCTCATGTCGTCTAGAGATATTGCCCGTCCTCTGGCGACGATCACATTGCTTGTAAAAGTCTTGGGCATCTTTGTACAATGTTGGCCAATACAAACTGGATTGCAAAACTTTGGCCGCGGTACGAGTTCCTCCAAAATGTCCTCCATAGGGTGAAGAATGGCATTGCCGGAGTACATTATGTTGCTCTTCTTCAGGGACACATCGGCGTATAACCTGATCTGCACATTGTTTAAACAAAAGAGACTCATCCCAAAAGTAATGCTTAGCATCATGGTGGAACCGCTTCTTCCCTTGGTGAGTAATGCCATAAGGAAAAATACCACAAACAAGGAAGTTAACTAAATCCGCGTACCAGGGTATTACCGTGGCGACTGCTCCCAAAATTGCCGAGGTGTGTGTCTCAAAGGCTGCTGCGGCATCGAGAGTTGCTGAGGCGTGTGCATCCATGGTTGCCGAGGCGTCGTGGGTTGCCGAGGCGTCGAGGGTTGCCGAGGCAACTAAAATTTGTTCATCCGAGAATGCATCACATATCTCTAGATCGCGTCCTCCTCCCTATTGCGTTCCAAACGTGATAAGTGATCGAACCACTTGATTTTCTGTTCCTTTCTTGTCCTTAATTTCAATATCAAATTCTTGTAAAAGTAATATCCAACGAATCAAACGAGGTTTAGCATCCTTTTTAGCAAATAAGTATTTGATTGCCGAATGGTCCGTTTGAACAATTACCTTTGTACCAATTAAATAGGATCAGAACTTGTCAAATGCGAAAACTACAGCTAGTAACTCTTTCTCCGTTGTTGTGTAATTCACTTGAGCACCATTAAGAGTTTTACTAGCGTAGTATATCACATGGAAGGTCTTACCTGTGCATTGGCCTAGGCCTGCTCCTACCGCGAAATCACTTGCATCACACACGAGTTCAAAAGGCAGCGTCCAATCTGGTGGAACGACAATGGGTGCCGAGGCAAGCTTTTTCTTTAGGGTTTCGAATGCTTGAGTGCAAGAATCATCAAAATCGAAGACTTTATCCTGTTCAAGCAGATTACATAAGGGTTTAGTGATTTTAGAAAAATTATGAATGAACCTCCTGTAAAAACCTGCATGTCCGAGAAAACTTTGAATTCCTTTAACCGAATTTGGTGGGGGTAATCTCTCGATCACGTCCACCTTGGCTTTGTCTACTTCAATTCCCTTGGATGAAATCTTGTGGCTGAGCACTATTCCTTCATCTACCATAAAGTGGCATTTCTCCCAATTGAGGACTAAATCCGTTTCTTCGTATCTTGCCAACACCCTCTCTAAATTGCCGAGGCAGCCGTCGAAGTCATTACCAAAAACCGAAAAATCATCCATGAAGATTTCAAGGAAGTCTTCGACCATGTCTGAAAAGAGTGCCATCATGCATCTTTGGAAGGTTGTCGGGGCGTTACACAATCCGAACGACATCATTCGGAAGGCATAAGTACCGTATGGGCATGTGAAGGTTGTCTTTTCTTGATCTTCTGGTGCTATGGCAATCTGATTGTAACCTGAATAACCATCAAGAAAACAATAAAAAGGTTTACCTGCAAGACGATCAAGCATTTGATTAATAAAGGGTAATGGGAGGTTATCTTTCCTAGTGGCTTTGTTTAGCTTTCGATAGTCCATACAAACCAGTTGATGATTTCATTATTTTCATTGCTTACCACTATTATACCTCCTTTTTTCGGTACACATTGTACCGGACTTACCCACGTACTATCGGAGATAGGGTATATAATGCCGGCGTCAAGCCAGTTGATGATTTCTTTCATTACAACCCCTTTCATGGCATGATTCAGTCTCCTCTGGGCCTCAATTGAAGGTTTGTGATCATCTTCCAACATGATCTTGTGCATGCACACCGCCAGGCTAATTCCCTTCAAGTCGGCAATTGTCCACCGTATTGCCTTTTTGTGTAGCTTCAACATCTTGATCAGCTTCTTTTCCTGCTCAGCCTGTAACTTAGAAGAAATAATTACAGGCAATGTATTATCGGTTCCTAAGTATGCATATTTTAGTTGCTCTGGCAATTGTTTCAACTCAAGAATTGGTGGTTGTTCAATAGAGGGTTTTTCGAGCTTACCTTCCTTACCTGAGTAGTCCAGTGGTTCAAAGTATGTACCTGGTCGATTGACTAGCCAATTTGCCTCTTTTGGTTGTTCCTCATCGACCGGTTCTTCATACTCCTCAGGTTCCTCTTGGTCGGCAATGTAGTTGCCGAGGCAACTAAATTCCTCATCGAAGTTAAACTCTTCCGTGGCATGAAGAAGTTGGCATTCTTCTGGGTCATCGGAATGCCTTAGTGTTTGGAACACATTTAGTTTGACCTGTTGGTCATTCACCCTCATTGTGAGTTCTCCCTTTTCAACGTCGATTAAGGTTCTCCCTGTTGCTAGGAATGGTCTCCCGAGAATGATAGGTGCATGCTCATCTGCTTCACAATCCAAAACAATAAAGTCAGCGGGAAAAATAAATTTATCAACTTTTACTAGTATGTCCTCGATTTTTCCCTCTGGATGCACATAGGATCTGTCGGCTAGCTGCAGCATGACTGTTGTAGGTCTTGCCTTCCCGATTCCTAGTTTCTGGAAAACCGATTTAGGCATCAAGTTTATGCTAGCCCCAAGGTCGCATAATGCTTTCCCGACATAGTGATTTCCAATGGAACAGGGTATTGTGAAACTTCCGAGATCCTTCAACTTGGGTGGCATGCGATTGTGCAACATTGCCATGCATCCCTCTATTGCGGCAACTGTTTCAAACTCTCATAGCCTTGTTCTCTTGGACACAATGTCTTTAAGGAACTTGGCATAGTTTGGCATTTGTTCAATTGCTTCCACCAGTGGCAAGTTGATGTGGACTTGCTTTAGGATATCAAGAAACTTCTTGAATTGGTATTCTTGCTTTTGTCGCTTCAACCTTTGTGGGAATGGTGGTGGAAGTCGGATATCTTCGATCCTTTCATTGGTTTGAAACCTGATTGACGGCATTGCCGGGACATCTGGAGTTGCCGAGGCATTATCAACTGGGGTTGCCGAGGCATGCTTATCGCAAGTTGCCAAGGCGTCTTTATCGTTGGTTGCCGAGGCATGCTTATTTCCGGTTGCCGCGGCAATTCCTGGTTCAGCATCTGAGGCTTTGCCGTTAGGTTCGTCCTGATCTTTTTGTGGAGTTTTGTTTGACGAGCGGGTTTGAACCTCTCTAAGTTGTTGGCCAGTTCCTCTTGTGACTTCAGTATCGCTACGTAAACCTCCTTGTGGTCTAGTATTCAGATTTTGAGTAAACTGTCCGACTTGATTTTCTAATGATTTGATTGCCGCCTCATGGTTTTGCAATCTCATCTCGGTCCTGTTAATAAAAGCATCAGTTCTTTTTATGAAATTACTATTCTCAACCATATAAGATTCAGTTTTCATCATAAAAGCATTTAGAGAAATTTCCAAAGAACTAGATGTTGTCGGTTGTTCCGCGGCATCGATTCTTGCCGTGGCATATTCTCATTGGAATCCCGATGCTTGTGCATTACGATTGTTCTGGTTTAGAGCATTGTTGGGATTACTCCATGAAAAATTTGGGTGCTTCTTCCAAGCTGGATTGTATGTATTGGACATCACGTTATTGCTCGATTGGAATTCCCCATATAGAAGTTTGGATTCGAATTCTGCATACATTCGAAGAATTATGGTTATCACCACATAACTCACAAAAAGAATCCATTACCTTGACTTCATGTGTGTTGTTTGGTTTTTGCATGTGTCTGGACCATCTTGGTTAAAGCGCCAATTGTGCGAAATTGAATATGATGATCCTAGTTCATGTATTGTGGCTTAGCGTCTAACTCCTCCTCTTCTAGTAGATGGGAATTGATAATCATTCTTGGCCAGCCTGTTTAAAATTTGCATTGCTTCATCCGATGACTTATCTAGGAGTATGTCGTTTGTCGAGGCATCTAGCATCATCCTTGTTGGTGTATTCACGGCGTTGTAAAACATTGTTACTTGAGTCCACACCGGGAATCCGTGTAGGGGCATTTGTGTAGAAGTTCTCTCAGACGCTCCCAAGCCTTGTACATGGATTCATCATCCGCTGCGAAAAGAAGTAATGTCGTTCTGAAGCTTATCAGTCAAATTTGTAGGATTAAATCTAGCAAGGAAATCATGACAAAGATCAGTCCAAGATGCTATGGATCCGGGCAGAATGCTATTCAACCATGCTTTCGCCCTATCCTCGGTGAATAGGGGAATAATCTTAATCGTAGGACATCGGGGTGACTCGTGTATCTTGAACGAGTTGCAAATCTCGAGGAAATATTTCAGATGTTGTCGTGCATCTTGATTCTTTGAGCCGCCAAATTGACCTATTGTGTTGATCATATTAAACATTACGGTTTCAACTCAAAGTGGTCGGCTTCAATTTCAGGTGCGACAACTCTCGGGTTAAGTCCATCAAGATCTTCTTCAAGATAGTCTCGAATAGTTCTGTTTCGTGCAAGAATCACTCCTCCTCTTGCTCGAACATCTTGATTCATATTGCCGTCTTGATTTGCCATTGCTTCTCTTATCCTTCGTCTAAGTCTTTGTAAGGTTTGTTCAATTTCTGGATCAAAGGGATATTCTAGTGAAGTCGGTCTCGCCCTGGTCATATACCAATGCAAAACCAAAGTTTGTTAGCCCTTTGAATTTTAAACAAGAAAAATAAAAAGAAAGTGCAAGAAAATAAAAACAAAGTCTCTATTGCCAATCCCCGGCAACGGCGCAAAAAACTTGTTGCGCGTAATAAGTGCTACGCAAATGTGAAAGTATACACGTCGCAAGTTATAGTATAAAAGATATCGTTTCCACAGGGATTGGTGCTACTTCAAGAATCTAGTCTCTTGCACTGTAAAAAGTAAAAACACAAGTAAAGGATTATAGAAGTTTTAACTAATAACTAAACTAGAAAGCAATTAAGTAAATGAAAAGATGAGATCGAATGAGAGAGAGATAGGTCAGGTTATCGTGAGTTGAGGTGTGATAGCCAATTGGATTGTCTTGGTAAAAGAGTGCATGGGCAACTCAATTGCCGTGGCAACTTGTACAACGGGGTTGCCTTGGAAACTAATCGATGGTTGGCTGGGCAACTAGTTGGGCGTCTGGGCAGCAACCTTCAAGGTTCGGCAGAGCGTTCTTCAATGGTTTCTTCTTATCCCTAAGTCGAAACTCTAGCTACTTGTGCATGCCTTGATAATACATCCCTGCGTGAATCAAGGGTGAACAACAACCAATCTTGCGCTCCTCTTAGCCGTTGAAATCCTTAACTTATTCCTAAGCCGGATTAATCTTCACCATCATTGGATTGAATAAAGATCATATTCATTCGTTTCTTGAATCTAACTCTCCCGATATTAGATAAATAGATGAAATCACGATATTCTCTCCCAATTCACTCGCAAACAATAATAAGAACCAAGAATGAATAAACCTTGAAATAGAAAAGTGCAAACTCTTATTACCTAAACAAAAACCAATAGTTTCTCACAACCACAAAACACAATAACCATAGCCAAGTAGATTTAGTTCATGGCTAGGTTCCAAAGAAACACAAGATAAACAATCCCTAGCATGAACCCAATCGAACAAGGAAGAAAAGATGAAGCTTGTCGAAAATCCCTTGCCCTAGATGCTTGTCAAAAATTCCCCTTGCTTTCTCCCTTGGACTTGTCGAAATTTCCCCTAATGATCTCCCTTTGATTGTCGAAATCTCCTTGCTATTTATAGGGCTAGGCCAAAGTCCTTCTTTGAGGAGGAGTTTGAGTTGGAATTAAATTATCTTTAAAGAATATAATTCTTTATTATAATTATATTCCTATCAGAACTTCTCCTATCTTCTTGGAATTTAATTCTTCTTTAATCTCTGCATGGCAATCAAATTCCTTTCGGCTTGGGCCTTGCTCCATGTCATCTTGGGCTTGTATAGTCATCAATTTCGACATCCCTATTGCATTTTCTCTTTGTCGACAATTGCCATGGCAACTGGCTCGGCGTCTCCTTCATGCATTGCCCTGGCAACTAGTTCGGCATATCCTTCATGCATTGCCCTGACAACTAGCTCGGCATATCCTTCATGCATTGCCCTGGCAACTAGCTCGACATTGCTTTGGCAAGTGATCCTGCACATACACACATAAAGCACACCAAAGCAGCATCTTTTCCACAAAAACTACCAAGTTATGTAATCAAGCTCAACGATGGAAGGAAACATGGATTAATGCATGAATGGCTAACTATGCAACTAATATGAGCCTAAGTCTAACAATAATATGAGTAAAAAAAGGGTAAGAAAAATAGTACTTTTGAACACTTATCACACCGCTCCACACTAGATTATGTGGCTACACCAGATCGTGCCATGTGGGTTCACGACTGTTATGGTACGCTGCGTCTCACCAGATCGTCCAGGGTAGTTGATCGGGGTTGACCAAGCCGTTGACTTTTTTAGGACCCTACCCGGGGGTTTCTCAACGTTCCAAATCTACCGGAACAATTCATTTTGCCAAATTTGAACTCGATAAGCTATTTTTATGCATTTGACCTTGAAGATGGTATAAAAGATGCATGGAATTAATGTATTTTCGTATTTGTTGATATACGAGGATTGTTTGGTTTTTGACATCAAATCATGTGGATTATTCAAGAAGCTCAAATGAGGATTTTAGAAATATCGACTTCGGATTAGTACACCTCAAACTCTAAAATGCTTCATGAGCATCCTAAGTATAATTGCTTTGCATGTTAGTGGTTGCAAATTAGGAGATAAATAATACGCATGTGTTGATACTGATAGTTCGAGGCTTGGTAATTATTGAGATGCTTGATGAGCTTAAGAATGTTCAAGTCTATTATGAACTTTAGAGACTGTATAAGATTGTCTAAATATCCATATGATTATCTGATTGTATGATTGGTTCACTGATTGATATATGATGATGCCTTGTGTGTTAGCTGAATAAATTAATATGTTTGATTGAATATTGGGTAGAGACAATAATAATAAATATTCGATTAAATGGGTAAAAGCGAGTAAGTGGTAATAATTAATTAAATACGCTAGCAATGTACTTTAATTCCCTTCATAAGCTCTAAGGACCTAATAGGCGTCATAACACCATGATTTAAAGAAATTGTACGAACCCGTGAGTTGGGTACCAGTACAAGCTTTGGCTGTACCGATAAGCTATTAGGGTCATATCGATACGGTGGACCATACTGGTACTTATAGAAAATTAGGAATTTCTAGTAAACTAATTTGTTAGGAGTACGTGTGCGAGTACCGTTAGCCAAGGGTACCGTATTATACTCATATTCGAGTACCGACACTACCGAGCTGAATAATCTAAAATACCAGTCTAAGATAAGGGTAAATATGGAATATTAATAATTGAAGTATGCCTTGAGAAATGAATTTAATTAAGCACATCTCCATAATGTATTAACAACTCGGTAATGTATAATAAACAATATACTGTCGATTACCAATAATAAGGGGATCCTTAGGATAGCGTTGCTTGTATGTTGGGTAGGCATTTGATGGGTTAAGTCTTATTTATTGATGGGATTCGAATACCCATTGAAAGAGTGTTGCAACACCATGGTTAGAGATGCCGAATAGAGGTTATCGATGCTCTGTAAACCGGGCCTCATTTAAAGATACTCGGGGAGAGATCCAAGTATGAGTGTATGTTCCGCTTCTAGTTGACCTGGCCTCACCTATTGTATTGATGGTCGAGGATGATTCTGAGCAAGGTGTATGTTCTGATGCTATGTGACCAGGCCTCACCTAGGGTGTATGTTCCGATACTATATGACCCGACCTCACCTAGAGTGTATATACCAATGCTTTGTGACCCAGCCTCACTCTAGAGTTGTTGTTACTGTTCTTTGTTTCTTCCTAGATGATCTGATGAGGTCTCGGGTATGGTTGGGCCTGGTGTACCGTAATTGATAATTGCTATGTTGTTAGCATGTGTTTAGGCAGCTAGCGGTAGCACTATATGTTTATTTATCTCTTTTTATTGCTCGTACTAGTTTGTATCTTACATTTATGAGGAGCACGAAGTATAGTAGAGTAGATGTCTACCATTGAGCTTTGAAAGCTCAGTTCTCGAAATTGTTGTTTTCGTGCGTAGGTTGATCGCGAGATCGAGGAGCATTGTCTGTATGGGATTCTAGCAAATGGCGTCGTCAGAGCACGATACTTGTATTTAGTGGGATGTGTGTTCATAGAGCCTTACATGTATGAGTCTGTAATCCTTATTTTGAAATTGTATTAATCAATTCAAATGTTTAGGTATTTTAGTTTAATAATTTAATTTAAAGTGGAGCTCCTTTGTAAGCGATTTAAATTATTTATCTATTTTTTTAACTTTTGGATCTGAATGTTTTGGAAAATAACTTGTTGGTCTAAACTTAGCTTAGGAAATTTTATGGTTTTCGGTTGGGATTGAGGCCTAAATGTTACATCCGGGTTGAAGGTGTTACATTTAGTGGTATCAGAGGATAGGTTTAGCCAGTTCTAGGAAACCCCAGGGTGGTATAGATGTTTGAGTGATGTATCTAGTGAATATAAGCCCTTAAATTGAGTTCGTACTTTTAAGACTGGAATTCTGATGGTGCATTCAACTTTGCAATGCTAATATGGTTGCGGTTATAGCCTAGAGGTCCGAGTTAAGTGTTGAGCCGCTCATGGAGCGATTTAGAGGGTAAAGTCACCTCAAATTATTGAGATGCGAGTTGGTTGAATGATGCCAGAGTCAAGGATGCGTCCTCCTTCCGCCACTAGGATGGTATCTTCATTGTGTGTTGTAGTCACTCTGATGTCTTTGAATTTGTTATAAGAGTTAGTGGGAAAGAATCTTAATCGTTATGCGTGAATAATGGTTATGTTGTGGATATGGATAATCCACTCTCAAAATCGATCAATGAATACATGTTGGTTGGAGGACCTTTTTTCTGCTTAAAAAGAAGCCTTTGTTGATACTTGGGAAGTATCATTGCCCTTTTTAGAGGCATTTCTCAGAAATAGTGGATTCAGGATCCACTAGTTCGTTAGAGTGTGACCAAAGTTAGACGTTTTACGAGTTTGATAGAGCTATCTTTTGAAGAGTTGTTACCCTTGGAAATTGCTTTGTTTAATGGAGCGCGATGATAGCCAGTGATGTCGAGATTTGTGCTAGAGGCTTTGAGACCCTGAGAGAACCCAACCATTGGTATGAAAATGTTAAACTGTCGCCCTTCTATAGTGGCTTTCGTAGTGGTCATTTTTAGAATAGCACAACAGGGTTATGATATATGTGTGACTGTTTGGTAGATGTCAACGTGTGTAGCTCGACGCTCGTGAGCCTTTAGATTGTCAAAGTGTTTGCTTATGATTTTTAAAGGAGTCGTCAAAATTTCCTCCCCTTCAAGAACATGAGTAGATGTTGAGGTAAGGTTGAATTGGAAGTCGGTGCCCATCACTTTTTGTTAGAGGACACCGGACCAATTGAGAAAGTCAGAGATTCAGTTGTGAAGGCAGAACTCGAGCGAGGTTCCTTTTGTTTGAGTGTTTCACCCAAAGGAGAACTAGGCTTGTTTACTAGCAAGATGTTGGTTTGTTGAAGTAGTGCTTAAACCGTTGATAGCTTGTTAAGCAACAGTGAAAGACCGTTGCGTGTTTCCTAAGTGGATGACTCGTTTAATCGATTCCAAAGTGCCATTGTGTTTTTCTGGATTGGTTCGAGAATATGATAGTTGTGGTTGAAGTATTAAAGGCTTAGAGATTCAAAATGGATTCTGGAATGATGATTTCTCTTTTTTAAAATGGGTCGTGGTAACAGTTGAAGTATGCAGTGATGTTTGAGGCGTTTCAGCAATGATGAAGTGGAGACCACCTTATTGTCTCTCGAATATAAGTTTGATACTTTGCATGACATGTGTGAATGTATAAAGAATATGGAAATATGAGCGCGGATGAGATAATGACCTTGTGTTTGGGAAAGGTTAGTTACTGTGTAATCAGTTAAGGAATCAAGGGTTAAAGACTTCATAAAAGCTTTTGTTTTGTATCACAGTTTCCTTGAGGCAACCGAGGAACATTAGTGGGGATCTAAGTTGGGTGAGACCATTATGTTGTGATAGTGGTGTTGACCCAATATAAGTCGAATAAGATTTCAAGATTTACGAGGATGTTTTGATATATCGTCAGAGCTGCATTTTTGTGTTTGAAGTAGGAATGTTGTGTTCGCCCTAACAGTATGAAACTTTGGGTGCTCGATCTTTAAGGAATTTAAGATTTGGACAATGATGCGATTCAAAGTAATTGAGAGTTGTTGATCGCATGATTGATCACAACCTAGGTAAGTGATCTTGATAAAAGATAGATTGTACGAAGTTAGTTCAGGTTAGACTGTCATGCTACCCGTGTGGGGCGATCAAGGATCGCAAGTGATGGCGTGTAAGGGAGTATCGATGCTAACTCTATACAACACTGATACTCGATTCATCTGATGTTGGTACTAATCGGTTAGAACTGGTACCCACGTGTTTGTCAATTAAGCTTTGAGTCAAAAATTGATTTGCTTTAAAAGTCACAGGAATTAGCTTCTGATTCTGATTAAGGGGACACATTGTTGTTATTGGATTTGGGTTCGATGGTTTTTTATGGACTTTGAGATCTTGTTATGGGTGCTTTAGAGAAAAAGGTATCAAGGTGGGATATTTCTCTTATATAGTACAATGGTCAGCATAGGGTTAATTTTGGGCGTGACAGTTTGTACCAAGCTTTAACCGTGTGCTTTGGAAACAGTGTGGAGTCGTGTGTTTCAATTAATGATAAGTAGCCAACTTGCTATTAGTTGAGAGTCAAACATTAAGTTCCTTAAAGTTGTTGGGATGCTTTGGTATTCATCGGTGAAAATTATATGGATGGTTGTGAACCTTGTAAAGGATTTGTAAGTGTACAGTTTCATTTAGATTCCATTGAGTGATGATATTTCTTGGTTGGTACCATTTTCTACTTTCGACAAAGTGATAACCAAATAGAAAGATTGCTTGGGTTGTTGTGGTGGGGGTTGTACGACACTGTAGTGTGTACATGTTACCTTTTGATGCAAGATTCGAGATTTGTGATGGAACCTTATCCTCTAGCAAGATTTTTTATGATGACAGATCTGATTGAGGGTATAGATAACGTGTTTTCCAGACACGTTACAGTTTGAGGTACAAGACTCTTGCGTGAACCGAGTTAATGAGAGCTACGTTAGTTATTGATATGAGTTATTATGCCAAGTTTAAGGTAAACTATTAGGATGAGTTGAGATGATGTTTTCAGAAGTCTTGCACTAGGCAAGCAATGTTCCAAATATGGGATGCCATCAGAGTTAGAGTCTCCTTAAGGGAGTCACACGAGAAGAATCATTTTGTTAGGATGCAACGCTTGTTTAACCACATGTCTTTCTAGATGATGCGGAGTTGTGGAAAGATTTTGTCATACAAAATCTCTTGGGTTCTTTAGCGTAAGTTAAGTTTCTTTGATTGGCGTATTCATGTAATAGTTTTATCGGGGTATCGTTGGGTTTTGCTTGTCTGCTGTAATATAGCAAGCGAAGATGGATTCTTTCTGAGAGAAAAAATCAGTTGAGATTATTCTTTCTGAGAGGAAGAATCGGTTGAGATTATGTTTTTATCGTCAGAAGACAAGTGTTATATTGATAAGTGTTGAGATTAGAGTAGAGCAGCGAAAAATCTCCGAGAATGTCAAGAGTTATAAGGGTTAAGATTCTTCCTTGAGTTATGATTATAAATTTTGGGGACGAATTTTCTTTTAAGAAGGGGAGAGTTTTAATAACCTAAATTTTGGGCTTTATAGAATTGGGCCTCGAACCCAATTTATTTGGGAAGCCCAAATCAATAATAGTTGGATTTGGGCTTTGTGATAAATTAAAGAGATATTATGTGAAAGGATAATTTAAAAAGAAAAGAAATGGGTGTTTTAAAATGAAAGGTGGCTGATGATTTAATGGGGGAGAAAGAAAGAAGAAAATAAAGAGAATATTTTAAAAGAGAGAAAAAGAAGGAAAATAGAGAAAAAACTAGAATGAAGGTTTTGAACCTCGGTCTACGGCTACCAAAGTCACCGTGCACGACATCGCCGGCACCGTTGAAAAGGCCTAGTCGAGACAAGTCCAACGGTGGTTGCCATGTCGCCGTCCGAGCCGCCGTTCGCTAGAGTGAAGAAAAAGAAGAATTGAAGAAGCTAATTTTGCATGTTTCAGCCATCACCGCCGCAAACGAAGGCCACCATCGGAACCTACGACTAGAAAATAGTGGGAATAGAGCTTGCCACCGTCGTCTTTTCATCGGAGGGCCTCTCACGCGCCACCATACGTCGTCGGCTAGAGTAGGAATGCACAGCAGTAGGGGGTGCACACAGCTGCAGTGCACTGTGCCACACTGGATCCTACACTTGGGTGCACATGGGTTTGGCCGCACTAGATCATGCCATACAGGTGCACTGTAACCCCCTCGACCCGGCCTAGTCGCAAGACTGAATCGAGCGAGCTACATTAGGTTTACTGAAGTAAACCGTAAATAATTAAGCCGAAACCCAACCCTTTTTCTTTTATCTTATCTAGATGCAAAATAGTTATCCTATATGTGCATACTGGTTTCTGGTGAAAACCCAACTCAATCAGGCATCGAATTGACATCTAATTGGTCATATAAACCATTTAGGACCAAGTTGCAAATACTAGAAATTTTGAGGACTTAACCCAATTTTAAGTTACCAACCTTTAATTAGACAGGTTAAATGCTTTCAGTTCAAAACGATCATCCGAACTTATTCAATTGCATCCACAATATTCAAGGACCAAAATGCAAGAAAACAGAGTTTTAGAAGAATCCAAATAATAGACTTAACGGTTACCATACCGGTATGGCAAGGGTTGTTTCAATATTCCTACCAATATTTGAAATCCCAAAATTCCAGTGGCCAAATATCGTTTTGATACGCCTTGAGTGTATTGGAACACCACTCTTTAAAACACCTGACCGTATCGAAACACCTTCCTGAGTACCGAAACACTGGCCATTTTTGCCTTTGTCAGTACCGAAACAGTAGCCCACGTACCGGTACGCTAAGCCTGAAATGGCTTACCCGTACCAAAACGGTGACACAAGTACCGGTACGCCTGGACCTGTAATGTCTATTTTTGCTAGTTTTACAAGCTTTAACCATACCAGAACATCCCAGCATGCTCCTAACACATAACCAATATAATCTAGAATCAACCCACCACATAGCATCACACTTTCAACATCATTTCACGGCATCATGGGTCAAATGTAAATCTATAGGCATGCTATGGACCATTCAAGTAAATCATGAAACTCCAAACCATCACCAAATTCAAACCATAAAGGCCATTTACAACACAAGAGCATCAAAATAAACTTGCTCAGACAGGGAATCCAACAAAACATTTCCCAAATAACAACGAAAACCCCCATTGCCCTTATTACTTATAGTCTAACTCAAAACATACTTTGGTTACCAAGTCATGTACCGATCCCTTGCTTCCCCCTGCCTTCCAAACTTTTAGTTCTCTGCATTGATGGAAAAAAGAGCGTAAGCACACTATGCTGAGTGAGGAGTGCTCAAAAACAACACACCATCAATGCACTAAAACCATTTCTCAGCATTACATTGAAATTTCATTTCAAACATCTTTCCAAAACATTACTTAAACGTTATCATGCCTTTAAAACATGCAATTTACATCTTTAAAACCAGCATATTAAACCATATGCAACATGTATCATTAACCAACAGCAAAACCCATTGCTCAACCTCAATTTAAGCCTTCCCATGCATAACAACCATATGCAAAACTTAAAGAGTAAACATGTATAAATCACATTATACACCATAAAATTTTCAATGATACATCAACAATTATATTGGCTTACAAGTGATCATTAACAAAGTTCATTTACCAAAAGAGTTCATCGGATACACGGATTCAACAAGTGTTTACCTAACACTTCAAGCCATCTCAACCGAAAATAGCAATACAATCACAATTGTGGTACCTAACAACCGGGTACATTTTCAACCCACAGAGACACCAACCCCTTACCTCGATTAGATGCTTAATCCACTAACGGGAGTATATGGTACAGTAAAACCCCTCTACCGTTAGGGTACTTTGATGGAGTTTTCGGTACACGAATCAAAACCCCTCAACATCCAAGGCGACTTATTATAGTGCACTATCAATCATATGGCCGGCCAACTATATCCGGTAACAATTTTAAAACCACATCACTTGCCAATATAGTTAACCATTCACCATTTACCTCAATGTTTTTAACAAGCATTAACCAAACCATTTTTCCAAAGCAACATCACATGTTTTAAACACAAGTATAAACCATATACTTACATGGATCACTTACCATGTGCATCCATCATCATTTCATGCTTAAAAACAGCATTTCACATACTTTAAAACATGCTTAAACAGTAGGTACAATGTAAACCAAAACAAGTGCATAAAACCATTTCGTAAAAGCACGACCGAGAGAGAAAAACCACATTTACTTACTTCTGAGTTTAAACCAACGTATCAAGCTTAGTTTAAACTCCCATAAACCACCTTTAAAACATTCCAAAGCTGGAATCCACGTTCTCAATCACCGATACGAGAAACCTCGATTTGCCAACGCAAAATCAAGTGTCCGAAGCCTCCAAAGCTTCACCGATCACTTCCAGATCAACCTCCCCTATTTCAACCATATTACAACAGAGGATTAATGCATTTCAATGCATTCAAACACTGTAACAACAATTCCTCTCGTACTTCCACAATCCTCTCAAAAATACCCAACCACAACAACAGAAATCATCACCTAATCCTTTCCAAACACAACCCTGCCAAAAACTAACAATCTAACACTTCCATAATCATCAATTAACACTAAAAAATAGGATTGATTCATACATATACTTCCAACAACTAAACAACTACCACAACTCCACAAAAGCACCAATCTAACAACCTAAACAAATAGGATTCAAGTGTTTCGGGATTCCATTGTTAAAAACAACTTATCAACATTATAATACATCCAAAATGTGATTGAAATCAATCTCCAACATTAGAAAACAGATCCAATATGAATCTTTTACTATTTCTTCAAAATCACTCAATTACATCAATTAATTCAATATAAAGACACAAATCGATTTAAAACCATAAATGAAGGATCAAACACTTGGGAATATCAATAAAGAACCATTCAATAGAGAAGATCACGGACCTTACCCCTATTGTATGATTTCTCCCTCAATTGACTTGTTTAAAGCTAAGAAAACACAAGATTTCAATGAGGTTTTGTAAATCAAAGTTAAAGAATCAATTACAAATCAATAAACTGAGTAAAAATATCTCTCACCTTTGATTTTTTGATGAAAACTTGAGTGTTTGGCAGAAAAAAAGTGGAGAGAAAAGTTACGTCAATTTTCTTGAAAATGATAACTAACTTTTTAATATCCAATCCCCTTTTAATTAACTTTTAAAACACGTGTTAAAATGATTTAATTGATGGTAGAAATCACCAGCAAAAACTTGGTAAAATAACTCCTTAAGGATTCTAAGAATTTGATCCTTTTCATTTTAGTCACCATTTAAAAACAGTTTTCAAAAATCACATTTTGGTCACTAGCCAAAATGCCCCACTTCCAAAACCCATTTTCCAAAATTGTTTTCACCAATATTAATTATATATTAAAATATAATTTTTAACTATGTTTCCATATTTTTATCTTACCGAAAAATATTTACTCCCGAATTCGACTTGAATCCCTAATCCGGTCCACTGGACCGTCTAACAAGCCACAAAATGCTAGGCCCAAAATCGGGGCGTACAACTCTCCCCTACTTAAGAAATTTCATCCTCGACTTGCGTTCCCACATGGCCTCCTCAACACTGTGGTGCCTCCACAACACCTTAACAAGCTCGACCGTCTTGCTACACAGAACCTTACTGCTTCTGTCAAGGATCTCCACTGGTTCCTCATCATAAGATAGATATGGCCTCAACTCAATATCTTTCACTGGCATAACATGCAAAGGATCTGATCAATACCTCCGCAACATCAAAACATGAAACACATCATGAATCCTCTCCAACTCAGGAGGTAACCTCAACCGGTAAGTAACAAGACCTACATGCTCAACAACCTCGTATGGCCCAATAAACCTCGGGATAAGCTTCTTTTCCCGCCCGAAATGCATCACCTTCTTCCAAGGTGATACCTTCAAAAACAGTCGATCACCAACATCATACTCAACATCCCTACGTTTCAAACCCGTATAGGATTTTTGACGATCTGAAGCCGCTTTCAAGCGTTCACATATCAACTTAACTTTCTCGTTCGTTCCTTTCAAAACATCAGGCAAGGAAAGATGCTTTTCTGCAACTTTAGCCCAACACACAGGCGTACGACACTTCCTGCCATACAATGCCTCATACGGTGCCATTTGTATACTAGCCTGATAACTGTTATTAAAAGTGAACTCCACCAATGGCAATTGCTTCTCCCATGTTCCCTGGAACTCAATAATACTGCATCTCAACATATCCCCGAGAACCTGAATCACTTGCTCTGACTGACCATCCATCTGAGGATGATACGAGGTACTGAAATTCAATCCATTTCCTAGAGCATGAAGCAAGCACATTCAAAATCTTGTCGTGAAACGTGGATCTATATCCGAAACTATGGATTTAGGCACCCTATGCAAATGCACAATCTCAGAGATGTACATATCAACCAACCTATCTAAGGTATACGTAGTATGCATCGGCACAAAATGAGCACACTTTGTAAACCGATCCACAATCACCCAAATGGAATCTTTTTTGGTCGGCGTCACAGGCAACCCAGACAAAAAATCTATGGTGATCATTTCCCACTTCCATTTTGGTATCCTCAACGGTTGTAACTACTCGGATGGAAATTGATGCTCAACTTTCACCCGCTGACATACCATGCATCGAGAAACAAAATCAGCCACATTTTTCTTTAGGCCAACCTAATAGTAGTCATCCTTCAACCCACGATACATCTTGGTACTACCGGGATGCATAGCAAAAGGACTAGCATGCACTTCGGTCAAGATGGTACAACTCAACTCATCATCTTCAGGCACCACAATTCGACCTTTAAAACACAACACCTCATCATCATTGAAATGAAAATCCGTAGGATTCCCATCCATGATATCCTTCGCATGCGACACCAAACTCTCATCATACGGTTGCTTTTATTTAATCAACTGTGACAATGATGGTTTTACTTATAACTCAGCTAGCAACCCTCTGTCACAAGTCACACTTAACCGAGTGAACATAGCTCTCAACTCCACAGCAGCCTTTCTACTCAAAGCATCCGCTACAACGTTAGATTATCTCGGCTGATACTCAATGGTCAAATCGTAATCTTTAAGCAACTCTAACCAGCTCCGTTGCCTAAGATTCAGCTATTTCTGGGACATCAAATACTTCAGACTTTTATGATCCGTATAAGCTACATACTTTTCGACATAAATGTAATGCCTCCAGATTTTTAAGGCGATCACAACTGCTGCAAGCTCAAGATCATGAGTAGGGTAATTACGTTTGTGCACCTTCAATTGTCTAGATGCATACGCAAATACCTTACCCTCCTGCATCAACACGCGACCAAGCCTAACATATGATGTATCACTATAAACAATGAACTCCTTTCCCGATTCAGGTTGAACCAAGACTGGAGCTCGTGTCAAAGCTTTCTTCAATCTTTTAAAAGCCCATTGCCTATCCTCCGTCCACTCAAAAAGAACATTCTTCTACAACAACTTGGTTAAAGGAGCTGCCAAACTAGATAACCCTTCCACGAACCTACGGTAATAACCAGCCAACCCAAGGAAATTCCAAACTTCTGTCACTGATTTAGGCACCTTTCAACTCATCACAGTTTCAACTTTGTGCTGAACAACACGAATTCCCTCAGCTGACACCATATGCCCAAGGAAAACAACCTCCCTAATCTAAAACTCACATTTGCTTAACTTGGCATACAACTAATTAGCCAACAACGTCTGAAGCACAATCCGTAAATGTCTATTATGGACCCCTTAGGTATGAGTGTACACAAGGATATCATCGATAAACACAACCACAAACTGGTCTAAAAACTCATAAAACACACGATTCATCATGTCCATGAAAGCAGTAGTGCATTGGTCAAACCAAACGGCATCACCAAAAACTCATAATGTCCGTACCTTGTACAAAAAGCTGTCTTGGGCACATCCACATCCTTCACCTTCAATTGATAGTACACAGACCTCAAATCTATCTTAGAAAACACTGAGGCACCCCTGAACTGATCAAACAGATCATCTATCAGCAGCAAGGGATACTTGTTCTTTATCGTCAACTTGTTCAGTTGCTGATAGTCTATACACATCCGCAACGTACTATCATTCTTCTTTACAAACAACATTGGTGCTCCCCACGGTGAAATACTAGGTCTAATAAAACCTCGATCAAGTAACTCATGTAGTTGCATCTTCAACTCTTTTAACTCTTTCGGAGCCATGTGATACAGAGCAATGGACACTGGTGCCGTATCCTCAAAGACCTCGATGCCAAACTCAACCTCACGGTTTGGTGGTAATCCTGACAACTCCTCCGAAAAAACACCTAGAAGCTCACATACGGTGCAGATATCCTGCACCATCAACTCATTTGAACCAGGATTCATAACCTAGGCCAAGAAAGCCTGACATCCAGAATCCAACATTCGACTTGCTTCCAAAGCCAAAACATCATTAGACAAAAACTTAGCATTCTCACCAACAACTACCATCTCAAAATCATCTGATACCTTAAGGATATTTGTTTGGTCTCAAAATCTACCACAGCCCTATGCTCGGTCAACCAGTCCATCCCCAAAATCACATCAAAACCATGGAATAGAAACTCCATCAAGTCCACGGTAAACTCATATCCCTGAACCATCAACGGACACCTACGATACAACCTCCTAACCATAACTGTCTCCCTAAGAGAACTAGTCATTCTAACACCCACATTAAGGATTTCAACAGATATATCAAGCAACTGTGCATGCTCACACAAGATGTATGAATGGGTAGAACCATAATCAACCAACGAATACAACAACAAAGACTATAAGGTAAAAGTACCTGTAATCACATCAATGTCATTGCGACCCTCCCGGTGCACATACACCCTAGCCGATTTACCTCCCTCAGGCTGGATAGCAATGGTATGAGCCAAAGTCCTCTGCCCACCATCTCTACGCTGGAACGGTCGACGGCCACGACCATGGCCTCTCTGCGGAGCAACAACAGGTACAACACTTTGCCTACTTCCAGGCAACAAAGGACAATCACGTATCAAATGGTCTTCAGACCCATAACTCCAACAAGAATTTGCCGCAAAAGGCGCGGGGGCCTGACCTTTCTTGGCCAAATGCGTACAATCTTGCCTCAAATGATCTCGGGATCTACAAACCCAATAGGTGTTAAACGGAGCTCTAACCTGGGCACCCTGCCGCTGGACTTTACGTCCAGCAACACCTCCACCTCACCTTGGCTCCTGGCAAAACCTCCTATCATGGTGTATAATCAGCTGCCCTCTTACCCGAGTTAAAACCCTGAGACCTAGAAGCCATACTCAAATTCTGCTCACATCCTTAGCCCATGAAACCAACACATCAAAATTTGTATAATCATCATCAAGCATGTATGTCTTAACCTACTGCATGAGCCCATAGCGGAAATGATCACATCGCGTATGCTCATCAGGAACTAACTCAGGTGCATACTGACTTAACCTCAAGAACTGCACCTCATACTCTGTAACAGACATACTGCCCTGCACCAAAGCCGTAAACTCACGCTTCCTATCGTCCTGATATCAGACTCTCAAATACTTCTTCCCGAAAGCACCAGAAAAGAATTCCTAGGTTACATCCTCGGTTACCATACCGAACGCATCACCATGTAACATGGACACAACAACACCTAGCTTACGGGCATCAAAACAACCCATCTGGCCTAATATCCTCTCAGTACAGGCCAACCACCCCTCAGAAGCCTTGGGCGACAAGCCCTAAAACTCAACTCTGCCCAAACTGCAAAAATGCTCTAATGGAAAACCCTGCCTAGCTACTGGTGGTGCCGGTACATAAACACCCGCAACTGCTGCTAAAAAGAACCAGTCATGGCCTGTATCAATGGCTCCATATCACCCATCCCTGGCCCAGCTGGCACAGGTGGTACTTGCTCCACATTCGTAGGTGGATTAGGTAGGGGTGGGGGTAACCCCTCAGGAGGTACATCATCCCCCTCATTTCCCTGCCCGATGGCAGCTGCAATTGTACCAGATCGTAACTCTCTCCTCGATCCCATCGTGCTAAAAATATATGTAAGGCATGATAATCATTTCAAAACAAAACAGTCAAGCCAGCTTCGAGCAAGGATCCAAGACTTCCATTTCAAAATCATAACATTTCAGACTATTATAATAAGGTAATGGTTTTCTAAATTTCCCCTCAATCATGGCATAAAGCAACCAACATGCATATTACAATCACCGTGCATATCAAACATCAGATAACAACTCATAATAACATCACAACAATCTAACCAACTCCCAACCATCGCTAACTTGGCTCTAATACCACCAAATGTAACCCCCTCGACCTGGCCTAGTCGCAAGACCGAACCGAGCGAGCTACATTAGGTTTACCGAAGTAAATCATAAATAATTAAGCTAAAACCTGACCCTTTTTTCTTTTTATCTTATCTAGGTGCAAAATACTTATCCTACATGTGCATACTGATTTCTAGTGAAAACCCAACTCAATCGAGCATCAAATTGACATTTAATTTGTCATATAAACCATTTAGTGACCAAATTGCAAATACTAGAAATTCTGAGGACTTAACCCAATTTTAAGTTACCAACATTTAATTAGACAATTTACATGCTTACATGTCAAAATTTAGCTCAAAATGACCATTCGAACTTATTCAATTACATCCATAATATTCAAGGACCAAAATGCAAGAAAATAGAGTTTTAGAATAATCCAAATAACAGACTTAACGGTCACTGTACCGGTACGGAAAGGGGTGTTTCGATACGCCTACCAATATTTGAAATCCCAGAATTCCAATGGCCAAATATCGTTTCGATAACCTTGAGCGTATCGGAACACCACTCTTTAAAACACCTGGCCGTATCGAAACACCTTCCCGAGTACCAAAACACTGGCCATTTTTGTCTTCGTCTGTACCAAAATAGTTGCCCGCGTACTGATACGCTAAGCCTGAAATGGCTTACCCGTACCAAAACGGTGACACCCGTACTGGTACGCCTACACCTGTAATGTCCATTTTTGCTGGTTTAACAAGCTTCAACCATACCAGAACGTCCCAACACGCTCCTAACACATAACCAATATAATCTAGAATCAACCCACCACATAACATCACAATTTCCACATCATTTCACGGCATCATGCGTCAAATGTAAATATATAGGCATGCACCCTATGGACCATTCAAGTAAATCATAAAACTCCAAACCATCATCAAATTCAAACCATAAAGGCCATTTACAACACAAGAGCATCAAATAAACTTGCTCAAACAAGGAATCCAAAAAAAGCATTTCCCAAATAACAACGGAAACCCCCATTGCCCTTACTACTTATAGTCTAACTCAAAACATACTTTGGTTACCAAGTCTTGTACCGATCCCTTACTTCTCGCTGCGTTCAAAACTTTTAGTTCTCTGTATTGATGGACAAAGAGAGCGTAAGCACACTAGGCTTGTGAGGAGTGCTCAAAAACAACACACCATCAATGCACTGAAACCATTTCTTAGCATTACAATGAAATTTCATTTCAAACATCTTTCCAAAACATTGCTTAAACGTTATCATGCCTTTAAAACATGTATTTTACATCTTTAAAACCATCGTATTAAACCATATGCAACATGTATCATTAACCAACAACAAAACCCATTGCTCAACCTCAATTTAAGCCTTTCCATGCATAACAACCATATACAAAGCTTAAAGAGTAAACATGTATAAATCACATTATACAACATAAACTTTTCAATCATACATCAACAATTATATTGGCTCACAAGTGTTCATTAACCAAGTTCATTTACCAAAAGAGTTCATCGGATACACAGATTCATTAAGTGTTTACCCAACACTTCAAGCCATCTCAACCGAAAATAGCGATACAATCACAATCGCGGTACCTAACAACCGGATACACTTTCAACCCACGGGGACACCAACCCCTTACCTCCGTTAGATGCTTAATCCACTAACGGGAGTATACGATACTGTAAAACCCCTCTACCGTTAGGGTACTTGGATGGAGTTTACGGTACACGAATCAAAACCCCTCAACATCCAAGAGACTTATTATAATGCACTATCAATCCTATGGCCGGCCAACTATATCTGATAACAATTTTAAAACCACATCACTTGCCAATATAATTAACCATTCACCATTTACCTCACTGTTTTTAACAAGCATTAACCAAACCATTTTTCGAAAGCAACATCACATGCTTTAAATATAAGTATAAACCATATACTCACATGGATCACTTACCACGTGCATCCATCAGCATTTCATGCTTAAAAGCAGTATTTCACATACTTTAAAACATGCTTGAACAGTAGGTACAATGTAAACCAAAACAAGAGAAAAAAACCATTTCAAAAAAGCATGACCGAGAGAGAAAAACCACATTTACTTACTTCCGAGTTTAAACCAGCATATCAAGCTAAGTTTAAACTCCTATAAACCACCTTTAAAATATTCCAAAGCTGGAATCCACGTTCTCACTCACCGATATGTGAGCCCTCGATTCGCCAATGCAAAATCAAGCGTCTGAAGCCTCCAAAGCTTCACCGATCAATTTTGGATCAACCTCCCCTATTTCAACCACATTACAATAGAGGATTAATGAATCTCAATGTATTCAAACACTGCAACAACAATTCCTCACGTACTTCCACAATCCTCTCAAAAATACCCAACCACAACAACCGAAATCATCACCTAATCCTTTCCAAACACAACCCAGCCAAACTAACAATCTAACATTTCCATAATCATTAATTAACACTCAAAAACAGGATTGATTTATACATATACTTCCAACAGCTAAACAACCACCACAGCTCCACAAAGCACCAAACTAACAACCTAAATAACTAGGGATTCAAGAGTTTCGGGATTCCATTGTTAAAAACAACTTATCAACATTATAATACATCCAAAATGTGATTAAAATCAATCTTCAACATTAAAAAATAGATCCAATACGAATCTTTCACTGTTTTATCAAAATCACTCAATTACATCAATTAATTCAATTTAAAGACACAAAATCAGATTAAAAACCATAAATCAAGGATCAAACACTTGGGAATATCAATAAAGAACCATTCAATAGAGGAGATCACGGACCTTACCCCTATTGTGTGATTTCTCCCTCAATTGGCTTATTTAAAGCTAAAAAACACAAGTTTTCAATGAGGTTTTGTAAATCAAAGTTAAAGAATCAAATACAAAACAATAAACTGAGTAAAAAGATCTCTCACCTCTGATTTTTGATGAAAACTTGAGTGCTTGGCAGAAGAAATGTAACACCCTCGACCTGGATGTAACATTTGGGCCTTAAGCCTAAACCATTACCATAAAATTTTGACCTAGTTTAGCCCAATCCGCAAATCCATTATGAAAATCCATTTATTTACAACCCAATAAAACATAATAAATATTTGAAAACATATACAATAGAGCTCCTTTTAAAATTACATTACAAACCTTTGACTCGATCATTTGAAAATCCAAATACGAATTACAAAATACAATAGGCTCCTACGAATACATAGCCAAAAGACCTAAGTACTATACTCTAAAGATACGAATCACTAGGATCCTACTAGATGGTGCTCTTTCAAGAACGTGCCAAACCTACTAACCTGCGAACGAAAACAACGATTCTGAACGCTGAGCTAACAAATCTCAGTGGATACACCGCCACTAAACCATGCTTCATGCAAATCATAAATAAAGCAATGCAACAAGAATGATATCATGGCAAGATAGCGATGACGCTACCATATCGGCCTAAACATATAGCATTATGAATGTATGATCACACACACATCTCATACAAGTATCTTATACGTTTACCTAGCATCACACAGATAACCATAATTATATATATATAGAATGGGGCCCGCGTCTACTAAGAATTGGGATCCCATATTCAAAGCAAGGCTCGCGTCCACTAAGCATCGGGATCCTACATCAATGGCTGGAATCTCACATCAAGCATCTTCGAATGAGGCTTGTGTCCTCATAGCATCGGGATCTAACTTCGAGAATCTTTAAGGTGTTGCAACACACTTTAGGGAATCCAAATCCCAACAAGGAATGACTCGACTGTCTAGGTGTCCCATCAGCACACAGCAAGGACCCTAATAACCACACAGTCCTAAACCTCGACACAAGGGTCTTACCGCACACAGCTCTAACGCCCTTACCATAACCCTATGGTTTTCTTTTTATTAATTACATCATCCCGCTGAATTATCTATTCGTTAGCATACTTATAAAGGTACACATTAGCCATTCTCATTATTTTATCTTATTATCCAATATGACTCAACCTTATAGGCGCCCCTTCCGCACACAGCATAAACCTAGATTACCACACAGCATCTACGATCCACCTAGGATCCCTATGATTTACCACCTCACATAATTTACCCAACATTTACCAAGTCATTAGCCATTCATTACTCATACGGGGTTAAAATCTCCATTTCTCGGTTTTAATATTCAGTTTACACCTTAACGGGCCCCAAGGCCTTTTACCTTGAATTATAGCACCCCCGAACGCAACCTTGAAATTCTTGGGCAGATGCCTAGTGAGTACCGATACTCCAAGGTGAATATCGGTACTCCACTCTAGGTATCGATACTCCCACATGAGTATAGATACTCCAATTATGTTTGAATGAATTAAACTCCAAGCCGTACCGATACGCTACGTACCGTACCGGTACTCATCATCGATACTAAGATCGCCCCGTACAGATCCGCCTCGTACCGGTACCCCCACATACGCGTACCAGTACGTGAAGCCTTTCCATGCAATGAAACAGTGCGTACCGATACATCCCTTGCGTACTGGTACACAATAGCATTACTGGAATTCTTAACCCCCTCACAACTCTTCCCCATTTACACTAAGGCGTACTGATACCCTAGTCCCAGTATCGGTACGCGAGCCCAATTTTTGAACTCTAGGTGGTTTCACCTAGAAACCCTATTTAACCCCTATAGTTAAACCCCAAATCGATCCTACAAGTTATTATGAAGGTATTAAGTGGGTTTCTACCAATTTTAAGCCTTAGCAACATCAAAACCTCATTTTACCATTAAAGGGGTCAACTAAAGCTTATCAAACCACAAACACCAAAACATGTACAAAGCTTATTTTTATGAGTTGCAGGAAACAATAGGAGTTAGTAGTGTACTAACCTTGAATTAGAGCTGAGGAGGAAGCTTTCAAAGACCATTCTCGTTCATCCACACTAACCCCACCAAAACCTCAATCTCCACCATAACTAGCAATCCTTACCTTTTTTGGTAGATCTCTTAAAGCTGAACAAGCTTCCCTTCTTGCCCCAAACGAGATTCTTACTCAAACTCTCAAAGATTTGACCTTTAACATGAAGAATTTTGAGTGAAAGATAGGAATGGAAAAGAGAGGGAACAAGGGGACCAAGATGATCTCACTCCCTCTATTTTCTGCAAAAATAAAGTCCCACATTAGCTCTCTTGCCTTCAATTATGCTTTTACCCATTTGCCCTTATTGTTTTCACCTTAGCCCATCAACAACCCAACAACACAAGCCCAAAAGCTTTTCTTCAAGCCCAACAAGGCTCTCAAGGCCTAATATCTCGGCCCAAACGCGAAGCCCATACCTCGGGTTAACCCAACCCTCGAGTTCTGAAACCCGGGTCATTACAACTCTCCCCTCCTTAAAGAAAATTTCATCCTCGAAATTTAGATGGATGCAAGAGAGATGTAACCAAAACAGACCTAACCACCTCACCATTCAAACAGGATCACCTCGATTAGGGAGAGTCTCCCCCAATCTACCTTAAACAGAACCATATCATTAAACCATACGCTCTCAACACTTCTCTTGAGATTTTTCACGACTCCTTTCAACAACCAATGACACTTACGACGATCTGCTAAGCATGGTAACACCACCAACCTCGAGCCACACTGTTCAAACATCAACTTAAAAAACTCACCTTCAAGGGATTCTATCTCGGTTAACCAACCTTTCTATTAGCATTCGACAACCAAAACTAAACTTAGACTTTATCTACGTCTAAAACACTGCACCACATTCACAAGACATTGTCAGGAACGCATCACGCCTAACAACCATATCTCGGTCAAACCACTAAAGGACAAGCAAAACCCTAACAATTGGTCATTAACATCAATTTACCTTGAACTAATAGCTCATTTCTCCATACTTGACCCACCAATTCAGAACCTAGAACTTCACTTTATCCAAACTTACTTTCAACAGGATCGGAAACCACTTACGAACTCGCACAAGTAACCCAAAACTAAGCATTCTATTTGAGGAGATTTAAACACCTTCTTCTAACCGTTGACTTGGCCCAAACAATCAGACGCGAAGAGCTATCTGACTGTTCTCAAAAATCTTAAACCGGCCCGTCTAAAAAATATTTCATTACACGGCAACCATTCGGTTACCCTTAACACAGCTATTGATCCATGTTTTCGTTGTGCCACTCTGATAACTTCCACCTTGTTTGTCTTACCCGATAATAACTTTGGTCGAACTTGATTGGGAAATCCTCTAACTCCCCGAGATCTAGCTCAACAGGTGTACAAACCGAACAACTATCATCGCTATTCGCCCTTAAGGCATCAACTATGTCCATCACAACCTTAATTTACCCTCTTCTACGGTACCTTACTTCGACAACAACACGTGAAGCTCTCACATTTTATGGCCACAAGAAGGTCACCAAACTCACTCGAAACTGACAACGGTCTTCCACTATTGCACTACGGCTCACACATCCAAAGCCATCCTATACGCAACTCTTACGTCGCCACAATTCTCGGCGAAACACTTGGCAAAGACACCCAATCGGTCACTTGCACAGGTGTGCCTCCAACAAAGAGTTCGTTAAATACCATACCACAGGGCGATGGACATTAACACAAACTCAAGCTTACCTTTATCGCCGTTCTAAACCACAATCAACCAGTAAGATTGCTCGTTCACCAAGAGTACCTCCATGCCCTAAAAACACCCACAACTCTAAGACCAGGGACTCTCAACCCTTGCGGCTACCATGCAAGCTAAGAACATCTTGCAACATACATAACTTTCATCGAGCTAGCACTACAGAGCACAACATTCACTCTAGAGAGGTTAAGGTTCTTCTCATCTAACACTACCAATTAGATTCAAGCAATCTAAAACTTCTCGGCTTTTTACTCACATCAAACGGTACCCATGCACTCTAAACAACCGTCTATGGTAAAACCTTATCTAGCAAAGGATGTAATTCTATTTACCATCCAAAGCAACAACAAACCTAAGATTTACCAAGTTGCACCTCACAAGAACCGGTTTATTACACAACCGAAGAGCTACACGGCTAACACAATAGCTGAAACCAACACAAAACTTAACTAACTAACTTATCCTCGGTCGCAACGCTGTCAACTCTAATTTGAGCAGCAAACTGCCTCGCAACACCTCTCGTGCCAACCCTAGCAGTGGATCTCACAAGACCTCCACCTCGATGACCTGACGGTGCCCTAGCTCCGCCATTAGCAAAACTCTGATCACGTCAGGAAGTATCCAACCTCTGAGACTGAACTGATGTATCCTCATCCTCAACCGGGCAGTCTCTTGCCATATGCCCTAGTGCCCGACACCGATAGCAACCCTCCGGAGCAAAAGGCATACCCCAAGGTGATGTCGGCCATAATGCTCACATGCCGATGGAAATGATGCTCCAACAAAACCATCAATACTCCATTCCAGAGTAGGAATCAAAGAGCCTTTACGAACCCTCGATCTAGATTCCTAAACTGACTATTGGTGACTGATATGAAGCAACTCTCTTCGAACTCCTCGAAGCCCAAAACCCCTCATGCAAATAGGGAGAAGAAACAACGATATCCTGGGTCTCCACATCATGACCTCTAGAATCTTTGAACCGATCAAATGTTGAACTCTGAAGTCCCTCAAGTGCCTTTGCACTATTGGCTAACTCGGAGAATGTCCCAAGCGGACTCGCTGTCACATGCAACTAAAATAAACATCCAAGCCTTGTTTTAACCTCTTGCACCTCAACTCTTTTGTGACGACAACTCTATGGCATAACGGCTCAACGCAAAAAATCTTTCTCATAAGCAAACACCATTCGATCTCCTTGAACCAGATGCAGAAACTGGTCCTCACTTCATCTATGTATACCTTACTGATGTATCTCTTCCGAACTCATCTACAAAGATATCCCATATTGGGAGCACATGCTGTAGACCCGACTCTACGGTCTCTTACCATTCGTATGCATTACCTTTAAGAAAAAGACGATACAGTCAGAATTCCCTTAAGACTATTCCACGTCATCCTCAGATCCTTCTAAGTGTTTCTTAACCATCAATTTGATCGATCGGGTTATCCTTCCTCAACCCCTTTATTTATACTTAGATTTGTAACAATTCTGCTCCTCCCTTTAAAGGAATATGGCTCCCTTCAAGACTCTCCTTGGTCAGACTCGCACCGTCGACCCAACGACTCCGAACAGCATTTAGAAGATGGTAGTTTGTCTTTCTCATTACTCTGGCTTTGGTTCCCCCAAAACCTCAAAGCTTCCAACACTACACTTGTCATCTAAAGCTAGCTCATGACCGGACGACAACCGGTGGCCAAGATCATATCAACTTATTTAGGAGACAAATCTGTTGTATCTGTCAACCACGTATTCTCAAGTTTTACTCAAGCATCGCCTTGCGTAGAACCTACGATGTCCTTCCGACCACTACTATAAACAACCGCAACAAGCATACCTTGCTTGAGATCTCAGGGCGTTCGGCCCCACTAAGATCATACTTGAGACCTCAAAACCATCATGTACTTCTGTAAATTAGACGAAAACACATATCTGCCAGGCGTGCTACATCCCCATCACATGTTACCCACTATTAAGGCTTACTTACTACGAATGATGAGACCCCCGATTGACACTCTATCACGGGTCAATCAAAAGCAAGTCCTCTTATCCGTTCCACAAGGGTCGTCTACCAACACATAGAATCTCACTACAGGAGGTTCTCACAATGAACTTAAGACTTTAAGGTAACTTACGGCATATAACCATGATTACTTCTCAAACGATGGGAGGAGGGCACACCCTCAGCTCCTCCATTCCTTCATAAGCCCAAGCTTACGTCTGAGATAACTCTGATCTCAAACTCATCCCCAAAGGAACCAACCATCATCACAGCCCTCACGACCGCGATTGAATCTATCTTAATGTTGCAACCAGCAACAAACGCGAACACAGGGCACACCATCCAGATTTTAGTCTTGAAAGAGTACAACTTAGACACAAAGGCTCGTATTCACTAGACACCTATCCATAACTCCTAACCACCCTGGGGTTTTCCTAGAACCGACTAAACCTAGGCTCTGATACCACTAAATGTAACACTTTCGACCCATATGTCACATTTGGGCCTCAAGACCAAACCATTACCATAAAATTTTGATCTAGTTTAGCCCAATCTACAAATCCATTATGAAAATCCATTTATTTACAATCCAATAAAACATAATAAATATTTGAAAACATATACAATGGAGCTCTTTTTAAAATTACATTACAGACCTTTGACTCGATCATTTGAAAATCCAAATACGAATTACAAAATACAATAGGCTCCTACGAATATATAGCCCAAAGACCTAAGTATTGTACTCTAAAGAGACGAGGCATTGGGATCCTTCCAGATCGTGCTCTTTCAAGAACATGCCAAACCTACTAACCTGCGAACGAAAACAATGATTCTGAACGCTGAGCTAACAAAACTCAGTGGATACACCGCCACTCAACCATGCTTCATGCAAATCATAAATAAAGTAATGCAACAAGAATGATATCATGGCAATATAACGATGGCGCTACCATATCCGCCTAAACACATAACATTATGAATGTATGATCACACATATAGCTCATACAAGTATCTCCTACGTTTACCTAGCTTCACACAGATAACCATAATTATATATATATATAATGGGGCCCGCGTCCACTAAGCATCAGGATCCCATATTCAGAGCAAGGCCCACGTCCACTAAGCATCAGGATCCTATTCTCTGAGCAAGGCCCGTGTCCACTAAGCATCGGGATCCTATACTCAAGGGATTAGGCTCGCGTCCACTAAGCATCGGGATCCTACATCCATGTCTGGAATCTCACATCAAGCATTTTTGAATGAGGCCCGCGTCCACATAGCATCGGGATCCTACATCCATGTCTGGAATCTCACATCAAGCATATTCGAATGAGGCCTGCGTTCACATAGTATCAGGATCCAACTTCGAGAATCTTCAAGGTGTTGCAACACACTTTAGTGTATCCAAATCCCAACAAGGCATGACTCGACTGTCTAGGTGTCCCATTAGCACACAGCAAGGACCCTAATAACCACACGGCCCTAAACCTTGACACAAGGGTCTTACCGCACATAGCTCTAACACCCTTACCATAGCCCTATGGTTTTCTTTATATTAATTACATCATCCCGCTGAATTATCTATTCATTAGCATACTTATAAAGATACACATTAGCCGTTCTCATTATTTTATCTTATTATCCAATATGACTCAACCTTATAGGCGCCCCTTCCGCACACAGCATGGACCTAGATTACCACACAGCATCAACGATCCACCTAGGATCCCTATGGCCTACCACCTCACATAATTTACCCAAAATTTACCAAGTCATTATCCATTTATTACTCGTACGGGGTTAAAATCTCCATTTCTCAGTTTTAATATTCACTTTACACCTTAACGGGCCCCCAGGGCCTTTTACCTGAAATTATAACACCCTCGAATGCAACCTTGAAATTCTTGGGCAGATGCCCAGTGAGTATCGATACTCCAAGGTGAGTATCGGTACTCCACTCTAGGTATAGATACTCCCACATGAGTACCGATACTCTAATTAAGTTTAAAAGAATTAAACCCCAAGTCGTACCGATACGCTATGTACCTCACCGGTACTCATCATCGATTATAAGATCGCCTCGTACCGATCCACCCTATACCGGTACCCCCACATACGCGTACCGGTACGCCAAGCCTTTACAGGCAATGAAACAGTACGTACCGATACACCCTTTGCGTACCGGTACACGATAGCGTTACTAGAATTTTTACCTTGCAAGGGGTACCGATACACGGGGAGGCGTACCGATACTCCCCTCACAACTCTTCCCTTATTTACACTAAGGTGTACCGATACCCTAGTCTAGTATCGATACGCGAGCCCAATTTTTGAACTCTGGGTGCGGGTTTCACCTAAAAACCCTATTTAACCCCTATAATTAAACCCCAAATTGATCCTACAAGTTATTTTGAAGGTATTAAGTGGGTTTCTACCAATTTAAGCCTTAGCAACATCAAAACCTCATTTTACCATTAAAGGGGTCAACCAAAGCTTACCAAACCACAAACACCAAAACATGTACAAAGCTTATTTTTATGAGTTACAGGAAACAATAGGAGTTAGTAGTGTACTAACCTCGAATTAGAGCTAAGGAAGAAGCCTTCAAAGACCATTCTCGTTCATCTACACTAACCCTACCAAAACCTCAATCTCCACCATAACTAGCCATCTTTACCTTGATGGTAGATTTTTCAATGCTAAACAAGCTTCCCTTCTTGCCCCAAACGAGATTCTTACTCAAACTCTCAAAGATTTGACCTTTAACATGAAGAAGTTTGAGTGAAAGATAGGAATAGGAGAGAGAGGGAACAATGGGACCAAGATGATCTCACTCCCTCTATTTTCTGCAGAAATAAAGTCCCACATCAGCTCTCTTGCCTTCAATTATGCTTTTACACATTTGCCCTTTTTATTTTCACCTTAGCCCATCAACAACCCAACAACACAAGCCCAAAAGCTTTTCTTCAAGCCCAACAAGGCTCTCAAGGCCCAATATCTCAGCCTAAATGCGAAGCCCATGCCTCGGGTTAAACCGAACCTCGAGTTCTGAAACCTGAGTCGTTACAAGAAAAGTGGAGATAAAAGTTGAGAGAAAAGTTACATCAATTTTCTTGAAAATGATAACTAAGTTTTTAATATCCAAATTCCCTTTTAATTAACTTTTAAAACATATGTTAAAATAATTTAATTGAAGGGAGAAATCACTAGCAAAAACTTGGTAAAATAACTCCTTAAGGATTCTAAGAATTTGATCATTTTCATTTTAGTCACCATTTAAAAACAGTTTTCAAAAATCGCATTTTGGTCACTAGCCAAAATGCCTCACTTCCAAAACCTATTTTCCAAATTTGTTTTCACCAATATTAATCATATATTAAAATATGATTTTTAACTATGTTTCCATATTTTTATCTTACCGAAAAATACTTACTCTCGAATCTGACTTGAATCCCTAATCGGTCCACTGGACCTTCTAACAAGCCACAAAACCGCTAGGCCCAAAATCGGGGCGTTACATGCATGGCTGTTATGGTGTGCAGCGTTGCACTAGATCACCCAAGGTAGTTAACCAACGTTGACTAGCATTGACCAGGCTATTGACTTTTTTTGGGGGACCCTACTCTAGGGTTTCTCGATGTTCGAGATCTATTGGCTCAGTCTGTTTCACCAAATTCGAACTCGGTAAGCTGATTTTACGCATTTCACCTTGAGGATGGAATAAGAGATGCATGGAATTAATGTATTTCTGTATTTTTTTATTTAAGAGGATTGTTCGGGTTTGGACATTGGATCATATTAATTGTTCAGGAAGGTCGAATGAGGATTTTAGCTATATCGGCCTCAAGTTAGTACACCTCAAACTCCAAAATGCATCATGAGCATCCTAAGTGTAAGTTTTTGCATGTTAGTGGTTGCAAATTAGGAGATACGTAATAAGCATATGTTGATACTGATTGTTCGAGGCTTGGTAACTATTGAGATGCTTGAAGATCTTGAGAATGTTCGAGTCTGTTATGAACTTTAGAGATCATATAGCATTGTCTGAATATCTGTGTGATAATCTGATTGTATGATTGGTTGACTGATTAATATATGATGGTGCCTTGTGTGTTAGTTGAATAAATTAATATGTGTGATTGAATATTAGGTACAGATAATACCGATAAATATTTGGTTAAACGGGTGAAAAACCAGTAAGTGGTAATAATTAATTAAATACTCTAGCAATGTACTTTAATGCCCTTTATAGGCTTTAGGGACCTAATAGGCGTTATAACACCACGATTTAAAGAAATTGTACGAACCCGTGAGTTGGGTACCGGTACGAGCGGTGGCCGTACCGGTAAGCTATTAGGGTCATATAGGTATGGGTAGAGCCGTACCGGTACTGATGGAAAATTAGGAATTTCCAGTAAACTAATTTGCTAGCGGTACGCATGTGAGTACCGTTAGCCAAGGGTACTGTATAGATATTCATATTCGATTACCGATACTGCCGAGCTAAAAAGTCTAAAATATCGTTCTAAGATAAGGGTAAATACAAAATATTAATAATTGAATTATGCCTTGATAAATGAATTTAATTAAGTACTTTTCCATAATGTATTAACAACTTGGTAATGTATAATGAACGATATGTTGCCGATTAAAAACAATAAGGGGATCCTTGGGATCGCGTTGCTTGTATGTTGGGTAGGAATTTGATGGGTTGAGTATTGACTTTTGCTAACACTTGGCAAACAATTGAATATTTAGTGTAAAAGTGCAAGAAAACAATGCCAAGGTGAGTCTTATGCGTGCAAGTATACACGGTCAGCAAGTAATACAATAGTAAGATGAGCATCGAATCCACATGGATTGACCAAAAACTTATTCGCTTAATGTTTACTTTTTTGCAAGAAAAATGAAGTGTTGCAATAAATTGGGTTTTTGATCAAAAGATAGCAAAAACAAAGTAGTGAAAAATGAAAACAGTTTGGCAACGAAAGTGTTCAAGTGAATGATGAGCGTTGGTAAGTGATGTTTGGATTTCACACTATTTATGCCAGCCTTTAATAATCTTCTACCTTGGTTTTATTACCAAGCAGATTAAAAGTAGTATTGCCTCTATCGATGACAATTGTAATACCCCAATATTAGCTTAGTGAATAAAATGCAAGGAATTAAAAGTTAGTGGTTTTAGTTTAGTGATTAAAACGTAAAAATTTAAAGTTTGGTGGCTAAAGTGAAACGTTAGGAAACGTTTAAGGACCAAGATGGTAATTTTCCCATTAAGTAATTTTATTCATTTTGAGAAAGGGGTAAATCACAGTAGAAGTATTTTATGAATATCGGTATATTGGATCGAATCAAAATTTCAGAGTTATACTCCATAAATATAGGATAATTATTATGACAGTATTATCAATTTATGGAAACTAGAAATATGAGATTTTTGGAGTATAATTGATAATACAATTGATGGAAAAATCGTATTAAGTGATTTTCGGATAATTGGATCGAACAAAAATCGTAAAATGAAATTTGTTGATTTTTCTTAAGGATGGCCGGTTAGGAAGTAACTATATTTTTTTCCTATGTAATGGAATGGCATATTGGAAGAGGACTTGTAAATATGAAATTGGTTGGAGGACAAATTGGTGAAATGGATAGAAATGAATTAAAAATTAATTTTTTAATGAGACAAGTGGCATTTTTAGATTAAAATAGGGGACATGTGGATTAATTAAAAGAAAGAATGAACAAAATATTTGTTCATTTTTCTCTACTAGCCGTGAGATACGAAGAACAATGGAAAGAAGAAAAATTCAACTTCCAAGCTTTATTTGAGGGATTTACAAGAAAATTTAAGATGTCGATAAAGATCAAGGTCGTACTAGTAGATCGAGAAAAGAAAAAGTTTAAGACTAATCGAATAGTAAAAAGGGGCATTACAAGGCTAAGGTGAGTGCATATATGTTTTTAACATGGTACTTTATTTTAATGATTTACAGATTATGGCGGTATACCATGAATATTATAAAGCATATTGGGGTATGAACTGCTCCAATATAAAATGTTTTACGTGATGTAAGTATGGATATTGTGTTATTTGCCCTTAATTACAGGAATTGTTTTTAAGGTTGCCCTTGGTAATGTAAACATATATTATTCGATTATGGATTAGGTGATTTAAAGGCATCACCAATCGTATTAGCTAGTTTAAAGGCACCATCAATCATATAAGTTGGTTAGTTGGTTTAAAGGCACCATCGTATAAGTTGGTTAGTTGGTTTAAAGGCACCATCAACTGTATAAGTTGGTTAGTTTGTTTAACGGAACCATCAACCATATAAGACATTCTAAGAGTTAATGACACTTGAAGAGCATTATAAAGTTATTGACACTTCAATGTGTATCATAAAGTTAATGGCACTTTAAAGTGTCATATATGTTACTTATTTATGCCTCACTAAGTTATATTTAGCGTGTATTTCTGTAATACGCGCAGGTAAACCGGAGTAGGATTGGATGGAGCTGTTGCATCAAATCTTTTGTGAAGACACAAAATTGACAGGTTATTTTCAGTACTTAAGACATCCTGGTTTTATATGTGAATAGTGGCATGTACAAAATAACCTGTTTAATTTGTTAAAAGATAAAACTGGCCTGCCTTGTAATGATTCTGTTTATGTATAATGAATAGTATGCAATATGTATAATTTCTGTGTTTTTATGTTAGAATTTAGTTTTAATGTTATTGTTATCCATAAGTTAATTGAAATTTTGAAATAGCCCTAATTCTTAAGGTAAATTTTTTTTACTGTGACATTTTTGACTCGTGTTCGGTGTACGAATACGGGAAGGGAGTGTTACATTTATTGGTATCAGAGCTATAGGTTTAGCCGATTATGGAGTAATTTAAACTCAAAGAAAGTATTTTAAAGAGTACATGCCACTAGGATGTCGTATTTACTTGAAAATGAAACTTGCTTGATTGATGCAATTGCTTATTATTTTAAGTATATGTTGAGTACAGATGTCAGAAGGAGAGGGATCTCGACATGCTACTCGACAGGTGGGGCCTGAAAATACCCCAGAGGTCGAAGAGGAGGTACAACAACCGGTACAGCAGGAAATGCCAGTACAGGACCGGAATACATTCCTGCAGGCTTTTGATGCGATTATAAATAGACCTCATCGGATTTCGGTGCCTAAAGACTTAAAAAAGCTGCAAGCTCCTGATTTTAAAGGTGACATAGATGCAAATTCGACGTTTGCATATTTCTGGCTGAATGATATATAGACCATGTTGACTCGGATCGACTGTGACGACCGGGGAAATTTAGATGGTGTAGTTTCCTTGCTGAGGGAACAAGCTTTGGTCTGGTGGAACAATGTTACTGCCCGTGTTCATGAGGAAGTGAATTGGCAGTTTTTCCTCTCGAGTTTAGGAGGAAATATATTGCAGATTTTTTTGTTCGAGAGATGAGACAACAGTTCATAGATCTTAAACAAGAAGGATGTTCGGTTTATGAATATGAATGCGAGTTCAATAGATTGAGCAGATTTGCTTCTGAACTGCTACCGAACAAGAAAGTTATCATGGACAGCTTTATAAGCGGCTTGGATACACGATATCAAGAAGTATTAGTGGCTTTTTCTCCCTCAGATTTCCAGGATGTTGTAAACCGAGCAAAATCAATGAAAATGTTAAAGAAAAAGCAGAGAAAGAATCTCGAGGCCAGAAAAGAAGTGACGGGACATCTTTTACTTCGCGATCATCAAAGCGAGGTAAAGGATATTCACAACAGGAAAGGTTTGAATTTTCAGCACCCCAAGAACAAGCAATACAAGCTGAAAAATTAAAAAATACTTCGATAACAATAAAGAATTTTGGAAATCAACAAGGTCCTCCCCGATGTGAGACTTGTAACCGGAAACATTTTGGGGAGTGTCGAAAGATCACATGAGCATGTTTCTGCTGTGGCGAGATTGGACATTTTAAATGTGACTGCTCAAATCAAGGTGATAGATCGGTTCAAATAGAAAGATCCGTTGGATTGCAAAAAGGCAGAAGTAGAGGATATGTAGGATCGTCCAGAACGGGTTCTCAAAAAGAGACTGAAGCTGCTGCAGAACGAAATGATCGAGCTTCAGCTAGAGTTTATCATATTCGGACATATGATAATAGAGATGACAGAGAAGAATCTGATATTGTTACAGGTACGTTTTGAAAATTCGAGGACGAATTTTCTTAAGGGGAGAATTATAATACCCCAATATTAGCTTAGTGACTAAAATGCAAGGAATTAAAAGTTAGTGGTTTTAGTTCAGTGATTAAAACATAAAAATTTAAAGTTTGGTGGCTAAAGTGAAACGTTAGGAAAAGTTCAAGGACCATTTTTAGAATTAAGATGGAAAAAGATACTGATATTGGATCGAATATAATTGTTAAGCGTGCTCAGGTCAGAGAAATTTTATGATGGGTGACTTCTGGGAAGGTTCTATAAAAGTGATTTTTATCGATATTTTGGACTTAGTAAGAGTAGAGAAGATTCGTATGGATTAAAATTCGATAGTTTGAGAAAGGGGTAAATCACATTAGAAGTATTTTATGAATATCGGTATATCGGATCGAATTAAAATTTCAGAGTTATAATCCATAAATATAGGATAATTATTACGACAGTATTATCAATTTATGGAAACTAGAAATATGAGATTTTTGGAGTATAATTGATAATACGATTGATGGAAAAATTGTATTAAGTGATTTTCGGATAATTGGATCGAACAAAAATCGTAAAATGAAATTTGTTGATTTTTCTTAAGGATGGTCGGTTAGGAAGGAACTATATTTGTTCCCATGTAATGGAATGGCATATTGGAAGAGGACATGTAAATATGAAATTGGTTGGAGGACAAATTGGTGAAATGGATAGAAATAAATTAAAAATTCATTTTTTAAAGAGACAAGTGGCATTTTTAGATTAAAATAGGGGACATGTGGATTAATTAAAAGAAAGAATGAACAAAATATTTGTTCATTTTTCTCTACTAGTCGTGAGATAAGAAGAACAAGGGAAAGAAAAAAATTCAACTTCCAAGCTTTATTTGAGGGATTTACAAGAAAAATTAAGATACCGATAAAGATCACGGTCGTACTAGTAGACCGGGAAAAGAAAAAGTTTGAGAATAATCGAATAGTAAAAAGGGGCGTTACAAGGCTAAGGTGAGTGTATATATGTTTTTAGCATGGTACTTTATTTTAATGATTTACAGATTATGGCGGTATACCATGAATATTATAAAGCATATTGGGGTATGAACTGCTCCAATATAAAATGTTTTACGTGATGTAAGTATGGATATTGTGTTATTTGCCCTTAATTATAGGAAATGTTTTTAAGGTTGCCCTTGGTAATGTAAACATATATTATTCGATTATGGATTAGGTGATTTAAAGGCAAAACCAATCGTATAAATTGGTTAGTTGGTTCAAAGGCACCATCAATCATATAAGTTGGTTAGTTGGTTTAAAGGCACCATCAACCGTATAGGTTGGTTAGTTGGTTTAAAGGCACCATCAACCATATAAGACATTTTACGAGTTAATGACACTTGAAGAGTATTATAAAGTTATTGACACTTCAATGTGTATCATAAAGTTAACGGCACTTTAAAGTGCCATATATGTTATACGCACTTTATTGTGTCTACAAGCAATAAAGAATAGTACTTTTAAAGTACTTAATATTTACCTTGGGATATATTCTGGTATTAAGAAGTATGTACTTTTAAAGTACTTAATATGTTACTTATTTATACCTCACTAAGTTATATTTAGCGTGTATTTCTGTAATACGCGTAGGTAAACCGGAGTAGGATTGGACGAAGCTGTTGCATCAAATCTTTTGTGAAAACATAAAATTGACAGGTTATTTTCAGTACTTATGACATCCTGGTTTTATATGTGAATAGTGGCATGTATGAAATAACCTGTTTAATTTGTTAAAAGATAAAACTAGCCTGCCTTGTAATGATTTCGTTTATATATAATGAATAGTATGTGTTATGTATAATTTCTGCGTTTTTATGTTAGAATTTAGTTTTAATGTTATTTTTATCCAATAAGTTAATTGAAATTTTGAAATAGCCCTGATTCTTAAGGTAATTTTTTTACTGTGACATTTTTGACTCGTGTTCGGTGTACGAATACGAGAAGGGAGTGTTACAACAATACCCTAAGTTAACCATAAATAAACCCCTACATGTCTAGAGTGAAGCTTTTCATTAATTAACTTGATTAATTATCAACCTTTACTCCTAAGGGGTTGACTCACTTTCGAAGTAAGTTCATCTACTTGAACATCTTCTGTTGAAGCTTCTCACCTTAGTATCTAGCAACTGATCGTTGCCCCTTAAGTCTGTTAAGATATTATGGTGCAATAAGCACACAATGCCAACTGTCCTATGGCAAAGGATTTGAGAAAATTAAGTACTAGCAGATAGAAAATAATGCCAAGGCTTTTTAAATTATTAAAAACCAAACATAAATTTAGCGTTTATCGCAAACATCCCCCAACCAACTATAAAAGCTTAGTTCATGGTTGTGGGATTCATCCACAAAATATTATCGTATCTTAACATCACCATTCAATTAAAATTAAAACGAAGAGAATAGGCATGAAGGATATCTGTCGATGTAGCCTTTTGGTTGCTCCAAAGCTCTCAGTCTTAGCTGGTTAGACCACGTTGCCTCTCGGTTCACCACGGTGCAGCCTCCTCCGATTCGATCCCCTCAAGTGATGACTTGAGCTTCTTTAAATAGGTTTGCGTAGAAGCCCTAGGATAAGCTTCTTGAGTTTAAAATTTGAACGCGCGAAGGGATAAGATGCGGCATCTTCTTATCCTGATTTGAATCCTGGGATGACGTGTACAGGGTCCAACAGTTACCTTGACCAATCAACGGGTATCAATCCTTTGCCAGCCGAGCTTTGGCATTACTTGGTCCATCCATGCCAATTGTTACTCGGTAATTATCTTGCTTCCTTTCATGCGTTCTTTGCCAGCGCCTTTCTGCCATGCATGTCTGCTTATGTCCTGCATCAAAACCAGCAAAACAACCCTTCATCCTGGAAACAAAATAACTCCTTATGCAAATGCATGGATTTTGACAACTAAATGAGAACATACCTACTTAAGGACAAGCAAAAGCATTGTAAAATAAGCGTAAAATCAGTACTTTTGAGGAGTTAACACACCCCCAAACCTAGCTCATTGCTTGTCCTCAATTAATGCAAAAAATCTTAAAAAAAATAGAAAAAGTTATCTTGGCAAGAATTGTCATGGTTCCCAACACCTATCAACTAGCAAAATTTTAACCTAGGTCTGTCTTCAGATATTCAATGTATCAATGCCAGCCAGATAAACAAATCTAAGAGCAGCAATAAAGTTCTAGTCTAGGGTTATAGAATGTGTGGGCAATAAGCATCAAGTTTATGTGACTCCCTTAGACAACTCTACTATCCAAACTCACTTATTTGCCAAGGGCATTATAAATATATGCTAGTATTTAATTAGGGTTGTGTCATACACTGTTTGGCGTAAATATAAGAGGGAGCAAACCACGAATACCCACGTTAATCCAGATTACATCACCAAGCTAACCCATTACACTTATACCCTAGAGCTATGTTGGCTTGAGAGCTAAGAGGGACCAAACCACAAAGACCCAAGTTAATTATTTTCCTAAGGCATATGAGTGTTCTAAAGTTTCTTTAGCTTTTGGCAAAACATTGTTGCCTTATTCATTCTTTTTTACCCTGGCAATTTTTTTAAAGCTTAGATTCAAGCAGACCTAAATTTGCTTCGCATACAAGATACATACCGCGTGTGAAGTGAAACTAAAGTTCCCTAAACTAGAGTTCAATTGCCAAGCTACTTGGCAATGCGAACCCGCTAGCATAGAAGTTCTAAATTCCAGTTTTCTTCATCGGACAGATGATTTAGCACAACTTCTCCTAACCTAGCAGTGTTGGTAATAAGTATAAAATTGATCAAGGCAAACTTTTTTTTACGGTTTGGTATGCATGTGTTAAATCCTACAAGGCAAACAGAATGTAAACTAAAATATAAAAAATATGAATGTCATGGCAATAGATGTCAGACAGCTCACACCCCCAAACCTAAGATGCGCACTGTCCTCAATGTATGAAAACGACACATATATACAGATAAAATTAAAAATGCATGAGCATGAGAATGAAATGAAATGCAATGAGTTTAAGAGGATGAGGACTACCATTCGGAGGGTTCTGGCCATGACACGCATTTTTTTCTTTTGATGAAACTCCCTCGACTGGGAGCCATATGTTTCTTGCACTTAAGGATAGGTTTTGATACGGATGTAGAGGCTCTAAGGTCATGGAGAACTTTCTCAACGATCTTTATCAGCTCAGAGGCAGCCGGCATATCAGTGGCAGCAGATGAGGCAGGTGCTACAGGTGTGGCAGTAGTATTGGCATAGCTTTGAATTCCTTCATCGTCAGATTCAGGTGGTGTATCAGTTCTAGTAGATTCAACTTGTACTTGAGAGACTGGGACAGTGGCATTAGATTATGTTAGAGTGTGAACAGAGTGAGGACTGGTTAGCAGGCCATCCTTGGCAAGGAGGTCAGCAGGAAACTCAGGGAATGCTGGCAGTGTTTGTGTGGATATGCCTTTAAGGGTTTTCATGGAATTGTCCCAAGCATACACATATTACAGAACATGAAATTCTGCTACTCAACTTTCTCAAATTTTTGTAGAATGATTTCCTGGCGTTGGTAGATCTCGAAAAGTATTGCCACTGATCTAGCTGGTGTCAGAGTCACAGGTTCTACCTTTGGCACCTTTTCCTTTAGCACAGACTCTGCCATCTTTTGTTTGCCCTTCTCTTTTGCCTCCGTAGCAGTCAACTGTCTCCATATGGCAGGAGTTATGGTGGTCCCCTTACCCTTTTGAATACTATCTAAGAGCTGTGGCACGCCGTGCTGCATGCAAATGGTAGAGATTAGAGAAGGAAAAAGTAAACTCACATTGATCTTACCAGCACATTTAAAAGTCTCTTCGATGATAAGCTGTCTAACATTAATCTTGGGGCCAGTCATGATAGAGTGCAATGGTGCCAATCTTTCATCCGAAACTGTTTCATTGTGAGTAGTTTGCATCAAGTTGGCCTTCAAGAAGTGATTCTAGCCCCGTGACTGAGTTTTTAACTCCAACCATTTCATACTCTGATGTTCTTTCCATGAGATATTTCATTGAGTTCCGGCCTCACATAGTTTCTTCAATATCGTCTTCATCTTGGCATCATCCAAAGATTCCATAAACTTGGTGTGTTCGTCCTCTGTTTCATCCAAAGAAAACATATCATTTATATAAACTTCATCAAAATGAACACACTTACCTCGCACCATCAAGAAGGGTGAATCCTTGGTCGTAAGAAAAGCATAAAATTCCTGAATGACGTTGTCATGTACTTCCCCTGGCGGTTGGTAGAATTTTTCCACTTATGTGTCTTTATCACTTTGAAAAATTATGGGGAGTAACCCAATTTGGGTTCATTCCTGAATTCAAAACCCTTCTCATAGCAAAAGGTTCTTGATGCAAAATTCTCCTCATACTTCTTGCGAATTTCTTTATTGAAAAAGATTTTCAATGGCGTTGAAGACAATGACATGAAGATTTCTTGAGTGATATTTTTGAAGACAAGGTTTTATAAGAGTTAAGAAATAAAGGCTCAACTAAGAGTTGGTTAGGGTTTAAGTAGATGAAGGGGTAAAACGACTGAGTGTTTTAAATGGTACTTCTAATGTGGGCGATTGAGTAGGGATAGTAATAAGGGTTTAGCGTGTTTGGGGGAAATAAATTATGATGTGATAAGAGGTAAGATGACAAGACGGCACGGGAAGAGATAAAGGGATAAGGTTAAAATTTGAATTTCAACTTTTTACCTTAGGCGGCTAGGGTAAAATTCAATATATATAGCAAATAAGGTTTCCTCCTTTCTTGGGCCGAGCTCATCAATCCTTGGGCTGTTAAGATAAAAAAATCTTCTCTAAATTTTTTTCTTTATCTCCCTCTGTCAGTCCTCTTTCATGGCATTCTTCCTGGCAATAACTTCCTGTATCCACTCAACAAAACCTTTCAACAGCAAAAGAGAAATAAAACAAAAGAAAATAAATAAAGAAAATAAAATGAATAAACGAGAAATACCAAAAATAAAAACATCTAAACTAATATATACAAAGATCAAACCATGATGATGACGTTCACAGAACTCTGCCAAGAGGATATTCTCCTTGGCATCATTGTGAGTGTCTTCCAAGTAGTGCTTCAATCTTTGGTAGATTACTTTGAAAATTGTTCCTGTTTTCATATCCTTGATATCAACTGCTCCATAAGCATATGGTTTCACCACTTCAAAGGGTCCTGACCATCTAGACTTGAGCTTACCCGAAAACAACTTTAGCCTCGAGTTAAATAACAAGATAATCTGGCCTACTTCAAATTGTCTCAGCAATATCATGTTGTCATGCCATCGTTTTGTTCTTTCTTTATAGAGTCTGGCATTCTCATAAGCTTGCATTCAGAACTCTTTTAATTCATTTATGTCTAATAAATTTTGCACCAGCAGCTCTCCACTCCATGTTGAGCTTTTTGATTGCCTAAAGCTCTATGCTCTAATTTCACTGGCAAGTGACATGCCTTCCTAAAAATGAGCCTATAAGGAGAGGTTCCCAACAGAGTTTTAAAGGTTGTTCTGTAAGCCCACAAGGAATCATCTAGTCTCAAAGACTAGTCCCTCTTTGTCAGATTCACAACCTTTTCTAAAATGTTCTTGATCTTTTTGTTTGAGATCTCCACCTGACTATTTGTTTGGGGATGGTAGGCTATGGCAATACTTTGCTAGATCTCGTACCTGTACAGACCTCTAGAAATTAAATTGCACTTAAAATGCATTCCTTCATCATGAATGATGGCTCTAGGGGCACCAAATTTAGTAAAGATATGCTTGTGAAGGAATTTGGCAACAGCCTTGGCATCGTTTGTTGGAAAAGCTACTGGCTCTACCCATTTTGAAACGTAGTCAACGACCACAAGGATATATAGGTTCCCGAATGATGGAGGAAAGAGACCCATGAAGCCTGTTCCCCATATGTCAAATAGCTCTACTACAAAATATTCTAAAGTGGTAATTGATATCTGCTAAAAATGTTACCCATCTGCTGGCATCGTTCACATGACTTGGCAAAGTAATGAGCATCTTTAAACAACATAGGCCAAAAGAATCTGGACTGCAACACTTTGGCAGCGGCTTCATTCTAGAAAAGTGTCCTCCATACGGTGCTACATGGCATAACTGCAAAATATTATGTTGCTCCTCTTCTGGCACACATCAGCGGATTACATGGTTGGCACATTGCTTGAACAAAATTGGCTCATCCCAATAATATTGTTGAGCATCGCGCAGAAACTATTTTTTAGCACTACTCACAGACTCAGTGGTAAAATATTGCTTACTAGATAGTTGACTATGTCAGCGTACCATGGCAAAGAATTGACTGCAAGTAAATATTTATCAGGGAATTCATCTCTAATGGTCGGGGCTCTCCATCCCTCAAGGTGAAACTCTAACCATGATAAATGGTCAGCTACCAAGTTTTCGTTCCCCTTCTTGTCTCTAATCTCAAGATTAAATTCTTGCAGCAAAAGCGTCCATCAAATCAGTATAGGCTTGGCATCATTTTTTGCTAAGAGGTATTTTAATACTGAGTGATCTGTATATACCACAACCTTGTTACCTACCAAGTAAGATATGAATTAATCAAATGCAAATAAAACCGCGAGAAACTCTTTCTCGGTAGTGGTGTAGTTAAGTTGGGCATCAATCAATGTCTGGCTGGTATAGTAAATGGTATGGAAAACCTTGCCACACCTTTTTCCTAACACAGCTCTAACGGCATAATCACTGCATCACACATGAGCTCGAAAGGCTCATTCTAATCTGGTTTCACGACTATATGGGCATTAATCAATCTGTCCTTAAGTTCCTAAAATGCTTTCAGACAAGAATCATCAAACGCAAAAGTGACATTTTGTTCTAAAAGCAAACATAAAGGTTTAGAAATTTTTTAAAAATCTTTAATGAACCGGCGATAAAAGCCTGCATGTCCCCAAAAACTTCTGATACCTTTTACACTTGTAGGTGGTGGCAACTGCTTGATTACCTCAACCTTTGCCTTGTCCACTTCCAGACCTCTCTTGGTTACCTGTGACCGAGAACTATGCCTTCCTTCACCGTCAAATGGCATTTTCCCAATTCAAAACTAGGTTAGTCTCAATACATCTCCTCAAAACAAGCTCTAGACTTTAAAGGTATTCCTCGAATGTTTTGCCAAACACTAAGAAATCATCCATGAAAACTTTTAGGTTGTTCTTAATCATGTAAATGAAAATAGACATCATACATCGTTGGAATGTTTCTAGCGCATTACACAGTCCAATGGGCATTCTTCTAAAGGCAAATATCCTATATGGACAAGTGAATATGGTTTTCTTCTGATCTTCTAGAGTGATGGCAATCTGATTATACCCTGAATAACTGTCTAAGAAGTAATAGTATGCTTTGCCCACCAGCCTATCCAACATTTGGTCGATAAAAGGGCAGGGGAAAGTGATCTTTCTTGGTGGCATTATTCAGCTTCCTATAGTCCATGCATACTCTCCATCCGATAATAATCCTGGAAGGAATCAACTCATTATTTTTATTTTAAACTACGGTCATGCCACCTTTCTTTGGCACACATTACACTGGGCTGACCCACGAGCTGTCAGAAATGGGATAGATTATCCTGGCATCTAGCCACTTGATAATTTCTTTCTTTACTACTTCTTTCATGCTCGGATTCAGTCTTCTCTGGCCCTCAATTGCTTTGCCATGATATTCCTCCATGATTATTTTGTGCATGCAAATAGTGGGGCTTATACCTCGGATATCAACCAAGGTACATCCCAAAGCTTGTTTATATTTGCTTAAGATTTCCAGCAACTCTCCTTCTGATCATTAGATTGAACAATAGCAATGATTGCTTGCAAAGTAGAAAGTTTACCTAAGTAAGCGCACTTGAGGTGGTCCGATAATGGTTTTAGTTCCAACTTTGGTGGCTCCTCGATAGATGGCTTAGGTGCCTTGATTTCTCTTCCCACCAGTTCAAATGGCTCTAACTGGACAAAGTAATTAGCAAATTTATTCTCTAACGTTGGTCTTTCAATGTCTTCACTCGTCTTGATCTCATCAACCCATTCTCTTGCATCATCTTCAGTGTCTTGGCATAGCTGTGCCACGTCTAAAGTGAAAATGAACTCCATCATCTCCTCAACCTGGCATTTCTCTGCACATTTAAGAGCTTGAAACATGTTAAACGTAACATGTTGGTCATTCATACGCATAATTCACCTTTATGAACATCAATTAAGGCTCTACCCGTGGCAAAGAATGGTCTACCTGATATGATCGGGATATTACTGTCTCCCTCATAATCTAAAATGATAAAATTAGCTAGAAATATAAATTTATCTATCTTTACCAGCACATCATTTATCTTACCCTTAGGATGTACAAAAGATCGGTCTGCTAACTGAAGTGTTACGGTGGTAGGCCTTGCTTCAAAGCCGAGCTTCTTGAAAACAAACATTGGCATCAAATTGATGCTGGCTCCCATGTCACACAGTGCTTTACCCATGAATTTGTTGCCAATAGTACACGGGATAGTAAAACTTCCTAGATTCTTCATCTTAGGTGGTAAGCGATTGGGTATCATTGCACTGCATCCCTCAAAGAGAGCTACAGTCTCAAAATTAGCCATTTTTTAGACAGAATGTCCTTCACGAATTTAACGTAATTGGGCATTTTCTTATGAGCTTCTACTAACTGTATATTGATCAGCAACTGCTTAAGAACTTCTAAAAAGTGCTTAAACTGTTGATCTTGCTTGTGCTTCTTTAATTTTTGGGGAACGGTAGAGGTGGGTAAGAAAATACTGATTCCACCGGCTTTGCCAAGTGATGGCTGGCATTTGGTTGAAGTCTGGCATTAGATAGTGGTCTGGCATCACTTTTGTCTACTCCTTTCATCTCTGCTTTTTTGGTTCACTTGCAGGTCCTTCTTCTTGGTAATTAGCTGACTTCTTGACAGGTATCTCAGCCTCGTATTGTTTTCCACTCTGAAGAGTTACAACTTTGCACTATTTATTGCTTCTCTATTGAGCATCTTCTGTATCGCTTGGCAATGCCCATTGGGGTCGATTGCTAAGTGCATTGGCAATTTGTCCAATCTGAATCTCCAGGTTCTGCATAGATGCTGCCAAACTTTAAATAGTTGTATCATACCTCTCCATATATTCTGTCAAAGTCCATTGGTTGTTTCTTTGTCCTGTATAAAAATTACCTCGTGCCTTCTGTGGCATAGCATTCTGATGAAATCCTTGCTGACCAGTGATATTCTGACGCTGAGCAGTGTTCTGACGTTGGGCATTGTGTTGATTACGCCATTGATTTCCCCAATCTAAATTCGGGTGTTGCCTCCATCCTGCATTATAGGTACTGGAATGTGTATTATTATTATGATTGAAATTGCCAACAAAATTTACCAACTCCGGGTTGGCAGGGCAATCTTCCATACAATAATCCTCCTCACATATGGTGCAGAATAGGACCAATGCCTTAATCTCTTGAGCCTCTTTACTTTTTTGTAAAGTTCTCACCATGTTGGTAAGATTGGAAATCTCAACGTGGATGGATGTTAATTTATGTAGTGCTAGTTTCCCTCTAGTTTTAATTTCGGTCCCTAGTCTGGCAGTAGGATACTCAAAGTCATTAGTTGAGATCCTTTTAAGGATACCAGCTGCCTTTGTATAATTCTTGGGCATGAGTATTGAGTCCATTGTAGAAGATCTCTATCTGGGTCTAGTTTGGGAATCCATGCATGGGACATCTTCTCAACAGGTCCTTGAATCTTTCTCAAATATCATATAGGGTCTCGTCATCAGCCTGCCTAAATGTAATGATCTCACTTCTCAGCTTAGCAGTGAGTTTTGGTGGTTGGAATCGCAGTAAAAATTTCTAACATAGATCTCCCCAAAAGGTGACAGATCTAGGTGGAAAAGAACTAAGCCATGTTTTTGCTCTATCTCTCAAGTAGAATATGAATAATTTCAGCTTCATTGTATCTTCCAAAACTCCAGGCAGCTGAAATAGCAGGCAAACTTCCTTGAATTACTTCAAGTGTTGCCTCGAGTCTCCTGTAGGTGCTTCATCAAATTGTCCTACATTCAAAAGTGTTTGTATCATTACCGATTTAAGTTTAAAATTTGGTGTAGTTACCTCATGACCAATCATTCTTGGCATCAAATTGTCTATGTTCGGTGTCGAGTGTTATCGGATAGGTCTCTCCTCCTTCACATTAACGGCTGCGACAGCAGATGCGGCCGGTATCCCATTGTGGTGTGGTAGATTTCCCTGATTGTTTGGGTTACCATCAGCTCATCCATTACCACAATGTGTCATCTCTTAAGCTTTTCTTTTAACCTCCGTAAGGTTCTTTCAATTTTTGGGTTGTATGGCCAATCTTCCACCATAGGGTAGTTTCTGGTCATGCACTAGTTAAACTAAATAAATAACAAAAGAAAAGAAATAAAATTAATAAAAACCAAAATAATAAATTATGTCACAATCTCTGGCAACGGCGCCAAAAACTTGTCGACTTTTGCTAACACCTGGCAAACGATTGAATATTTAGTGTAAAAGTGCAAGAAAACAATGCCAATGTGAGTCTTATGCTTGCAAGTATCCACTGTCAGCAAGTAATATTGTAGTAAGCTGAGTATCGAATCCATAGGGATTGACCAAGAACTTATTTGCTTAATGTTTACTTGTTTGCAAGAAAATGAACTGTTGGAATAAATTGGGTTTTTAATCAAAAGATAGCAAAAACAAAGTAGTGAAAAATGAAAACAGTCTGGCAACGAAAGTGTTCAAGTGAATGATGAGTGTTGGCAAGGGATGCCTGGATTTTACCTTACTTATGCCAGCTTTAAATAATGCCCTACCTTGGTTTTATTGCCGAGCAGATTAAAAGTAGTATTACCTCTGTCGATGACAATACCCTAAGTTAACCGTAAATAAACCCCTATACGTCTATAGTAAAGCTTTTCATTAATTAACTTGATTAAGTGTCAACCTTTACTCCTAAGGGGTAGACTCACTTCCAAAGTAAGTTCATCTACTTGAACATCTTCTGTCGAAGCTTCTCGCCTTAGTATCTGGAAACTGATCGTTGCCCCTTAAGTTTGTTAAGATATTAAGGTGCAATAAGCACACTATGCCAATTGTCATATGGCAAAAGAATTGAGAAAATTAACTACTAGTAGATAGAAAATAATGCCAATGTATTTTAAGTTATTAAAAACCAAACATAAATTTAGCGTTCATCGCAAATATCCCTCAACCAACTATAAAAGCTTAGTTCATGGTTGGGGGTCAATCCACAAAATATTATCGTATCTTAACATCATCATTCAAATAAAATTAAAAATAAGATAATAGGAACGAAGAAGATCTGTCGATGCAGCTCTTCGGTTGTTTTAGAGCTCTTAGTCTTAGTTGGTCAGACCACGTCGCCTTTCGGTTCACCACGGTGCAGCCTCCTCCGATTCGATCCCCTTAAGTGATTACTTGAGCTTCTTTAAATAGGCTTGCGTGAAAACCCTAGGATAATCTTCTTGAGTTTAAAATTTGAACGCGCGAAGGGATAAGATGTGGTATCTTCTTATCCTAATTTGAATCCTAGGGCTGACATGTGCAAGGTCCAACAGCTATCTTGACTGATCAACGGGCATCAACCTTTTGCCAGCCGAGCTTTGGCATTGCCTGGTCCATCTATGCCAACTATTACTCGGCAATTCTCTTGCTTCTTTTCTTACGTTCTTTGCCAGCGCCTATCTGCCATGCCTGCCTGCCTATGTCCTGTATCAAAACCAGCAAAACAACCTTTCATCCTAGCAACAAAATAACTCCTTATGCAAATGCATGGATTTTGACAACTAAATGCAAATATACCTACTTAAAGACAATCAAAAGCATTGTGAAATAAGCGTAAAATCAGTACTTTTGAGGAGTTAACAATGAGCCTTCTTGATTGGTGGGATTCGAATACAAAGTGAAAGAGTATTGCAGCACCATGGTTAGAGATACCGAATGGAGGTTACCGATGCTATGTGACCCGGGCCTCATTCGAAGATACTCAAGGAGAGATTATGAGTATGGGTGTATGTTCTGATGCTAGGTGACCTGGCCTCACCCAGAGTATTGATGCTCGAGGATAATTTTGAGCAAGGTGTATGTTTCGATGCTATGTGACTCGGCCTCACCCAGGGTGTATGTTTCGATGCTATGTGACCTAGCCTCACCCTAGAGTTGTTGTTTCTGATATGTGTTTCTGCCTAGATGATCTGATGAGATCTCAGGTATGGTTGGGCCTTGTGTACCATGATTGATGATTTCTATGATGTTAGCATGTGTTTAGGCGGCTAGCGGTAGCGCCATATGTTTATTTATCTCTTCTTATTGCTCGTACTAACTTGCATGCTTATATTTATGATTAACATGAAGTATAGTAGAGTAGATGTGTACCAACTAATCTTTTTAAGCTCAACGCCCGAAATTGTTGTTTTCGTGTGTAGGTTGATTGCGAGATCGAGGAGAACTATTTGTATGGGGTTCCAGCAAGTGGCGTTGTTAGAGTACGATACTTGTATTCGGTGGGCTGTGTGTTCATAGAGCCTTACGTGTATGAGATTGTAATCCTTATTTTGAAATTGTATTAATCAAGTCAAATTTTTAGATATTTTAATTTAATATTTTAATTTAAAGTGAAGCTCCTTTATAAACAATTTAAATTGTTTATCTATGTTTTCAACTTTTGGATTGAATGTTTTGGAAAATAACTTGTTGGGCTAAACTCAGTTTGGGAAATTTTATGGTTTTGGATTAGACTTGAGGCCCAAATGTGGCATCCGGGTCGAGAGTGTTACTCGTTCTCATCAATTAAACATTAAATAACAAATAAATAATCACAAACTTTCGACCATACATTATATGCAAACTAACACAAGAATATATAAGCATGTGAGATTTATGGTTCATTGGCGACAAATCATATTATAGTCAAATTAATCAAGTAATTAGGGTATGTTTGTGATTCAAATCCCATTGAATCTATTTACCCTTATATATATATTATTTCTTGATAAGACCGCTAGAAGATAACAATACCAAAAGCTCATGGGATATACCGTATTAAAAATTTGCTTAGAAATAGTAATTTATGTGCATCAAAGATCAAGTTTATCACCCACGGTCATTCACTGAAATCGTGTACTCAGTGGAACATATAAGTATCGAATTTACTCCCAATAAAGAATCGCACCGGAACCTAGTTCATCCTCGGTCACCCATGAAATAATCACGATCTCCTTATTTTACAGGAACCTTAAAAATCAAAAAACACCAATTCAAACTAATAATAAAAAAACTATATATATATATAACAAGTGTAAAAGGACTTATCTTTAATTCATGCTAGAATCAAATTCTTTTTAGTAACTCCTTTAGGATTCGAACGACAAACACCTTAGTTGGTTAGAGTCTCGTGCTGATAATGTGTTGTGAATAAAATAACGAAGAACAAGAACAAGAACAAAGAGATGATAGGAAGAGAAAGATTTTTATTCATTCTCAATATTGAGTTGTGTACAATGTTTTCTCCAAATCTATATTTATAGGCATAAGATGAAAATCCTAATTCCAATTGGTATTAAACTCTAATAATAGAGTACATTAAAGTCTCATTTAATACATGGATATTCCCATAAATAAATATTCATAATAGTAATTACAAAGCTAAAATTTAATGGATACATATTTTTTATTTAAAGCAAATTAAATTAGAAAATAATATATCAATTCTAAGTAATTATAATTAAAAGTCATCAATTCATATTTTAATAACATATTGAATAAAACAATAGAGAGAAAGAAGACAACTTTACTCAAAGTATTTCCCTCTTTCTCTATCTACTTCTTATATGGAGTATATAAATTGGGATATTCTCTTCTTCATTTTTCCTATTTCATCAGTGAATCTTTAGTGACAAAAATGCTATTGTCGTTGTTAATAATGGAAATGTCGTCGTCTAAAGAGGAAGCAACCACAATCTCTATAGCTTTATTTTCCAAAAAAGTAATTGGCGATGGCACTGTCTCATCTTCTTCATCTCCTTGCTTTTCCCCCATAATACAACGTAAAGTCCAATCACAATCAGCACTGCTCCAAGTATGCTGTAAATTACACCAACAAGAAAAGTATTCATACACTGATATACATATATTGAAAAATCAATCTCATCTGTTTTACCCTCCAAGATAGAGCTTTTCTGCAAGAAATAATGAGCCTGCAAGGGCTACTAAGATGAGCAGTAAAGGGTTGAAAACAGATGTATAAAGTGGACCTCTCATACGTACACCCCAAGAGATCAAGCTAAACGTTAACCCGAATCCGAAAATTCCCTGCAACAATGGAGAAGAAAAATCAACTGTTGGATTAAAATTTGTAATTGTCATGTATAATGTATGATACTATTATAAAGTATGATAAAAATTTAAGTGACCAAATATATTACACATGTCAAAAGTATTAAAGTGTTATAAAAATATACGTGCAAATACCATATAAGTTGTATTTATAATTTGATTAGGAAAATATTGAAGGATTTCAACACATTAATAGTTCATTGTTCTTGATATTTTGGCATGATAGATCCTAGGTTAAATTTCTTTATAGTTTTGGCACACTTTGTATTCAGCCATAAAGCTAATGACCTGAATGAAGATTCGGGTTGAACAATTAGAGTAATTGGACATACCGAGTAAGCAACGGTGAGAAGCCTGATATTCCAGCCTAATCTCCACTGGCTCATGTCTTTTTCCATGCACAGTGCAAAGGCAACCACTTGCACGGTTCCGATCACGCATATCAACGCCGTGCTCGAGTAATAACACGGGTATTTTTTGCTCATCTTAGCCTGTGAAAAGAGTAAAAACGAAAAGCTTTGTATATAAAGAAAGAATGAATGAATATTGCAACTTGAAAATGAAAAGGGGTTTAGAATTACCTGAATGTTGAGCCATAGAGCATAACAGATGCAGCAGGCAAAGGCCAACAAAGCGCCCACTAGTTGGTGGGTAGGGGCTGCATTTGAGGAGTTAAAGCCATGGCGTCCATGAGGAAGAAGGTCAACATGGGTTGCTATATTGATTTCGGGTCCTTTGTAAAACGTGAGCAGCATTGCTCCACCTATTCCAATTACAGTTCCCAAAACCTTTGCCTTCCCTGGTATTGTTCTAAAAGCTAGCTTTTCCAATCTGTCATAGATTTGGGAATTAGACCCATTAAAGTTCTGCACTACTAGTAAATTTGAGTCAAAAGAAGCATGCATGCATACATACATACCCAATGGTGATGGCCACAATGAAAGTTATGGCTGGAGTGAGATTAGTCATGGCACAAACAAATGTTGCAGATGTTAAGGCCAGGCTTTCTATGTACATGTTTTGAGACAGTGAACCCCTGCAAAGTGCAAACAAATAGCGTGATAGGTTGATTTCACCTAATCAAAGAATTTAATATTATTACCAACAATTATTGATCTACTAGTACTAGATCCCTTAAGCAAGATCATAAGTTTAAATTTTGGTGTTGTAAATAGAGCAATTTGAGTTAAGAGGGTCACCCGTATTCGATTCAAATTAGTCAACCGATAGGTACGGGTGGTTATGAAAAAAAATGTAATATTATTACTCGTTTGTTCCTTTCCCATCAACCTAGTAACCTAACAGCTGTTATCATGCCATTTCACCAAATCAAATTCCACCGTTGAATCATTAACTAAATCAAGCCTGGTTTAACAACTATACTCACCCTAGTAACGCACAAAGAAATGCCTGAAGAAGTATAGTCCAAGTTAGCTTTGGCCTCTTCCTAGGCAATGAAAAAATCCAAGGTTAATACTCGTCTGGCAGATTTCCATTAACTAAAAATTTGAAACATTTCACATTTGTTTTGTTTCAGACAGTGACAAAACTCTCCTGCTGGGTTTATAAACTCAGAAGAATAAGAACAGAATCTGATGCATGTTATGTTCCGTACTGGTTTTATCCATGCATGGAGTGAAAATACCTTTGAACAATGAGAGCAAGAGGAACCATAACAGCAGTGGCGAACAAGAATCTGTAAGCCACGATGATCCTCAAGCTCATCCCATCGTCTGCTGCAAATTTGTAAAGCACATTAACCCCAGCCAATGCTACTTGAACCATTACCATCAACATCGCCGGCTTTAATCCATGCAATATCAACATCATCTGTCCCATATTTGTCTTTTCTCCGGGAGACTGAAAACCCAAGTAGAAAAAAAAAAGGAGAGTTTAAACTTGAAAGCAAAACCTTTTTCTTTTGTTTTAGTGTATAAAAATCCCAGAAAGTATGTATGCATGCATGTATGTCAGTGTGGGAAGGAAATGGAAGGGGGGAGCTTGGAATTTATAGGCTAATGAGAATCCACTGTATGCATGTAGGTAGTGGCAGCCAGGGCCGTCTCTGGGCCAGGGCAATAGATACTTGTTATTAGGGGACCTATTTTTCTCATTATTTATTATTATGAACATACTCTTAATTTTTTTTCAATAATTGTTATTATAGACGTACTCTTAAAATTTATTTTTTCAATACTTGATATTATAGACATGTATTTAAATAGGGGCACGTAACCGCAACAAAGATCGTTATATAGCGGTAGAAACACCATCCAAAACCACAATACCTGCAACCGTTATGTCCACTGTTATTAAAAAATTTCACAACTGCGATACCCGTAGTAATAGAAATAACATTTGTTATTTCTGCAACCGTGATAAACACAACATGACCGATTATACGATCGTAACTGCAATTTAAATCCCTAATTTAGGGCCCAATTTTTAGTTCGCCCTAGGGCCACTAAAATCTCAAGAACGGTCCTCGTGGCAGCCATTGCATGTGCTGGCCAAGTTTCCCCACTGCAACGTAAGGCTTTGCTTTGATCTTCAACCTATCTTTTCCTTTTCTTTTTAGTATGTTCATCCTAAAATATTCATATTCGAACACTTATATATAAAAGCATGGGCGAAGCCATGTAATAGAATGGGGTGTCTGATGAAACCCAAAATTTTTTAGAAAATAATTTTTATATAATTTGTATATATATAAATGATACTCCTTTTATAAATAAAATGACACCCTTTTTAAATAAAACAACACCCTTTTATAAATAATTAGTCCTTCTTAAATACCTTTAAAAATGACACCCTTAAATAAATTTCTGGCTCTGCCCCTAATATAAAGTATGTATATTATCAAAAGATAAAAACTATAAATATATAATATCATATAATTACACTAGTATTAGAAAAAAAAATCAACATTTTTTTATTATCATCTCGTTTGGTGCCCTTTTGCCGAGCTCTACCTTTCTTCATTAGTCCAGCTTTGGAGTTTGGACACATTACCAATCTTTTTCTCTTTATTCAAGAAAATTCCAATCCATGCATTGGCTATTCTGTTCTTGTAACATTTATTACTATATATGTACACGATATACTCCAATCTAAAATTTAATTATGATAAAAAAAAATCTAAAATCTGAAATTTAGTTCAATTTAACATAATTCGGGAATAAATTTCAAATTATGAGTTTAGTCGTCCTATTGCCTTAAAATTTATATTATTTTATTTTAATTTAACATAATTTAGTTTTTTCAAAATATTATTAGTTAATTTACGTGTGTATTACTATTAACTATTTTAATTAAAATAGTGGGTAATTCTTTATACACATATATGTAAAAAATACACAAACATGCATATTTACTCTTTAAAAATAAAATCTAGATCTCTAGCCCTAAATTTTACCATAAACTCTACAAACTAGACCTTAAAATAAAATCTTAACTCCTAAAAAATTGTGTTCTCTAAAAACAACAAAAACAAGTGTATTAAATAATTTTCTTAAAATATTAATATAGATTTGTTTTAAAAAACTATCCTTCCCTTTTATATTGACATGAATTTATAACGTGTGAATTATTTTCATGAACTAGTATTATTATAAAATTAAATTACTATTAAATTATGTTAAAAAACTAAAATTTGAGGGTAGTGGAGGAATGAAAATTACTACTACTATTTAACCGAAAATAAATTAATGGAATGACCTATCGTCTATAGAATTGATACACTTACAGACTAACAGCGGGATTGTAATTAATTAAGTGGATTCTGTATAAAAAAGTAATTAAATAAGTGGAACGTACCTTCCGCACGTGGGAAAGGTAGGCACAAGTTTGAATAACTTGTCTTCGATGTCTGTGCTTAAAACACGTGGATATATGCATGGTATGAAAAGAAATATACCATAGATCATTTAATTGTGTATTTTATTATGAATGTAACATTTTTGTAAATAAATTGTAATTTAATTATTTACTTAAAATTTTATTACAGACATGTCATGTTAGTGTTACCGTTGAGATGAAAAAAAAGTTTAACGTGTATTGGTATAATAATAGCTTTAGTCTCAAAACTTACACATTTTATTAATTTGGTTGTAATTCAAAATAATTCAACAAATTTAACTTTTCATATATAAAAATTCCATTAGTGACGTGACTATGTCTACTAGCAGACGATATTAGGATCATAATTAATTTGCTACATTAGTTTGTCAGTTGTCGAGTAGTATAGTGATTATGTCTGTTAAATTATTTCATTTGTGGTTATCGAGTCCATAGAAAGTAGTAGGGATGTGGGAAGTGGTCGGAGGGTAAAATATATTGAATTATTTTAAATTATGATCAAATTGTTAGAATATATAAATTTCGGGACTAAGACTGTTATTATACTAAATATGTTTCAGTTTTAATACCAAAGTGACTTGTTTATAATAAAATTTTAATTAACTAAATTGTAACTTTTTAAAAAATAATTCATTTACAATCAAATACATAATTAAATTAATTGAAATATATTCTATCCTTGATTATTTATTTAAATATTAATTAAAAGGAGATATTAAACTTTTGTAGATGAAAATTGTCTAATAATAATATAATGGATGAGGCTAGAACGAAACACACTACTACACGCTACTGACGCTACATATTGCTGTCATCGAGGTTTTTAAAATTTAAAATAAAATATTTTTGAAAATGTTTGGAAATATTCGAGAATAGAATTTTCGAAAATAAAATATTCAAAAGAAATGATACCCAGAGACTGAGATGACACTCCTAATAGAATACCCAAAAAATTTTAAAACAAAAAATGTGGATAGAGTCGCCACCGGCCACTTTGATAGGCCGGACACCGTTAAAAAATTAACAAGAGATTTTAAAATTTGGGTCGGGAGTCCGTTACGCGTGAGAAAGGGTTAGCACCCCACAGCGCCCAAAATTAGCACCGCAATGATTTTTTGTTGTCATTTGCAATAAAATAAAAATTCAAGTTTTAATTTAAAATTTAATCCCAAAAAATGTATAAATGAGTATGTAATTCGAACATCCTAACCCGCAATTCACAATACCAAAAAAGATAACGCCCGAAAATTCGGGACGGCTCTCTCACTATCGAGATCTCAGAACTAACCTAGACTAACACAATAAATAAATGACAATTAACATGCATGAACAATGTACAATATAGTAACATTAAATAAATGTGGGCTAGAATATAGATTTACCAACAAAATAAATGTACCAAACAAACACTGCCAATAAGATATGTAAACAACCATACTATAATATAGTATATATTAATATGTAAAGCCATATAAATATAGTATATTAGGTATATATATATACTATACGGCACTAGGGCATATACAAAAACATATAAAAGCTACCTATATATATTATATACGGCAAATGCCAAAAACCTTATATAAATAAAATATATATATTGAAACGTACTAATGTAGAAAGCTATATATAATATAGGGATATAAACTAAGCTGCGTTATACTATATATAAAACCATAATAAAAATAAACATATACCATATATATTAAAATCAAGCAAACAAGGAAATAGATACACAAGCGAATAAATTAAACAAAAACACATACAAAAAAACTTAAATAAACAATAAAAGTTACTAATAAAATTATCCACATTTTCATTGAGCTATAAAAGTGGATTACATAACAAATACATAATAATAAAAAAGAAAATATTAAAACTTAAATATATACTCGATCAATCAAATTTCACATGTTTTGAATGATTCTAGGAGTTGAGGGAGGATGATGTTGGTTTTGGTCAAAGGAGGTTTGGGGTTACCAAAAGGTGAGCTCGGAACAGTTAGCCCTAAAACAATTTTAGGGTAGTGGGAAATTGGTGATTTGGTGATGAGGCAATGAAAGTTTGAAGCACAAGAGGGTGGATGAATGGATGAGGATGAGGATGAGGATGAGGATGAGGATGAGGGTGAGGGTTTAGGATGGGGCGGTGAGTGAATGGGTAAGGGTGAGTGGTTTTTTTTTTTGGTTTAGTGAAGAGCAGGGATGAGTGATGGTGAGGAGATTTTTTTTATTCTAAAAATGGTATCCGAAAAAAAAATATATGGAGAGTGTGAATGGCCGGTCTTTTTTAAGGTGAGTGGGTTAAGGGGTTAAAATGGAAAAAGGGTGAAGGGTGGGTGTGCAGGGGCATGGGGTGATGGTGAAGGGCTAGGAGAATAGGGGAATGGGTGGAAAGCATGGTTGGTGGCGTGCAAAATCATGCTTTGTTTATTATTATTTTTTATTTTAATTTTATTAGAATTTGGTTTAAATAGGGTACATGGTTCGAATTTAATTTGAGACCCGGACGAAAAATGGGTATTACAGCTGCTCATCTTTGCTCATTGTTGTGTAACAGGAATAGAGCAAAGACAAAAAGAATAACCATTTTGCCCGGTCTGACTGAACTTCTCCTCTTTTGACACGTGTCTTCTTTCTTCGGTAGATCTTCTTTCTCTTTGGTGCATGTTTTCTTTCTTGAGATCTACTTTGCAACTCTTGAGGAAACACAATTTTCAAAATAGGAGTTGTGGAAGCAAAATGAGTGCGACTCACTACATTATTGATGACGAGATAATACCTAAAAAAAAATTGACCCAGCTGCGACACCGACGAAGAGGTAGGATCTACAAAATTTGATCAAGTTACAACATTGACGAAGAGGCAGAATCAATGGATGAAAGTTTTGATGTCTGATTCAGCTACAACTCTGACGAAGAGACATAATCAAATGATTAAAAGCTTATATATATATTCACTTCTTCTTCTATTTTTTCTCTATTTGTTTTTTTCTTTTTTACCTTTTTTACTTTTTTTCTTTTTTTTAGTTTTTATTTTATTTTTTTCTTTTGCTTTTTTTATTTTTCTCTCTATTCTTTTTTAGTTTTTCATTTTTTAGCTACGACATTTTTAAAAAGAACTTGAAAGTAAGTAAATTCGGATCCAACCACACCATCAACGGAGAGGTAAGATCGAATAATAACAGCTTGGACCCTATTAGACCATCAACAGAGGAGTAGGATCGGATCATAGTAACTTGGACCTATCCACACCATCAACGGAGGGAAGAGAACATATAACAATTTGTACTCCACTACACCATCAACAGAGAAGCAGAACACTAACTTGAATCAAACTACACCATCAACGGAGGAGCATGATTGGATAGCAACTTGGACCCAGCCATACCATCAACAGAATGATAGGATCGAAGAATTTAGATTCTACCATACCATCAACGAAGAAGTAGAACACCAACTTGAACCCTACGACACCATCAATGGAGGAGCGAGATTGGATAGCAGCAACCTAGACGCGGCCACACCATTAACAGAGGGACAAGATTGGATGATAATTTGGATTCTACATCTCATCAACGCAGAAGCTGAACATTAACTTGAACCATACTACACCATCAACGGAGGAGCATGATTGGATAGCAACTTGCACCCAACCACACCATCAACAGAATGACAGGATCAAAGAATTTAGATTATACCACACCATCAACGAAGAAGTAGAACACCAACTTGAACCCTTCTACACCATCAACGGAGGAACATGATTGGATAATAATTTAGAACCAGCCACACCATCAGCGAAGTGACATGATTGGATATTGGCAACTTGGAACTATAGCCCTACCATCAAAGGAAGGACTAGATCAAAAAATAGTAACTTAGATCTTACTACACCATTAAAATAGGAGCAAGACCGGCAAATGATAGCAACTTAGACCTGTCAACAGAGAGACATGGATTAGATGATGAAAATTGATTAATTTTCTTTTGATTTTTATTTTTTATTTTCTTTTATTTTATTTTTTTTGTTTTTGATTGATTGATTTTTTGACTTTTCTCTTTTTGATTTTTTTTTATTTTTCTTTTTGTTTGTTTTGATTTTTTGATTTTTTTCTTGACTCTTTTTTTGTTTTTTTTTCTCTAGATTTTTTGACCTACAACTATAAGAAAGATACAAGATCCGAGGAAAAATTCAGTCTAGTTGTACCATCCACAGAGAAACGATATTTTCAAAATGTTGATATGCTACACCATCAACGACAAAGCATGATCTAAAAGAAAGTTTGGATATGTTGCACCATCAATGGAGAAACGAGATCTTCAAACTGTCTAAAATGCTACACCATCAACGATAAAACAAGATCTGGAAGAGAGTTTGGATCTATTGCACCATCAACGGAGAAATGAGATCTTCAAAATGTCTGATCTGCTACACCACCAACGGATAGACAAGATCTGCAAAATGTGAGATCCACTACACTTCTGTCAGAGGAATAAGATCCTGACAAGGAAATAAAATATTTTTTAGTAACTGTTCAAAATTTTGTTGATGACATCCTCTATTTGGAGGTTTCAATTCTTTTGTGTATTTGATTTCTTTCAAGTCTAAAAGTTGACCATTGCATCTTTGCCCCCCATGGTTGAGGATATTCGGTCTCTTCTTTGGACCTGTTTATATGTAAAAAATGTAAGTATTTTGTATGAATGCATCTTAACTTTATGCCTAAATTCATGTGTCTATCCTAAATGCGTGGTGACTTTGGTATGCACGATGCATGCACTTAACCTAAGTGCATGATGATTTTCAAAGTATGCAAAGATGATTTAATGTACACGATTTTCCTAAATGCAAGATGATTTCATGAATGTGGCTAAATGCATGAATGTGATATGATTTTTTCTTCAAAAGGATGCCCCTGATTTCTACGGGTCAGATCGAGTTCTTGATCTTTTACGTGTGACGGTGCCCCAACCTCCTTTGGGTTTGATCATCTTTCTTGGATCAACTTCTTCAGGAGAATGCGCCCAAAATGCCCATATAGAAAGTTACTTAAAAATTTTATGATGATGCCCCCATATCCGGTTCATAGTAGCCTAGTCATATAAGTCATATGTTTTCTATTTTCACACATTCCAGTTATGCGAGGGTACGATCGAAATAGTTTTCTGGTTAAAATCAATGCTACTAGTAAGATAAACAAAATGTATTTTTCATTGAAACTTGTAGTTTTTGGCCCTTACAAAATATTCTCACTGCCTTTGGGCTTAGGACAGTGAGACTTGTCCAAAAAGTATTAATTTGAAAGAGGTAAAAGCTACAAGGGGACCTATTAGTCATGGTCAAAATAATTTGATGACTAGTCTGGCCAAAAAGAGTCATAACAAGGCATGCCCTACATATGGTCATCAAGAATCTTAATTGGGTCCTTCATGCTTCGGTAGGGGATTCCTGACGGTAGCTTGCCCTGTAGGGTTTTTGATACTTACAACATCAAGCTTGATGTACCTTTCTACTAACCTCTTAAAGCCCCAACAATTCTTGATTGAGTGGCCAACCTGTCTCGCGTGATAGTCACATCTTGCATTAGGATCATACCATTTTGGGAATAGAGGTTGTACTAGGGCTTGGTAGAAGGGTGTCACTATGTGAGCATTGAGCAGATCTTTGTACAAATCCCCGTATGAAATTGGTAGTGGAGTAAACTCTATCTTCTCAATATTCTTCCTCTGACAGAAATCCTGGCTCGAAAAACCTTAGGTACTTACAACTTTGGGGGGTACTACCATCATCAGCTTTGAATAACCAACATTATAAACTCCTGATGAGTTCACCTCTTTGTCCTTCGTCTCGTACGATAGTTTCTTATGGGATGAACTTCCACCGACGTCTATCTTACCACGCTTAACATCATTCTCCATGAGTTCACCAGATAACAGTCGATCAGCAAAGTTGGTGGTTGCATTACCTATAAGGCGATCTAAGATTGGACCTTCTAATGTTTGGATAAATATGACAACTGTCTCTTTTTCACCAAGAGGGGGTTGAACCTGCACTGCTATGTCTTTCCAGCGTTGTACGTATTGCCTGAAGCTCTCATTAGACTTCTGCTTCATGTGCTACAGAGTTCAGCGATCTAGTACCATATCACTGACATGCCAGTACTGCTCCAAAAAAGCTTTAGCCAAGTCTTTCTATGACTTTAAATGATGGCAGCTCAATTGATTATACCATATGGTGGCGGATCCTAATAGACTATCCTAAAAATAATGTATCAATAATTTGTTGTCCCTACCGTATCCTGCCATCCTTCTACAGAACATAATAAGGTGAGCACAAGGGCAGCTAGTTCCGTCATATCTCTCAAACTCTGGGATCTTGAACTTCGGGGGTAACACTAAATTCAAGACGAAGCTAAGTTCATTGGCATCGAACCTACTAAAGGTGTCCACTACCTCCATGGCTTGCATCTTTTATTCAAGTCATTTACAACGTCCCTTGATCTCTTTCGATGTCTCAGTTATTAGTTTCTCAGGTTCAATCAATTGGTCCATCTCTAAGACAAATTTTTGACTTGATGCCCCATAGTTTGGCTTCTAATGGGGCATGCAGATTTTCTGAAATAGAGGTACCGGCCTGAGGTGGTTGAGATTTTTCAACAGAAATCATCACCTGTGGATTGGTTTGATTTTTAGCCTGATTGGGGGTTGAACCTGCACTGCTATGTCTCTCCAGCGTTGTACGTACTGCCTGAAGCTCTCATTAGACTTCTGCTTCATGTGCTACAGAGTTCAGCGATCTAGTACCATATCATTGACATGCCGGTACTGCTCCAAAAAAGCTTTAGCCAAGTCTTTCTATGACTTTAAATGATGACGGCTCAATTGATTATACCATATGGTGGCAGATCCTAATAGACTGTCCTAAAAATAATGTATCATTAATTTGTTGTCCCTACCGTATCCTGCCATCCTTCTACAGAACATAGTAAGGTGAGCGCAAAGGCAGCTAGTTCCATCATATCTCTCAAACTCTGGGATCTTGAACTTCGGGGGTAACACTAAATTCAGGACGAGGCTAAGTTCACTGGCATCGAACCTACTAAAGGTGTCCACTACCTCCATGGCTTGCATCTTTTCTTCAAGTCATTTACAACGTTCCTTGATCTCTTTCAATGTCTCAGTTTTTAGTTTCTCAGGTTCGATCAATTGGTCCATCTCTAAGACAAAATTTTTGACTTGATTGCCCCCTAGTTTGGCTTCTGATGCGACATGCAGATTTTCTGAAATAGAGGTACCGACCTGAGGTGGTTGAGATTTTTCAACAGAAATCATCACCTGTGGATTGGTTTGATTTTTAGCCTGATTGGGGTAAACCCTGGAGGATACATAAGATCTTCGTTTTCGTCCCCAAGACCTACCCCAGGGCTGATAGCGGAGGCCTCTCCTTGTTTAGTAAACTTGTATCCTAGCATCTATGCCAATTTACCAAGTATATCTTGTTGGAATCTTGCGAACTGTTCTCTTATCTCTTGTTGGGCCTTGGTTAACTGGTCCTCCAATTTTTGGGTTAAATATGCTTGCAAGTTCTTCTGATTCTGCTCGATCCTATCTAGTTTTTTTTGTTTGCCATCTTTGTCTTGCTTCTTGTTCTATAGGGATGTTGAATTGGCTGATCTTTCGTCTTTTCCAGTATTGTTGTCACAGGGCATCCCGGGGACCAGTCACAAAATGAAAGTATGTAAAAGCAAAGTGCATGTCCTAAATGTGAAGACACTGATTCAAAAATGCAAAAAAATCAAAATGTTATGATATGCCATGCAGTGAATGCCAAAATGAATAGATTTAATTTGATGTAATCACAAAGAAAAAATGGGTCAGTTTGGATTTAAAATAATCCGATGAATAATTAAATGATAAATTAAGTAGATAAGAAAATTGTACATAAAAAATAAACAAAGGCATCAAAGCCTAAAAAGGGTAACCGCTAAACGGGTAGAGTTTCGCAAGGCTCTAAAAAGGTTGGCTCCTACGGCTCACTATATGCGAGTTTTGGTTCTAGAGGGGCGGTACCCAAACTGTCGTTGGGACATCGATTCGGGGGAAGACGACCCTTATATCATACGAGGGTGAAGACCCTACGAAATATAATGACCAAATTTCGGAAGTGAATTACAACACTATACGAAGGTAATACCCCACAAAGCAAAGTAATCACTTCCACTTAATAAGGTGAGGAGCCCGGGTAGAGAACTCATGCATGAATGTCGAGGGATCTAAAAATTAAATTGAATCAAATTTTAATTTTTTTTGCAAGACAAAACAAATCAACATTGGCCCGGTTCTCTTAAAAAAGTCCCCAGCAGAGTCGGCATCTATCATCAAGATTTTTAAAATTTAAAATAAAATATTTTTGAAAATGTTTGGAAATATTCGGGAATGAAATTTCGGAAATAAAGTATTCAAAAGAGATGACATCGGAGACCGAAATGACACTCCTAATAGAATACCCAAAAAAATTTAAAACAAAAAGTGTGAATGGAGTCGCCACCGGCCACTTTGATAGGCCGGACACCGTTAAAAAATTAACCAAAGATTTTAAAATTTGTATCCGGGAGTCCGTTACACGCGAGGAAGGGTTAGCACCCCACAGCGCCCAAAATTGGTACAACGTTGATTTTGTGTTGTCATTTGCAAGAAAATAAAAATTCAAGTTTTAATTTAAAATTTAATCCCAAAAAATGTATAAATGAGTATGTAATTCAAACATCCTAACCCGCAATTCACGATACCAAAAGAGATGACGCCTGAAAATTCGGGACGACACTCCTACTAGAATATCTAGATCTCGAGAACTAACCTAGATAACACAATAAATAAATATGACAATTAACATGCATGAACAATTTACAATATACTAACATTAAATAAATGTGGGCTAGAATATAGATTTACCAACAAAATAAATGTACCAAACAAACACTGCCAATAAGATATGTAAACAGCCATACTATAATATAGTATATATTAATATGTAAAGCCATATAAATATATTATATTAGGTATACATATATATACACCTATATATCACTATACGGCACTAGGGCATATACAAAAACATATAAAAGTTACCTATATAATATATATATTATATACGGAAAATGCCAAAAACCTTATATAAATAAAATATATATATATTAAAACGTACTAATGTAGAAAGCTATATATAACATAGGTTATAAACTAAGCTGCGTTATACTATATATAAAACCATAATAAAAATAAACATATACCATATATATTAAAATCAAGGTAAGCAAACAAGGAAATAAATAAACAAGCGAATAAATTAAACAAAAACATATATAAAAAAAACTTAAATAAACAACAAAGGTTACCGATAAAATCATTCACATTTTCATGGAGCTGTAAAAGTGAATTACATAACAAATATATAGTAATTAAAAAGAAAATACCAAAACTTAAGTATATACTCGATTAATCAAATTCTACGTGTTCGAATGATTCTAGGAGTTGAGGGAGGGTGATGTTGGTTTCGGTTAAAGGAGGTTTGGGGTTGACAAAAGGTGAGCTGGGAACGGTTAGCCTCAAAACAATTTTAGGGTAGTGGAAAATTGGTGATTCGGTAATGAGGCAATGAAAGTTTGAAGCACAAGAGGGTGGATGAATGGATGAGGGCAAGGGTTTAGGATGGACGGTGAGTGAATGGGTAAGGGTGAGTGATGTTTTTTTTTTTTTGGTTTAGTGAAAAGCAGTGATGAGTGATGGTGAGGAGATTTTTTTGATTCTAAAAATGGTATCCGAAAAAAATATATGGAGAGTGTGAATGGCCGGTCTTTTTTTAAGGTGAGTGGGTTAAGAGGTTAAAATGGAAGAAGGGTGAAGGGTGGGTGTGCAGTGCATGGGGTGATGGTGAAGGGCTAGGAGAATAGGGGAACGGGTGGAAAGCATGGGTGGTGGCATGCAAAACCGTGCTTTGTTTATTATTATTTTTATTATTATTTTGATTTTATTAGAATTTGGTTTAAATAGGGCAAATAGTTCGAACTTAATTTGAGACCCAGAGGAAAAGTGGGTATTACAGCTGCTACACACTATTAAATTATTAATGACTTTTAAACTATTATTAAAATCATAAGAGACTCAACGGAAAATTAGACATATTTTAAACTAAATTTAATTATCTTCACGTTTTCTAATATTGGTAGAATTAATATTAAATTATTATATTATTTTATAAACCCTAACCTAAAAACTCTAAATAAAATAAATCTTCATCTTCCCTAATCGTTTGTCATCGTTGTTGTTGTCACTGCTACCGACGGGAGTTCGTTCCAAAATTGCCCCTTCGACGTCGTCAAGCCCAACACCGTCGAGCTTTTAATCGTGCATCACTAATCCCAGTTTGTGCTACGCCATCAAGCCCAACACCATGTATTGTCTCTTTTGTCGCATCGTTGCCGTCCCTGCTTTCACTGCCCATCGAGCACTTCAATCATCCCATCCAACCAATCGAAACAAAGCATCTGGTCGCCAATTAATAAACGATAAAAACTCAAACCCAAATCCCAAAATTACAAATCTCATACCCCCAAATTACAAACCCTAATCCCTAAACTATAAATATAGTTTTTAATATTTGTTGATGCCAAAATAAGGAAACACTAAACATGAGAGGTGAGGGCGAAGGTGGTTGTGGCAGATTCAGGAGGTTCACCCTATAGATTTGGGGTGAAGAATCGCATACAAGACGATAATCGGAGAAGAAAAGAAGAGAGGAGGAAGAAAGGGGTACAACCCTCTTAGTTCAACCTTGTCTAGGCGCAATGTGCTTATTTTCAGACTTAGTCTCTTTCATTGGGGGAGATAGTATTTATAGCCCCTTATTACTATTGGTGATTGAAAATTGCAAGGTCATGTGACACCCTACGAATGACTTGAAAGAGATAAGACCTACTTCCGAGCATTAGGATTTGTATGTTGGTCACGTAGATGAGTGTTGTAGCATTTGACAACGTCTATTGCCAAGACAACATGAGGGCTCTGATAATATTAATCTCCGGAAGAGCCTATCTCCAAAAGAGCTGCTATAGTTGGCTAACTCTAGAGTATGCTAAATATGGAGGTGCCGAGGGTATCTTTAAAGTCACGTGGAGGAAGAAAAATTAGGTGTAACACTTGTCCCCCGGTATTTAGAAGAGTACCATAAAGTGGTACGAGCTGAAATATTTTACGATGTTCTCCTTTGGAGGGTTAGTTGTAGTTATATTTTTCATTTTATTTTCTGGAGATAATGTATGTTTGGGAGGACATTTTCAAGTACTCTTTCTTTCTTAATTTTGATCATACTAAATATTAGGGCTTATTCTCTCTTTAAGCCTGTGTTTGAGTAGTGTGATGATTTTTCTTACCATTTTTTGATTGAAAGCTAATGAGCCAATAAAGGTGTTATCGTTGTATAAATGTGGACATTTTCGCTTTGTTTTTAGTCATCAATGCACTTGACATCGGACATGTAGAGTCATTGTATACTTGTGCTTTGAAGCTAACATATTTTGATGATATTTGAACATGAGAGGTACAGTTGTCTCTGTATTTTTCGAATCAACAATGTTTTTTAACATTGGATTTAGCAAATGTGTTGTTTAGCAGTTTTATCTATGTAGTTATCTTCGATTTGTTTAAGTCAATCGATACTTCTAGTACCGGATGATTATAAGGTATCTTGAATAACATTACTTTTACCCTTGTAGAGCCAGTGTTGTTAGATTTTACAAAATGCTCTCAACATCGGTTTGTCCTAAGGCTTTTAACGTTATCGAGAGGTCCTTTCTCAATGGATGATCTCTGCATCTTTGTAAAATTGGTGCTATCAAAGCACAAGTATGTACGGACTTCTCTAATTTGTTTATAATTTATCGATGCATTTATCCTCAATTTGGTGGAGATATGCAAAATGATATCACATGTGACTCCGCACAAGCATCTCCAGTTTGTTATGATTGGTGATGCATCTAGCATCAGATTAATAGAGGTGTGCAAAACAATACCATTTGTGAGTCGACACAGACATTCTGGTTTATTATGATCGATGATGCATTTAGCATCGGATTAGCGAAGGCGACATATGCTTGAGCAATTATCCACACTTTTTGTAGATCAAGTGTCGTTGAGGACACATAAGTGTGGCCATATCAACGCTTTTGAAGAATAACACAATACCATGAGTATCGGATGGGCATAGGCTGTTAATTTTCTATGTTCATTTCGGTATCTCCTGTAGCCTTGAACATGCATATTCATTTATTCTATCAATGAGACATTCAACGTCGGACAACGAAGGCAACATCTGTCACAACAGACATATATACTTTTACAGATCACGTGTTATTTAAGACACAGAAGTGTGAGAATCTGTCATTGAACAAGCCAAGGCAACATCTTTCGGAGTAGGCTTCCACACTTTTATAGATTGAGTATTTTTCGAGATACGAAAGTGTGGGTATTTCAATGCCTTTGGAGAAAAGCATAATGCTAGAGGTATTGAATAGGCATATGTCGACCTCTGTCGGAGCAAACATCTAAACCCTTGCAGATCATGTGTTGCTTAGGACACAGAAGTTTAAGAATCTCGAAGCTCTTTAAGTAAAACACAATGTCATGCATTGAATGGGCAAAGGTTATCAATTTTCTATGTTACCGTAATATCATTTGTATCTTTGTACAAACATCTCCGTTTACTTGATCAACAATGCATTCAACGTCAGATAGGCAAAGGCAACATCTATCGAAGTAAGAATTTAGACTTTTACAGATCAGGTGTCATTCGAGACACATAAGTGTGAGTATCTCTATACCCTTTGATAAAACAAAATATCAGATGTATTGGGTGGACGGAGGCATCAAATTATTTATTTGAATGAGGTGAATAAAGTTGGAGAATGGAAATGCAGAAACATAAATGAAGATTCAGAGAGGCAGAAATCATCAATAAAGTCACATATCTATATACTCATCCAAATACTCATTCAAGTAATCATCCATCAAAATAATGTATTCATGTATTTATATAAAATTACATCATTCAATTATTCATTTACTCAAAGATATACCTCTACTTGGCTATAAAACATCTCAAGCAGATCTTCCAAGGGCTTTTAACAACTATATAAGGGTGTGTATGAATTTCCTAAGGTGCTTGCAGCAACGAGTACATCTTTCTAGAGTTTGTGTTAACTTATTATGATATTCTTAACAATTAGTAAAGCTTCTTATAGCATATGTCAACTCCCTATAGAGTATGCCAGCATCCTAGGGTTCTTTAAATAGTAGGGTTTTTCTCTATACTTGGAGGCTTTTCGGAGAAAGCATTTACAAAAGAAGTGTTACAAAGAGTCTGAGTAGAAAGCATACCTTCATCCACTTGGGCATCAGAGAGCCTTAATTCTTCTTCATAACATGTACGCAGTAGCAGCTAAGCGGAGGTGGTTCCCTTTTATTCTTTGAATTTTACATTTAGATTAGTGACATATTCTTCAAAGATGTTAAAGGCCTAAACCACCTATAGTGGTGGACATTATCTATAGATGTAAATTATTACAAAATTAAAGAGAGGAAAAAGAGAGGCTAGAGTCGATGGCGTTTTTCTTGCATGTCAGCCTTGAATGTTTTTGTGGCCCTTGGCCATCCATTGTAATACCCTCGATCTCGATCTAGATCCGAAGTGCTACATTTGGGTCACCAAAATTTGACCCATCAAAATTTCCAATTTAAAAACATAGATTTAGCCATTTAAAATATCAAATTATCCATAAATCCATGTAATCGAATAAGCTTTATAAATAAGTTTACAAAACAGGAGCTCCTAATTTAAAAAACAGTATATCAAAATAATATTTCAAATAGAGATTACAGACTCAACCACTGTAAGGTCCTATGAATACAATAGCCCATTACTAAACATCAAGTACTATACTCTGAAGTGATGGGGTGCTAGGAAATCCCTTCTCGATGTACTCCTCGGCCACGATCAACCTACTAACATGCGAACGAAAACAACAATTTCGAACACTAAGCTTACAAAGCTCAGTGGTACATTTCTACTATACCACAATTCATGAATATCATGAAATAAGCATGCAAGATAAATATAGTCTAGAGGACATATATAAGGCTTCACTATCTACGTAACACTCTGATCTTGATCCGGATCCGGATCCGAATAACTACATTCGGGTCACCCAAAATCCAATCCAAAAAGTTTCATTTAAAACAATAGATTTAGCCTTTATTCAAAATGTAATATCATCAAATACATCATATAATTAAATAAATAACGTAAATCAATTTACAAAATAGGAGCTCCAAGTTATACATTGTATATCAAAATAATATTTCAAAATAAAGTTACGGACTCAATAGTTGCAAGGTCCTATGAATACTCAGCCCATTAAATACAAGTATCGTACTCTGACAAACGATGCTTACTAGAATCCCGTGTAGACAGTGCTCCTCAATCTCGTGATCCTATGATCAACCTATGCATAGAAATAACGATTCTGAGCGATGAGCTTACAAAGATCAGTGGTACACATCTACTCTACTATACTTCATGCTAATCATAAACATAAGCATGTAAGCTAGTACGAGTAATAAAAAGAGATACATAAACATTTGGCGCTGCAACTAGTCGTTTAAACACATGTTCTCATCATGCAAGTCATCATACATGGCACATAAGGCCCAACCATACCCGAGATCTCACCAAACTATCCAGGCAAAAGCACACAAAGTTTTAACCACAAACTGTGGTAGTAAAACCTGTTTAGCCCGGAACCACTAAGACATTAGGCTAGCCACATACATACTCAAAACCACTAAGACATCAGGCTATCCACATACATACTCGGGACTATATAGACATCGAGTATCTCATACGGTATTTGGGACCGTACAAAAATCGAATACCATATAATGCCACCCACCTGAGACCAAAAAGACATCAAGTGGTGCATGCCATATACCCAGGACCACACAAACATTGGGTAGCGAATGCCACTCGGGACCACATAGACATCGAGTGCATTTAGAACACATACACTGTAGTACATTCCTTGGGTATCTGGATCTCATGTCAATCAAATGCCTAGCCGACATACAAGCAACGCTATCCCAAGAATCTCTCTATTGTTGCTAGACGTCATCGCATCATTTATTTTACATTACCGAGTTGTTAATACATTATGGAGGAGTATATAATTAATCTCATTAATTATCTCCATTAATTTATGTCATCTCATTTATCAAGTCATAATCCAATTATTAATATACACATCAATTTCTATCCTTAATTTGCATTTGTAGATTATTTAGCGTATCGGGTATCGATACTCAAACATGAGTATCGATATGGTACCTTTGGGTATCGGTATTCACACGCATACCGATACTAGAATTACTTGCTGGAAATCCTAGATTTTTGCAAGTATCGACATGGGTTGACCCGTACCAATACGACCCCCAATCGCGTACTAGTATGGTTGAAGCTTGTACCGATACCCTACTCACAAGTTCGTACCATTTCCTCGAATTACGATATTACAACGATCTACTCGATCCCTAAATTTTATGAAAGTCATAAGGGTTTGTTTACTAACACATTCAGTCAATTAATATTAAATACCGTCTTCTTAATCATTTAATCAAGCATTTCCAATTATCAGTCCAATAAGTACAATTTCCATCGAACATGCCAATTTCATATCTCAAGCACTCAAGCAACACAACATGTAAATCAACCAAATCATATAATTACACGAATACCTCAAACGACCCTATGCAGTATTTAATGTCTCCATGAGTCTCATCATATTCGTAACATCATCATACATCACACATATATAAAAACTCATGATGCTGGTCTCTAAACATGCTTATTTATCATCTGCCTATTTTACAAACACTAATATGCAAAGAAATCCATTTATGATGCTCATGAAGTAAACTGAGTTCGAGGTGTACTAACCTTAAGTGATTATCGATAAACCCTTACTCAAGATCCTCAAACTCCCCTCTTAATTCGATATTCGAGCCCGAATAATCCTTATAAATATACAAATATCACAAATATTAATTAACCTCATTTACTAATCCACAAGGTTAAATGCGTAAAAGTAGCATACTGGGTTCAAATTTGGTGAAACAAACAACATCAACAGACTTAAAACATCGCAAAACCATCGGGTAGGGTCCTCCAAAAAAAGTTAACGACCCGGTTAATGATCAAAAACTCGGTCAATGGCTTACGACTCGACTTCAACCTGGCTCGGCTTGGATGACTTAACTTAGCTCGACTTAACTGGTTGGCATGGTTTAAGTAACTGAATGGTTTGTTTCATTAGCTAGCCCTCTATTTTGACCCCCACCTGCTGTCGAAGCTCGCCTACGCGCAGGTAGAGGCACGTGTGGCGTGCTCTGGTGGTCGGACGGAGACGGCCAGCTACAGATCAGCGTAAAAACTCCTGGTGAGTTCAACTGTGCTGGTCACTCTCGACGATGAACGTCAAAACATGGTTTTTTATGACTTTCGAGCCTTTTAAATCTTTACCTCGGCGAGTGGCGACAGTGGCGACGGAATAGAGGACATCTCATAGCCCTTTTAATGAGGGTATGTTCTTTTAATGAGATGGGCCTGTATGTTCTTTTAATGAGGTGTGGTTACTACCTTATGGCTTCAAACTTTCACCGAACAACCAATCATCGTCAACGAATTTAGAAAGATGTTGTCATCTCATAGCCCTTTTATTGCGTCCCTTGGAAGTGAATGGTGAGAACTGTCATCCCATCTTCTTTACTTCCTTTTGGTTGAGATTCGAGAAGGAAGCTTTGCATTGCGACTATGACACTTTTAGGGTCCATCAATTTGGCCATTAGTGTCATCGGTTGTAGAGATATGGTGAATTGGAAGTACCACCAGGAGAGCCACTGTGACTAGTTCTCTCAGTCTGGAGGATCTCCACGCTTACCGCACCAATTTTTGATGCCAAAATAAGCAGGCATTGAACATTGGAGGTGGTGACAGTGGACCAAGGTGGTTACGGCAGATTCATGCAGTTTACCCCCTGTAGATTTGGGGCGGAGAGCCGCATACAAGATGGTGATCGCAGAAGAGAATATGAGATGAGATGATGAAGAGAGGGGTAACCCTTTTAGTTCAACCTTGTCCAGGCGTATTGTGTCTATCTTCAGACTTAGTTTCTCTCACCATGGCGTGATTATTTATAGCTCCTTAGTAGTGTTGGTGATTGGATAGTGCCAGGTCATGTGACAATCTACGGATGGCTTGGCAGAGATAGACCCTACTCCCGAGCATTAGGCTTTGCGTGTTGGTCATGTAGGTGGAGTGTTGTAGCGTCCGACAACGTATGTTCCCAAGACAACCCAAGGGCTCCGGTAATATTAATCTTTGGAGGAGCTACTATAGTTGGCTAATTCTAAAGTCTGTTAAATATGAAGGTGCTGGGGTATCTCGGAGTCATGCGGAGGCAAAGAGATTAGGTGCAACAATATTCTAAATTAAAGAGTAAAAAATATGACTAATTGCCCGTTAAACCCCTTATGATTTTAATAATAATTTAAAAATCACTAAAAAATTAATGATGTGTAGCGGTGTATAATGTTAGTAATACTTAATAGTGTTTGTGGCCATTTTAGAATTTTCTTAATCTATTACGTATGAAAATGAAACTTGTAGGCGTCTTTGGTACATGAGAAAATGAAGGAAAAGTTAGTGAAAATATAACTTTATAATAAAGAATATACCTCATTCGCTTATGCCAATCTGATGCGTGCATAAAACACTGTATTTTATTACATTCTCTACTGCATGTATCATGCATTACACATCACATGTATTAATTAATCAATGCATAATATCATTACTAATGTTTGATTCTTATGGGCTAATCATATCATTTAAAACATTAAGAATGTATTTGGATTGTTCTTTTCGCCATCCCTTTGATTGATATTTATAAACAATCGACAAAATTATAATTTTGGTTCCTCTACTATGTTCAAATTTTAAATTTAGTCAATGTAATTTGATTTGATAAGTTCTTTACTTTTATAGTTTTGTTAGTTAGTATTGTTAACGTTGTTGATTGTTTCGATTAAAATGCCAATTTTGCATTGAAAACACGTTTTTCTAACTCATCATAAATGAGTTTTTTCTTTGTAATGAAAGATGTTTTTAAGAAAAAAATTATGCATCGACACTTTAATCACAATAGTCAAAAATAATAATTATTTAGACTAACTAATAATATTGTAAAAATAAAGGATGAAAATATATCAAATTAAAATACAAGGTTAAACTCCAAATTTAGGTGTAATAGAGATGCCAAAACCATGATTTAACCTAAACAATTAAATAAAACCTTAAATATAAAATGGATTATATAAAGTTTGTAGAAGGTTGCTTTGAGTGTGTGGAGGTTACCTTTTTTCAGGCTGAAGATGGACAAAGCAAATTTTGATTTTGATGCCTTTTCCCCTTCTATTTTATCAATATGGGAAAGGAACAATTAAGTAGTAATGTGTTGTAATGTAATAAATATGACAATTTAAAATAATAAAGAATATTAGTGTAATGATTATATTTAAAAAAATTATGTTGGAATTTTTAAAATAACATTATTAAGAGAGACAGTTTTGAGTTTTGAATATAGATCGTAAAATAAATATGAATCAAAAAATAAACTTAAACTAATAATAATAATAATAATAATAATTAATTGTTGATCTTATTTGAGTTTAGTGGATAAAAAAAATAAAGTTGGAAGAGTTTTACCACTTGCTTAATGGATTGACCCGTTTAACTTTAAATATAATTTAACTTATGCCACTGTCAAAAATAATAATAATAATAATAATAATAATAATAAAGGGAAGCAAAGTACTTTTACCAGAAGAGTCAAAGAGCAACATGATATTTGGTGGGTGATGTTTTTGACAAATCACACAAGTTTTGGAAACCGCTAATTTAAAACATTGCATTCCCCAACTACCCCACCTTTGCTTCATTTTCCATCTCTTATCTTTTGTTATAAACCAATGGTTTCTGCACTTTGTACACTAATTAACTAAACAAATGAAATAATCTACAGAGTTGATGAACCATTATCACTAAAGTGGAATACTCTATCACCCAAAACTCTACAAACATATGAGGGAATTAAATGTGAAACACACACGCGCACATCCAAAAGATTACTTGGTTAATTAACACTAATTAATCACAGAAGAGAAGTCCTTTGAAAGGTCGTATGATAGTTTAATATTGCTATATTTGTGTATAACAGGTACAGTGGAAACAAATCAACTTCTCCTGTGCTAGTGTTGGTTCGCACTTTATAGGGAAAAGTTCAATTAGAAGACAATATGTTGCTCAAATGATGCCTGTTCAAGTTATTAAAAGTGCAATCCATTGTTTTAGAGATGGTCACAACATATATCATTGCGCATGGACAATCTGACTATTTTTAAGGATTTTTACTTAGGATAATGTCAAAAATGTCCCTAACGCTTCACTAAATAGTTATTTTAGCCCTTATTTTCTTTGAAGTAATTTAACTCTAACGTTTCATTTTGGGTCAATATGACCCCTGTAACGACCATGATTTCGGGTTAGTTATTCGAATCTTGGATTTAGATTGAGTATTGTAACATTAAGGACTAATTTAGGAAAAGTGAATCTAAGGATTATTAAGGACAAAAATTAAAAGACATGAAAGTCATGTGCATAGAGTGAAAACAAGAGAAGAATTTAGTCTTTATGACTCAATTTACCTAAAGTAGTTATGGAAGCTTTTGCAAGCAAGTGTTGTGGGCCATTAGATCTTTATGGATATGTCATCTTTAATGGTGACCATTGGATATAAAGAGTTTTTGGATTTAATTTTAAAAGGGCAAATGTGTGTTCGTTAATGAAGGAAGAACGAGGAAAGATGAGCAAAAAACAAAGCTCATCTTCTTCTCTACATGGCACACGGCAAGAGAGAGAGAAAGGTAAGAACTATCAACTTTATTTCAAAATTTCCCTCAAACTGATTAGATTTTGGCTTTAAGTGTTAAATGAATAAATATTTATCTCCAATTGAGAGTCTTGATAGATAATATATAAATTGAGGGTGAATTGGAAAAGAAGATGAGTATTTGAGTTGGGTTTTGGATAAACACTAAAGTATTTCATAAATATTCTTGGGAGATCTTATTGTGGGTTTTTAAAGGATTGATTTTAAGAAGGATTCAAGTTTAGTTGGTTAATTAAATTAATTAGTGATCTTTAGTAATCTTTTGGAAAGATAATAATTTGTTCTTATACTTGTTGGCTTAGTGAAAAGTTGGAGAAACTTCTAACACTAAGGGGAAAGAGAAAAGTAGCAAAGAATTGCTCAATGGTTGTCCTTGGAGTCCATGCTTAAGGTTAGTACATCTCCAACTTTGAAGTGCTTATTGCTTTTCATAATAGTAATTGCTTTGCTTTGAGCATGGTGTAATTTTGGGTGTTTGAGCATGTTGGTCATTGGATGATCTTCTTGTTGTCTTGTTATAAAAATGTTGTTAAAAAAGGCCGTAAAATGAGCATAAAAATACTAATAGACTTTAGGAAACATGAAACTACTCTTATGGGTCGGATTTGGGGGATTTAAACTAAACATCATAGCTTGAGAAACCATATTCGGGCTTCAGTACCGGTATGCAGGAGTCAGTACCGGTACCTCATGTTAAACTTGAAGAACACCGATGAACTGTGAGTATGGTATCGGTACGGTACTTAACATGTACCAGTACGCTACTCAAGGAAGTATCGATACGGGTCGATCTGTACCAGTGACCTATTTTGGTATCAATACGATAGGGGTGTATTGGCACCCAAGCTCGACGATCGATACGGTCGATCCAATACCAGTACAGGCTAGCTCTATCGTATTCCAGTACCATAAATTGTTATTAGTATGGGTATTCGAGTACCGATACCCAAGGCTGAGTACCGATACCCACTGAAGCCACTGCCCAAATGTTGAGGATTTTTAATAAGGTTTTAATAAGGTTTGGGAAAGGTGCTATATTGAAACATAATCGAATATGATGAATTTTAATAACGAGCCTTTAGTTGAACTATAACTTTGGATGCCCATAATAAATGATCTTTCCTTGCCTTGTATTGAATATGGGCCTTGTGAGCCTCAATTTGATTTATGATTGATTGGTATGGCGTTCGAATACCCAAGTGTGGTACTGCAGTACACGTGTTTGCAATATACTAGATGTCTAAGTGGTCCCCGAGTGGTATTCACAATCGATGTCTTTGTGGTCCAGAGTATATGGTATGCGCTACCCGATGTCTTTGTCGCCCCGGGAGCAGCATGGTTTGGTACCCAAAATTTTTGGTCTCGGGTATGTGACATGCACCACCTGATGTCTTTGTGGTCCTCAGTAGGTGGCAAGATATGGTATTCAATGTTTGGGTGGTCCCGAATACCCGTGTGGCCTACTCGATGTCTAGGTGGTAGCGAGTACATGTATGGGTACCCTGATGTCAATTTTCGAGGCTAAATAGGTTTGACTACCACGGAGTGGTAATTGTTGTTGATTGTAGCATGCATTCTACCTTAATGGTTAGCATGGATAGACTGCTTGATTCATGTCATACTACTTATTACTTATATTGCATGCTTACTTTTATGAACGTCACAAAGTATAATAGAATAGATATATACCACTGAGCTTTGTAAGCTCAGCGTGCAAATTTGTTATTTCCATGTCACCACTTGGAGGAGCACATCGACAAGGATCTCCTGGCTCCATTTCAACTTGATTACAATACTTTGATTTTAGTAGTTGGGCTATGTATCCATAGAACCTTATGGTAGTTGGTCTGTAACTATAATTTACCTTATTTTTTAAAATACAATGTTTTAAATTCATACGGAGCTCTATTTATTTTGGATTCAATTTTATCTATGAAAAATGTTGCGCGTAATAAGTGCTCCGTAATTGTGCAAGTGTACACGTCGCAAGTTATAGTATAAAAGATATCGTCTCCACAAGGATTGGTGCCACTTCAAGAATCTAATCTCTTGCACTGTAAAAAGTAAAAACACAAGTAGGTGATTGTAGGAGTTTAACTAACAACTAAACTAGAAAGCAAATAAGTAAAAGAAGATGTAATCAAATGAGAGAGAATAGACCAGGTTATCGTGAGTTGAGGTGTGATAGCCGATTGGATCGTCTTGGTAAAAGAGTGCAAGGGCAACTTAGTTGCCGTGGCAACTTGCACAGCGGGGTTGCCTTGGCAACTAATCGACGGTTGCCTGGGCGATTGGCTGGGCAACTATTTGGGCGGCTGCGCAGCAACCTCAAGGTTCGGCGGAGCATTCTGCAATGGTTTCTTCTTATCCCTAAGTCGAAACTCTAGCTAATTGTACATGCCTTGACAATACATCCCTGCGTGAATCAAGGGTGAACAACAACCAATCTTGCGCTCCTCTTAGCCGTTGAAATACTTAACTTATTCCTAAGCCGGATTAATCTTCACCATCAATAGATTGAATAAAGACCATACTCATTCGTTTCTCGAATCTAACTCTCCCGATATTAGATAAATAGATGAAGTTACGAGATCCTCTCCCAATTCACTCGCAAACAAGAATAAAAACCAAGAATGAGTAAACCTTGAATTGAAAGTGCAAACTCTTATTACCTAAACAAAATCCAATTGTTTCTCACAACCAAAAAACACAATAACCTTAGCCAAATAGATTTAGTTCATGGCTAGGTTCCAAAGAAACACAAGACAAAGAATTCCTAGGATAAACCTAATTGAACAAGAAAGAAAAATATAAAGAATGGTTGAAGCCTTGTCGAAATCTCTCCTTGCTCTTGTCGAAATCTCCCTCCTCTCTTTGTCGAAATTTCTCCCCTCTCCCTCTTGGAGTTGACGACTTGATCCTTAATTTATAGGGCTAGGTCAAAGTCTTTTTTAAGGAGGAAGTTAAATTGGAATTAAATATCTTTAAAGAATATAATTCTTTATTATAATTAAATTCCTTCTAGAACTTCTCCTATATTCTTGGGATTTAATTTCCCTTTAACCTCTTCATGGAAATCAAACTCCTTTGGGATTTAACTTTGCTCCACGTCATCTTGGGCTTATCTAGTCATCAATTTCGACTACCATATCATCTTATCCCTTATCGAAAATTGCCCTGGCAACTAGCTCGGCATCTCCTTCATGCATTGCCTGGCAACTGGTTCCAGCCTTGCTTTGGCAAGTGATTCTGCACACACACACAAAACACACCAAAGCAGCATCTTTTTCCACAAAATTAAGCAAAATATGAAATCAAGCTTGTTCACCAAGGAAACAATGCAAACATGCATGAATGGCTAATAATGCAACTAATATGAGCCTAAGTCTAGCAATAATATGAATAAAAAGGGTAATAAAAATAGCACTTTTGAACACTTAACATACCCCCAAACTTGAACTATTACTTGTCATCAAGCAATACAAACTAATAATTACCCGCCAAGACTTCAATTTTCACAAACTTAGCTTTGAACTTGATTTCAATTCTCAGAACTGTGGCACAAAGTATGATTGGCTTTTCATTTTTTCGAAAACTTAGGAGTTACTCGGAATCAAACTATAATGCTTGTGAGTGTGTGCGGAGTTGTGTGCAAGTTGATTTTTTCAGATTCTATGGAAACAAGAGGATTTCAAATTACTTCATTGGGTTCTTTTAACATGTTTTAACTAGAGCCAATTTCGGTCACCTCTAGTGTTTTATTTTTAGTTTTCTTAAGTTAAATTAATTTATTCGACTAGAGCCGGTTTCAGGCACCTCTAGCTATCAATTTTTAGCACATACTAGAGCCAATTTCGGGCACCTCTAGCAATCAATTTTTAGCACATACTAGAGCCAATTTCGGGCACCTCTAGCATTCATCCAATTTTTATTCTAATCCCCCAATTTTTTAATTATCAACATAAGTTCTCTAGAATTCCTTAAATCAATCAAGCCACACAGTGTTTCATTAAGTTTAGCATCATAGTACGATTCTAAGTGCTTCCACGTTTATCCTAGAATAAAAAGTTCTATCAATTAAGTAAATTGGCAAAGTCATCATCAAATATTCATCAAATCTAGGCAATTCTTGTTCTAACTAAAGGCATGGCAAGCAATTTATGTATCCTAAATGCAATACTTAAGATGAATGCAACTAAACATGATAACTAACTAATAACAATCCCCCCCAAACTCCAGTGAGGCATTGTCCTCAATGCATGCAACAAAGAAATAAATAAAAATAAAAATAAAAATAAAGAAAAGTAAAATGCAAATGAGGACTTACTCTGAGAGTTCATCGTCGTGGATGATTAGTTCCTTTTGGTCGGTGTCTTGATTCTTTTCCTTGAACACAGTGGTTGCTTCCTTGTTGCCGATGGTGGAATCGATCCTCGTACGGGGTTGTCCTCATTGTCCTCTTCATCAATGTCATTGGCTTTTCGCTTGGGCTTGGAGGCTTCGATTGGTGCGGTCTTTGTTGGTGCAATGGAGGACTCGTCCGAATATGAAAAATTAGACAATGATTCAGTATGAGTTGATTCGGGCATAGGTGTTTTACCTTTGGCTTTTGCAGTGGTTGCCGGGGCGTCTTTAGCTTTGGTTGCCGTGACATCTTCAGTGTTGGTTGTTGTGGCAATTGCTTGGGCAGGTACAGTGTAGGTTGTCGCGGTTGCCGTGGCAACGGCTTCATTGGTTGTCGTGGCAAGGATTTTGGCAGAAAAGATAGGGAACGACACGCGGCTGTCCGGGTACTTTTCTAGGATGACTTGGGTGATAGCATTGTTGTGATCCTTCATGTACCGCATGAACATTAATTTTCTGTCTTCAATTTGCCTAAGGCGGTTCGCCAACGGTTGTAAGAGTACTTCAATTGCTTGGGCATTAGGAGTTGCCGAGGCGACATGAGTTGTCGCGGTAATTGAATGCGTTGGGGATTTTACCGGTGCCTCTCCCATTAGCTTTCGGATTTGTGCTCGATTCCAACCGAACTTTGGTAGGGCCTTTTCATCGGTGGACTCACTTGGGACATGCATCTCCTTGCAAAGATTGGAAATTAAGCACGGTAAGAAAAGAGAACCCTTGTCTTTTGTGCTACATACAAAAATCTCATCACAAAATTTTTTTCCAATGTTAATGATGCGATTATGCAAGATAGAATGTATGAGCAAAAGATGAGGTGTATCAACGGTGGTATTGTGTGTTGTGGTCATTAAAGAAGTTTTAACAAACTTATTCCGTAATTTTGCCTCGGGTTTAAGCTTAAGGCGATTTACCGTGCCCTTGTATTTACCGTCGTTCCAATGAGTTCCCGACAGAGTAAGTTCTTGAAGCACCTTATCGATTTGCTTGGGCGTGAGTTAATCAACAAAGGCTTGATGCTCGTCCTTCTCAACATAGAGCCCGTAAAAGGTGTTGATGTTTTTGGGGCTTATGAGTATAGCCTTGTCACGAACAAAAACATAAGGATTATCCAGGTTAGGTGAGTGAGCATAGAATTCTCTTACCCATGAGATGTTACCCGGTTCTGATTGATGGCAAAAGATTTGCCACTTTTGATGTGCAATCCTTTTGAAGATGAATGGTTCAAGGCTGAAATCTTGATGAGTGTTGAAGTATTCGAAGCCTTGTTCTTCGCAAATCTTCCAGCTTTCAAACTTGGAGTGAAATCTTTCTTGAACCACCGGTGTAGCAAACTTCTTGTATCTTGGTTCTTTGGAGGAACTTGGATGAACCAAAAATTCGGTTTTGGATGCCATGGATGATCTTGGTTGTGAGTTTGGTAAAAACAAAGAAAAGAAAGCAAAAGAAACTAAAGAGTTGCAAGATGAAAAGTAGGAATAGGTTTCTTGGAAGTTAAGAGTGATGGGTTAAATAGAAAAGATAGGTAGTAAATATGGTTGGTGGGAGTAGTTTTGAAAGAAAGAAAACAAGGGTTTAGATTGGGGAAGGTGGCGGCTAGGGGGTTTAGGGAAGGGGAAGGGTTTGGCCGGTTATGTAGGGTTTATTTAGGGTAAATTGGAGGCTTAATATAAGCCTTAGATTCAGCCCATTAATTTCCTTGTTGAAGAAGTTTCCTTCTTGAATCAAAATTCCTCTTTATCTTGAATTATTTCCCTACAATTAAAAAACAAATAAAATAAGGATTAAAATTAAAGATAAACTAATAAAAGAAAATAAAGAAAGATGTGCAAAGAAATTCTTAAACTTAAAATTTTAAAACAATTAGATAAATATGAAAGAAAGATGTAGTTTTAATCTTTAAAAAAATAAATCTATCCTAAAAAGAAAAATAACCAAAAATAATAAATAAAAAATTAAATAGTTCAAAAAAAAATAAAATAAAAAGAAAATATCGAAAGGAGAGCATGCTCATGCATCTCCTAAGGTGACCACTTCTTTGTTACGTTTCACATGGGCACCGTTGTAGTGCTTCAATCTTTGTCCGTTGACTTTGAATTCATGTTCGTCAGTGATGACTTGATTATCACGGCGCCATGGGAGAATGGTTTGACAACTTCTAATGGTCCCGACCATCTTGATTTCAGTTTTCCCAGGAAAAGTTTTAACCGATAATTGAATAAGAGAAATAGTTACCCTGGCATGAATTGCCGCGGCAATAGTTTCTTGTCATGCCATTGCTTTGTTTTCTCCTTGTAGATTCGTGCATTGTTATAGGCGAGTGCACGAAATTATTCTATCTCGTTTAGGTCCAACAAACGCTTTTGTCTGACACTTTCCCAATCCATATTCACGGTCTTGATTGCCCAATATGCCTTGTGTTCGATTTCCACCGGTAGATGGCATGTTTTGCCATAGACAAGTAGGAAAGGGGACATACCTAAGGGTGTTTTGAATGCAGTGCGATATGCCCAAAGTGCGTCATCTAGTCTTACTGACCAATCTTTCTTAGAGGTATTTACAACTTTCTCAAGTATACCCTTCAATTCCCGGTTGGAAATTTCTGCTTGCCCATTGGTTTGTGGGTGATATGTCGTGGCAATCTTGTGAGATACACCAAAGCGTTGTAACATCTTGGCGATGAGTTTGTTGTCGAAGTGCTTGCCTTCATCACTGATAATTGCTCTCGGCATCCCAAACCGTGTAAATATGTTTTTTTGCAAGAATCGTTGCACGGTCTTAGAATCGTTGGTGGGAACTGCAGCTGCCTCAACCCATTTAGACACGTAGTCGACGACAAGTAGAATGTAGAGGTTGCCGAATGAAGATGGGAAAGGTCCCATAAAATCAATCCCCCATACATCGAACAATTCCACCTCGATGATGTTTTGGAGCGGCATCTCATGTCGTCTAGAGATATTTCCCGTCCTCTGGAAACAATCACATTACTTGTAAAACTCTAGGGCATCTTTGTATAGTGTTGGCCAATACAAACCGGATTGTAAAACTTTGGTCGCGGTACGTGTTCCTATAAAATGTCCTCCATAGGGTGAAGAATTGTATTGCCGGAGTACATTCTGGTGCTCCTCTTTAGGGACACATCGGCGTATAACCTGATCTGTACATTGTTTAAACAAAAGAGGCTCATCCCAAAAGTAATGCTTAGCATCATGGCAGAATCGCTTCTTCCCTTGGTGAGTAAGGCCATAAGGTAAAATACCACAAACAAGGAAATTAACTAAATCCACGTACCAGGGTATTGTCGAGGCATGTGTTGCCGTGGCAACTGCTTCTAAGGTTGTCGAGCCGTGCATGTCTAGAGTTGCCTAGGCATGCGCGTCAAGGGTTGCCGATGCATGCGCGTCAAGGGTTGCCGAGGCTTGCGCATCCATGGTTGCCGAGGCGTTAGGGGTTACCGACGCATACACATCCATGGTTGCCGAGGCAACTAATAGTTGCTCATCCGGGAATGCATCGCATATCTCTAAATCCACGTCCTCCTCCCTATTGCATTCTAAGCGTGATAAGTGCTCGGCCACTTGATTTTCTGTTCCTTTCTTGTCTTTAATTTCAATGTCAAACTCTTGTAAAAGCAATATCCAACGAATCAAACGAGGTTTGGCATCAAATAGATACTTAATTTTCGAATGGTCCGTATGGACAATTACCTTTGTACCAATCAAATAGGATCGGAACTTGTCAAATGAAAAAACTACGGCTAGTAACTCTTTCTCCGTTGTTGTGTAATTCACTTGAGCACTATTAAGAGTTTTACTAGCGTAGTATATCACATGAAAGGTCTTACCTGTGCGTTGGCCTAGAACTGCTCCTACCACGAAATCACTTGCATCACACATGAGCTCAAAAGGTAGCGTCTAATTGGGTGGAACGACAATGGGTGCCGAGGCAAGCTTTTCCTTTAGGGTTTTGAATGCTTGGGCGCAATAATCATCAAAATTGAAGACTTTATCCTGTTCAAGCAAATTGCACAAGGGTTTAGTAATCTTAGAAAAATTATGAATGAACCTCCTATAAAAACCTGCATGTCCAAGAAAGCTTCGGATTCCTTTAACCGAACTTGGTGGGGGTAATCTCTCGACCACGTCCACCTTGGCTTTGTCTACTTCAATTCCCTTGGATAAGATCTTGTGGCCGAGCACTATTCCTTCATCTACCATAAAATGGCACTTCTCCCAATTAAGGAATAAATCGGTTTCTTCACATCTTTCCAACACCTTCTCTAAATTGCCGAGGCAACTGTCGAAGTCATTACCAAAAATAGAAAAATCATCCATGAAGATCTCAAGGAAGTCTTCAACCATGTTTGAAAAGAGTGCCATCATGCATCTTTGAAAGGTTGTCGGGGCATTACACAATCCGAACGGCATCCTTCAGAAAGCATAAGTACCGTATGGGCATGTGAAGGTTGTCTTTTCTTGATCTTCTGGTGCTATGGCAATTTGATTGTAACCTGAACAACCATCAAGAAAACAATAAAAGGGTTTACCTGCAAGACGGTCAATCAATTGATCAATAAAGGGTAATGGGAAGTGATCTTTCCTAGTGGCTTTGTTTAGCTTTCGATAATCCATACAAACCCTCCAATCGGTCACAGTCCTCGTTGGAATGAGTTCATTGTTTTCATTACTTACCACTGTTATACCTCCCTTTTTCGGTACACATTGTACCGGACTTACCCATGTACTATCCGAGATAGGGTATATAATGCCGGCGTCAAGCCACTTGATGATTTCTTTCATTACAACCCCTTTCATGGTATGATTCAGTCTCCTCTGGGCCTCAATCGAAGGTTTGTGATCATCTTCCAACAAATCTTGTGCATGCACACTGCCGGGCTAATTCCCTTCAAGTCGGTAATTGTCCACCCTATTGCTTTCTTGTGTAGCATCAATATTTTGATCAGCTTCTTTTCCTGCTCAAGCTGTAACTCAGAGGAAATAATTACAGGCAATGTATTATCGGTTCCCAAGTAAGCATATTTTAGTTGTCCTGGCAATTGTTTCAACTCAAGAATCGATGGTTGTTCAATGAAGGGCTTTTTGAGTTTACCTTCCTTACTTGAGTAATCCAGTGGTTCAAAGTATGTACCTGGTCGATTGACTAACCAATTTTCCTCTTCTTGTTGTTCCTCATCGATCGGTTCTTCATACTCCTCAGGTTCCTCTTGATCGGTAATGTAGTTGTCGAGGCAACTAAATTCCTCGTCGAAGTTAAACTCTGCCGTGGCATGAAGAAGTTGGCATTCTTCCAAATCATTGGCATGCCTTAGTGTTTGGAACACATTTAGTTTAACTTGCTGGTCATTTACCCTCATTGAGAGTTCTCCCTTTTCAACATCGATCAAGGTTCTCCCTGTTACTAGGAAGGGTCTCCCGAGAATGATAGGTGCATGTTCATCTGCTTAACAATCCAAAACAATAAAGTCAGGGGGAAAAATAAATTTATCAACTTTTACAAGTATGTCTTCGTTTTTTCCCTCTGGACGCACATAGGATCTGTCAGCTAGTTGTAGCATAACTGTTGTAGGTCTTGCCTTCCCGGTTCCTAGTTTCTAGAAAACCGATTTAGGCATCAAGTTTATGCTTGCTCTAAGGTCACATAATGCTTTCCTAACATAGTGGTTTCCAATGGAACAGGGTATTGTGAAACTTCTAGGATCATTCAACTTGGGTGGCATGCGATTGTGCAACATGGCCATGCATCCCTCTGTTGCGGCAACTATTTCAAACTCTCTTAGCCTTGTTCTCTTGGACACAATGTCTTTATGAAATGTGGCATAGTTTGGCATTTGTTCAATCGCCTCAACCAACGACAAGTTGATGTGGACTTGCTTTAGGATATCAAGAAACTTCTTGAATTGATATTCTTGCTTTTGTCGCTTCAACCTTTGTGGGAATTGTGGTGGAAGTCGGATATCTTCGATCCTTTCATCGGTCTGGAACCTGATTGAAGGCATTGCCGAGGCAACTAGAGTTACCGAGGCATTGTCAATTGGGGTTACCGTGGCGTGCCTATCGTTGGTTACCGAGGCATCCTTATCATCGGTTGCCGCGACAATTCCTGGTTCAGCATCTGAGGCTTTGCCGCTGAGCTCATCTTGTTCTTTTTGTGGAGTTTTGTTTGATGAGCGAGCGTGAGCCTCTTTAAGTTGTTGGCCACTTCTAGTGGTGATCGCCTTACATTGATCATGGCCAGTTCCTCTCGCGACTTCAGTATCGCTAGGTAAACCTCCTTTTGGTCTAGTATTCAGGTTTTGAGCAAATTGTCCGACTTGATTTTCAATGATTTGATTACCGCCTCTTGGTTTTGCAATCTCATCTTAGTCCTATTAATAAAAGCATCAGTTCTTTTTATGAAGTTACTATTCTCAGCCATATAAGATTCAGTTTTCAACATATAAGCATTGAGAGAATTTTCCAAAGAACTAGATGTTGTTGGTTGTTGCTGAGGCAACTGTTGATGTGGCATATTCGGCTGGAATCCCGATGCTTGTGCATTCTGATTGTTCTGGTTTAAAGCATTGTTGGGATTACTCAATGAAAAATTCAGGTGCTTCTTCCAAGCTGGATTATATGTGTTGGACATCACATTGTTGTTCCGGTTGTAATTCGCCACATAAAAGCTGGATTTCAGATTCTTCATACATTCAGAAGAATCATGGTTACCACCACATAACTCACAAAAGGAATCTATTACCTTGACCTCATGTGTGTTGTTTGGTTTCTGCATGTTCTGGACCATCTTGGTTAGAGCGGCCAATTGTGTTGAAATTGAGTCTGATGATCCCAGTTCATGTATTATGGCTTGGCGTCTAACTTCTCCTCTTCTAGCAGATGCGAATTGATAATCATTCTTGGCAAGCCTGTTTAGAATTTGCATTGCTTCCTCCGGTGACTTATCTAGGAGTATGACGTTTGCCGAGGCATCTAGCATCATCCATGTTAGTGTATTCAGAGCGTTGTAAAACATTGTTACTTGTGTCCACACTAGGAATCAGTGTAGGGGGCATTTGTGTAGAAGTTCTCTATATCACTCCCAAGCCTCGTACATGGATTCATCATCTGCCTGCCGAAAAGAAGTAATTTCATTACGAAGCTTATCAGTCAAATTTGTAGGATTAAATCGAGCAAGGAAATCACGACAAAGATCGGTCCAAGATCCTATTGATCCAGCAAGAATACTATTCAACCATGCTTTCGCCCTATCCCTCAGTGAATAGGGGAATAATCTTAGTCGTAAAACATCGGGGGTGACTCCTTGTATTTTGAATGAATTGAAAATCTCGAGGAAAGACTTAAGATGTTGCCGTGCATCTTCAGTTACTGAGCCGCCAAATTGACCAATTGTGTTGATCATATTGAACATCACCAGTTTCAATTCAAAGTGGCCGGCTTCAATTTCAGGCGTGACAACTCCTGGATTAAGTCCTTCAAGATCTTCTTCAACATAGTCTCGAATAGTTCTGCTTCGTGCAAGAATCACTCCTCCTCCTGCTGGAACATCTCGATTCATATTACTGTCTTGATTAGCCATTGCTACTCTTAACCTTCGTCTGAGTCTTTGCAAGGTTTGTTCGATTTCTGGATCAAAGGGATATTCCGGTGTAATCGGTCTTGCCCTGGTCATATACCAATGCAAAACCAAAGTTTGTTAGCCCTTTGAATCTTAAACAAGAAAAATAAAAAGTGCAAGAAAATAAAAACAAAGTTGCTATTGCCAATCCCCGGCAACGGAGCCAAAAACTTGTTGCGCGTAATAAGTGCTTCGCAATTGTGCAAGTGTACACGTCTCAAGTTATAGTATAAAAGATATCGTCTCCATAGGGATTGGTGCCACTTCAAGAATCTAATCTCTTGCACTGTAAAAAGTAAAAACACAAGTAGGTGATTGTAGGAGTTTAACTAACAACTAAACTAGAAAGCAAATAAGAAAAAGAAGATGTAATCAAATGAGAGAGAATATGCCAGGTTATCGTGAGTTGAGGTGTGATAGCCGATTGGATCGTCTTGGTAAAAGAGTGCAAGGGCAACTCAGTTGCCGTGGCAACTTGCACAGCGGGTTTGCCTTGGCAACTAATCAACGGTTGTCTGGGCGATTGGCTAGGCAACTATTTGGGCGGCTGGGCAGCAACCTCAAGGTTCGGCGGAGCATTCTGCAATGGTTTCTTCTTATCCCTAAGTCGAAACTCTAGCTAATTGTGCATGCCTTGACAATACATCCCTGCGTGAATCAAGGGTGAACAACAACCAATCTTGCGCTCCTCTTAACCGTTGAAATACTTAACTTATTCCTAAGCCGGATTAATCTTCACCATCAATAGATTGAATAAAGACCATACTCATTCGTTTCTCGAATCTAACTCTCCCGATATTAGATAAATAGATGAAGTTACGAGATCCTCGCCCAATTCACTCGCAAACAAGAATAAAAACCAAGAATGAGTAAACCTTGAATTGGAAGTGCAAACTCTTATTACCTAAACAAAATCTAATTGTTTCTCACAACCACAAAACACAATAACCTTAGCCAAATAGATTTAGTTCATGGCTAGGTTCCAAAGAAACACAAGACAAAGAATTCCTAGGATAAACCTAATTGAACAAGAAAGAAAAATATAAAGAATGGTTGAAGCCTTGTCGAAATCTCTCCTTGCTCTTGTCGAAATCTCCCTCCTCTCTTTGTCGAAATTTCTCCCCTCTCCCTCGTGGAGTTGACGGCTTGATCCTTAATTTATAGGGCTAGGTCAAAGTCTTTTTTGAGGAGGAAGTTAAGCTGGAATTAAATATCTTTAAAGAATATAATTCTTTATTATAATTAAATTCCTTCTAGAACTTCTCCTATCTTCTTGGGATTTAATTTCTCTTTAACCTCTTCATGGAAATCAAACTCATTTGGGATTTAACTTTGCTCCACGTCATCTTGGGTTTATCTAGTCATCAATTTCGACTACCATATCATCTTATCCCTTATCGAAAATTGCCCTGGCAACTAGCTCAGCATCTCCTTCATGTATTGCCCTGGCAACTAGCACGACATCTCCTTCATGCATTGCCCTGGCAACTGGTTCCAGCCTTGCTTTGGCAAGTGATTATGCACACACACCAAAACAATATATTTTTCCACAAAATTAAGCAAAATATGAAATCAAGCTTGTCCACCAAGAAAACAATGCAAACATTCATGAATGGCTAATAATGCAACTAATATGAGCCTAAGTCTAGCAATAATATGAATAAAAAGGGTAATAAAAATAGTACTTTTGAACACTTCACAAAAACTCTTATTTATGACTTGATTTACTTATGATTATAGCTAAACTTGAGGTTTTAAATAGAATACAATTTTATGGGTCAGATTAGAGGTAGCTTGAATGTAGCGTCTCAGATTCCAGTGAGATCGGGGTGTTATATTTAGTGGTATCAGAGCCTAGTTTTAGTTGATTCTAGGAAGCCCCTGTGTATATGGGAGTTGTCATAAGGTTTCTAGTGGATACAAGCCCCTAAGATTAAGTTTGTACTCTTTCAAGATTGGGAATCTGATGTATTTCTTATCTTTCCCTTATAAAACACAGATGGTGACATTAAGATGATTACGATAGCGATCGTGGAAGCCAATTAGAGTGCTGAGCCTCTCGGGATAATGATTGCGAGAATAAGACTATCTCAGATCGTTAAGATAATGGTTAGTCAAAAAATGCCAAGTTGAGGATGTGTCCTCCTTACATAACCTAAATGGTGTTTTCATTGGGTGCGTTAATCATTCTGAAGCTTTTAGATATATTGTGAGAGATCTGACAAGAGTTTTCACTATTATACGTGAATAATGTGTGTGGTACGAGTATGGATAACCCGCTCTCAAAATCGACCAATAGTTACATGTTACTCAAAGGATTCTTCGTCCATTTGGAAATAGTCTTGTTAATACCTAGGAAGTATCTTTGGATCCACTAGTTTATATGTTATGGTAAGGTTACTCGTAAGTTGAGTGGGCCAATTAAAGATTCAGAGTTGGAAAAAGGGAATTGATCTTGCACTTTCGTTGCAGATTGAGGTCAGACGTTCTACATGTTTGATAGAGCTACCTTCTTAAGAGTTATTGTACCATGGAACTTGATTAGGCTACTCAAGTATGATTTTAACTTGTGGTGTCGAGATATGTGCTCGAGGCTTTATGATCTTGAGGGAACCAAACTCTTGATGATAAGAAGGTTGAACCCTTGCTTGTTTATCGTGATTTTCTCATTGGTCACTTAGAGAATAGAATAACGAAATTGTGAAACATTCTTGACCTATGCAATGGATATCAATGCAGGGAGTTTGAAGCTTGAGAGCTTTTAAACCATCAGAGTATTTGTCATGCATCCTATAGGTGTCGTTAGGATATCCTCCCTATTAAGGATGTCTGTGAGCTAATTTAAAGAATAGTATTGCCTCTGTCAATGGAAATACCCTAAGTTAACAGCGATAAAACTCTTATATGTCTATAGTGAAGCTTTTCATTAATTAACTTGATTAAGTTTTATTCTTTACTCCTAAGGGGTAGATTCACTTCCAAAGTAAACTCATCTACTTGAACATCTTCTATCGAAGTTTCTCTCTTAGTACCTGGCAGCTGATCGTTACCCCTTAAGTTTGTTAAGATATTAAGTATGGCAAAGAATTTAAGGAAATAAAGTGCTAGAAAAATAGATTCAATTATTAAAAATTAAAATTAAAATGATTATTCATCGCAGACATCCCCAACCAACTATAAAAGCTTAATTCATGGTTGGGGGATCCATCCAAAATATATCGTATCTCAACATCATCATTCACATAAAAATTAAACTAAGAGAATAGGCGAAGAAGGAGGTCTGTCGATGTAGCCCATCAAATGCTCCAGAGCTCTCAGTCTAAGATGGTCGAACCACGTTGCCTCTAGCTTTCTTTTTCACCACGGTGCAACTCTTTTTGGCTCAATGAGCGGTTTCCTTTAAATAGGCACTCGTAGAAACCTTAGGATAGGTTTGAAATTTGATTACACACCAGGATAGACGTGTTATCCTCTTATCCTCTTTTGAATTCTAGGGCTGACGTGTACTGGGCTTAACGGCTACTTTGATCAGGCATTGAACTTTAATTCTTTGCTAACCAAGCTTGGCAATCTCTGGTCCAACTTTGTCCACTACGACTCTGACAGTTCTCTTCTCCTCCTCCTATTTTTTTGCTCCTACGCTGCTCTGCCATACACCTGCTGCTCTAACCTACATCAACACTAGTAAAACAACCCTTCACACTAGCAAAAGAACAACTCCCTAACTCCTTATGCAAATGCATGATTTTAACAACTAAATGCAAACATATACCTAATGATAAGCAATAACATTGTGAAATATGCATAGAAATCAATACTTTTTAGGAGTTAACACTCCCCCAAACCTAGCTCATTGCTTGTCCTCAAGTAATGCAACTAAAATCTATAAAAACAGAAAATGAGAAAGTACCTCTGCAAAATTGTTGTGATTTCCAACACCTGCTAGTAAGCAAAATATGACCCTAGGTTTGTCCTTAGATATCCCGTGTAGTAATGCAAAACAGATCAACAATTTCAAGTGCAACAATATATCTCTAGTCTAAGGTCATAAAGTACTTGTTGCGCGTAATAAGTGATACACAAATGTGCAAGTATACACGTCGCAAGTTATAGTATAAAAGATATCGTCTCCACAGAGATTGGTGCCACTTCAAGGATCTAGTCTCTTGCACTGTAAAAAGTAAAAACACAAGTAAAGGATTATAGGAGTTTAACTAATGACTAATCTAGAAAGCAATAAAGTAAAAGAAAAGATGAATTCAAATGAGAGAGAGATAGGCCAGGTTATCGTGAGTTGAGGTGTGATATCCGATTGGATTGTTTTGGTAAAATCCACCAAGAAAACAATGCAAACATTCATGAATGGCTAATAATGCAACTAATATGAGCCTAAGTCTAGCAATAATATGAATAAAAAGGGTAATAAAAATAGTACTTTTGAACACTTCACAAAAACTCTTATTTATGACTTGATTTACTTATGATTATAGCTAAACTTGAGGTTTTAAATAGAATACAATTTTATGGGTCGATTAGAGGTAGCTTGAATGTAGCGTCTCGCATTCCAAAGTGAGATCGGGGTGTTATATTTAGTGGTATCGAGCCTAGTTTTAGTTGATTCTAGGAAGCCCTGTGTATATGGGGAGTTGTCATAAGGTTTCTAGTGGATACAAGCCCCTAAGATTAAGTTTGTACTCTTTCAAGATTGGGAATCTGATGTATTTCTTATCTTTCCCTTATAAAACACAGATGGTGACATTAAGATGATTACGATAGCGATCGTGGAAGCCAATTAGAGTGCTGAGCCTCTCGGGATAATGATTGCGAGAATAAGACTATCTCAGATCGTTAAGATAATGGTTAGTCAAAAAATGCCAAGTTGAGGATGTGTCCTCCTTACATAACCTAAATGGTGTTTTCATTGGGTGCGTTAATCATTCTGAAGCTTTTAGATATATTGTGAGAGATCTGACAAGAGTTTTCACTATTATACGTGAATAATGTGTGTGGTACGAGTATGGATAACCCGCTCTCAAAATCGACCAATAGTTACATGTTACTCAAAGGATTCTTCGTCCATTTGGAAATAGTCTTGTTAATACCTGGGAAGTATCTTTGGATCCACTAGTTTATATGTTATGGTAAGGTTACTCGTAAGTTGAGTGGGCCAATTAAAGATTCAGAGTTGGAAAAAGGGAATTGATCTTGCACTTTCGTTGCAGATTGAGGTCAGACGTTCTACATGTTTGATAGAGCTACCTTCTTAAGAGTTATTGTACCATGGAACTTGATTAGGCTACTCAAGTATGATTTTAACTTGTGGTGTCGAGATATGTGCTCGAGGCTTTATGATCTTGAGGGAACCAAACTCTTGATGATAAGAAGGTTGAACCCTTGCTTGTTTATCGTGATTTTCTCATTGGTCACTTAGAGAATAGAATAACGAAATTGTGAAACATTCTTGACCTATGCAATGGATATCAATGCAGAGAGTTTGAAGCTTGAGAGCTTTTAAACCATCAGAGTATTCGTCATGCATCCTATAGGTGTCGTTAGGATATCCTCCCTATTAAGGATGTCTGTGAGCTGATTTAAAGAATAGTATTGCCTCTGTCAATGGAAATACCCTAAGTTAACAGCGATAAAACTCTTATATGTCTATAGTGAAGCTTTTCATTAATTAACTTGATTAAGTTTTATTCTTTACTCCTAAGGGGTAGATTCACTTCCAAAGTAAACTCATCTACTTGAACATCTTCTATCGAAGTTTCTCTCTTAGTACCTGGCAGCTGATCGTTACCCCTTAAGTTTGTTAAGATATTAAGTATGGCAAAGAATTTAAGGAAATAAAGTGCTAGAAAAATAGATTCAATTATTAAAAATTAAAATTAAAATGATTATTCATCGCAGACATCCCCAACCAACTATAAAAGCTTAATTCATGGTTGGGGGATCCATCCAAAATATATCGTATCTCAACATCATCATTCACATAAAAATTAAACTAAGAGAATAGGCGAAGAAGGAGGTCTGTCGATGTAGCCCATCAAATGCTCCAGAGCTCTCAGTCTAAGATGGTCGAACCACGTTGCCTCTAGCTTTCTTTTTCACCACGGTGCAACTCTTTTTGGCTCAATGAGCGGTTTCCTTTAAATAGGCACTCGTAGAAACCTTAGGATAGGTTTGAAATTTGATTACACACCAGGATAGACGTGTTATCCTCTTATCCTCTTTTGAATTCTAGGGCTGACGTGTACTGGGCTTAACGGCTACTTTGATCAGGCATTGAACTTTAATTCTTTGCTAACCAAGCTTGGCAATCTCTGGTCCAACTTTGTCCACTACGACTCGACAGTTCTCTTCTCCTCCTCCTATTTTTTGCTCCTACGCTGCTCTGCCATACCTGCCTGCTCTAACCTACATCAACACTAGTAAAACAACCCTTCACACTAGCAAAAGAACAACTCCCTAACTCCTTATGCAAATGCATGATTTTAACAACTAAATGCAAACATATACCTAAAGATAAGCAATAACATTGTGAAATATGCATAGAAATCAATACTTTTTAGGAGTTAACACTCCCCCAAACCTAGCTCATTGCTTGTCCTCAAGTAATGCAACTAAAATCTATAAAAACAGAAAATGAGAAAGTACCTCTGCAAAATTGTTGTGATTTCCAACACCTGCTAGTAAGCAAAATATGACCCTAGGTTTGTCCTTAGATATCCCGTGTAGTAATGCAAAACAGATCAACAATTTCAAGTGCAACAATATATCTCTAGTCTAAGGTCATAAAGTACTTGTTGCGCGTAATAAGTGATACACAAATGTGCAAGTATACACGTCGCAAGTTATAGTATAAAAGATATCGTCTCCACAGAGATTGGTGCCACTTCAAGGATCTAGTCTCTTGCACTGTAAAAAGTAAAAACACAAGTAAAGGATTATAGGAGTTTAACTAATGACTAATCTAGAAAGCAATAAAGTAAAAGAAAAGATGAATTCAAATGAGAGAGAGATAGGCCAGGTTATCGTGAGTTGAGGTGTGATATCCGATTGGATTGTTTTGGTAAAAGAGTGCACGGGCAACTCAGTTGCCGTGGCAACTTGCACAAAGGGGTTGCCTTGGCAACTAATCGATGGTTGCCTGGGCAACTAGTTGGGCAACTACTTGGGCGTCTGGGCAGCAACCTTCAAGGTTCGGCAGAGCGTTCTTCAATGGTTTCTTCTTATCCCTAAGTCGAAACTCTAGCTACTTGTGCATGCCTTGATAATACATCCCTGCGTGAATCAAGGGTGAACAACAACCAATCTTGCGCTCCTCTTAGCCTTTGAAATCCTTAACTTATTCCTAAGCCGGATTAATCTTCACCATCAATAGATTGAATAAAGATCATATTCATTCGTTTCTTGAATCTAACTCTCCCGATATTAGATAAATAGATGAAATCACGAGATCCTCTTCTAATTCACTCGCAAACAATAATAAGAACCAAGAATGAATAAACCTTGAAATAGAAAAGTGCAGACTCTTATTACCTAAACAAAAACCAATAGTTTCTCACAACCACAAAACACAATAACCATAGCCAAGTAGATTTAGTTCATGGCTAGGTTCCAAAGAAACACAAGATAAACAATCCCTAGCATGAACCCAATCGAACAAGAAAGAAAAGGATGAAGGAGGAGGCTTGTCGAAATCCTCCTTGCCCTTGATGCTTGTCGAAAATTCTCTCCTCTTGCCCTACTTGGACTTGTCGAAATTTCCCTATTGCTCTCCTCCTTTGGATTGTCGAAATCTCCTTGCTATTTATAGGGCTAGGCCAAAGTCCTTCTTTGAGGAGGAGTTTAAGTTGGAATTAAATTATCTTTAAAGAATATAATTCTTTATTATAATTGTATTCCTACTAGAACTTCTCCTATCTTCTTGGAATTTAATCCTTCTTTAATCTCTGCATGGAAATCAAATTCCTTTGGGTTTGGGCTTTGCTCCACGTCATCTTGGGCTTGTTTAGTCATCAATTTCGACTACCATATCACCTTTGCTCATGTCGACAATTGCCATGGCAACTGGCTCGGCGTCTCCTTCATGCATTGCCCTGGCAACTAGCTCGACATCTCCTTCATGCATTGCCCTGGCAACTAGCTCGACATCTCCTTCATGCATTGCCCTGGCAACTAGCTCGGCATTGCTTTGGCAAGTGATCCTGCACATACACACACAAAGCACACCAAAGCAGCATCTTTTCCACAAAAACTACCAAGTTATGTAATCAAGCTCAACGATGGAAGGAAACATGGATTAATGCATGAATGGATAACTATGCAACTAATATGAGCCTAAGTCTAACAATAATATAAGTAAAAATGGTAAGAAAAATAGTACTTTTGAACACTTATCACACCCCCAAACTCGAACTATTGCTTGTCCTCAAGCAATGCAAACTCATAATTACCTGCAAGACTTTAATTTTCACAAACTTAGCTTTGAAATTGATTTCAATTCTCTGAACCGGGGCACAAAGTATGATTGGCTTTTTATTTTTTCAGAAAACTTAGGAATTACTCGGAATCAGACTATAATGCTTGTGAGTGTGTGCAAGTTGATTTTTCGGATTCTATGCAAACAAGAGGTTTTCAAATTACTTCATTGGGTTCATTTTAACATGTTTGAACTAGAGCCAGTGTTGGGCACCTCTAGTGTTTTGTTTTTAGTTAAGTTAATCTAATCGACTAGAGCCGGTTTCGGGCACCTCTAGTTAAAATTTTTTTAACATATCCTAGAGCCAATTTCGGGCACCTCTAGTGATCAATTTTTTTAGCACATGCTAGAGCCAATTTCGGGCAAGTCTAGCATTCATCCAATTTTTATTCTAATCCCCCAATTTGTTAATTATCAACCTAAGTTCACTAGAATTCCTTAAATCAATCAAACCACAACAGTGTTTCATCAAATTTAGCATCATAGTAAAATTCTAAGTTTTTCCATGGTTATCCTAGAATAAAAATTCTATCAATTAAGTGCATTGGCAAAGTCATCATCGGATATTCATCAAATCTAAGCAATTCTTGTTCCAATTAAAGGCATGGCAAGCAATTTATGTATCCTTAAGATGAATATAACTAAACATGGTAACTACTAATAACAATCCCCCCCAAACTCGAGTGAGGCATTGTCATCAATGCATGCATAAAATAACGAGAAAAATAAAAATAAAAAGAAAAATGCATATGATGACTTACTCGAGAGTTCATCATCGTAGATGATTAGTTTCCTTCTAGTCGGTGTCTTGATTCTCTTGCTTGAACGCGATGGTTGTTTTCTTGTTTCCGGTGGTGGAATCGATCCTCGTACGGGGTTGTCCTATCGTCCTCTTCATCAATGTCAATGGCTTTTCGGTTGGAGGATTCAATTGGTGCGGTCTTTGTTGGTTCAATGGAGGACTCGTCCGAATCTGAAAAACCAGAAAATGATTCCGTAGGAGTTGATTCGGGCATAGGTGCTTTACCTTTGGCTTTTGCAGTGGTTGCCGGGATGTCTTTAGCTTTGGTTGCTGTGGCATCTTCAGGGTTGATTGCCGTGGCGTCAGCTTGTGCATGCACGAAGTAGGTTGTCGTGGTATCATCTGTTGAGGTTACCGTGGCGTCTGCTTCATTGGTTGCCGGGGCAAAGATCTCAACGGGGAAAATTGGGAACGGCACGTGATTGTCCGGGTACTTCTCTAGGATGACTTGGGTGATGGCATTGTTGTGCTCCTTCATGTACCGCATGAACATTAGTTTCCGGTCTTCAATTTGCCTTAGGTAGCTTGCCAATGGGTGCAAAAGTGCTTCAAAGTGTCTCGGGGTTAGTGGCCGAGTTGCCCTGGCGTTAGGTTCTTAGGCATTAGGGATTGCTGCGGCGGCAGGAGTTGTCGTGGCAATTGGAGGCCTTGAAGAATCTCCCGGTGCCTCTCCCATTAGCTTTCGGATTAGTGCTTGATTCCAACCAGACTTGGGTAGGGCCTTTTCATCGGTGGACTCACTCGGGACATGCATCTCCTTGCAAAGATTAGAAATTAAGCAAGGGAAGAAAAGAGAACCCTTATCTTTTGAACTGCATACAAAAATCTCATCACAAATAATTTTTCCAATGTTAATGATGCGATTATGCAAAATAGAATGTATGAGCAAAAGACGTGGTATATCAACGGTAGTATTGTGTGTGGTGGGCATTAAAGAAGTTTTAACAAACTTATTCCATAGTTTTGCCTCGGGTTTAAGCCGAAGGCATTTACCGTGCCCTTGTATTTACCGTCATTCCAATGAGTTCCTTGTTGAGTGAGTTCTTGAAGCACCTTGTCGAGTTGCTTGGGATTGATTTGGTCAACGAAGGCTTGATGATCGTCCTTCTCAATGTAAAGTCCGTAAAAGGTGTTGATGCTTTCGGGACTTATAAGTATGGCCTTGTCATCGAACAAAAACATAAGGATTATCCGGGTTAGGTGAGTGAGCATAGAATTCTCTTACCCATGAGATGTTACCCAGTTCCGGTTGATGGCAAAAGATTTGCCACTTTTGATGTGCAATCCTCTTGAAGATGAATGGTTCAAGGCCGAAATCTTGATGAGAGTTGGAGTATTCAAAGCCATGTTCTTCATGAATCTTCCAGCTTTCAAACTTGGATTAAAATCTTTCTTGAACCACCGGTGTAGCAAACTTCTTGTATCTTGGTTCTTTGGAGGAACTTGGATGAACTAAAAGTTTAATCTTGGATGCCATGGATGATGACAAGGGGTTAAGGGTGATGGGTTTTATAGAAAAGAAAAGAAACTAAAAGTGCAAGATAGAAAGTAGGAATAGGTTAAGGGTGATGGGTTTTATAGAAAAGATAGGTGGGTGGGATTAAGGGAAAATGAAAAAGGGTTTAGGGTTTTGTAGAAGTTGTCGACAAGGGGTTTTGGTTAGGATGAATTGGAGGCTTTATATAAGCCTTAGATTCAGCCCCTTAGTTTCCTTGTTGAAGATGTTTTCCTACTTGGTTTAGAATTCCTTCTTTGTCTTGAACTTCTTTTCCTACAATTCAAAGACAAATCAAATAAGGATTAAAATTAAAGATAAACTAATAGAGAAAATAAATAAAGATGTGTACTAGGATTCTTAAACTTAAAAAAATCTATCCTAAAAACTACTAATAATCGGAAAAAAATAAAAAATATCGACAAAAATATAAAAATAACTAATTAATCGAAAAATAAAAATAAAAATAAAAATATCAAAAGGGAGAGCATGCTCATGCATCTCCTAAGTTGACCACTTCCTTGTTACGTTCCACATGGGCACCATTGTAGTGCTTCAATCTTTGTCCATTAACTTTGAATTCATGGTTGTCAGAGATGGACTTGATTATCACGGCACCATGGGAGAATGGTTTGATGACTTCGAATGGTCCCGACCATCTTGATTTTAGCTTTCCCGGGAAAAGTTTTAGCCGAGAATTGAATAGGAGAACTAGTTGCCCTGGCGTGAATTGCCGTGGCAATAGTTTCTTGTCATGCCATCGCTTTGTTTTCTCCTTGTAGATTCGTGCATTGTTATAGGCGAGTGCACAGAATTCTTCTATCTCGTTGAGATCCATCAAACGCTTTTGTCTGAAACTTTCCCAATCCATATTCACGGTCTTGATTGCCCAGTACGCCTTGTGCTCGATTTCCACCGGTAGATGGCATGTTTTGCCATAGAAAAGTCGGAAGGGGGACATACCTAAGGGTGTTTTGAATGCAGTGCGATATGCCCAAAGTGCGTCATCTAGTCTTAATGACCAATCCTTCCTAGAGGGATTTACAACTTTCTCGAGTATTCCCTTCAACTCCCGGTTGGAAATTTTTGCTTACCCGTTGGTTTGTGGGTGATATGCCGTGGCGATCTTGTATGATATGCCAAAGCGTTGCAACATCTTGGCAATTAGTCTGTTGTCAAAATGCTTGCCTTCGTCGCTGATAATTGCTCTCGGCATCCCAAACCGTGTAAATATGTTTTTCTGCAAGAATCTTTGCACGGTCTTGGAATCGTTGTTGGGAACTGCAGCTGCCTCAACCCATTTAGACACGTAGTCGACGGCAAGTAGAATGTAGAGGTTGTCGAATGAAGATGGGAAAGGTCCCATAAAATCGATCCCCCACACATCGAACAATTCCACCTCGATGATGTTCTGGAGTGGCATCTCATGTCGTCTAGAGATATTGCCCGTCCTCTGGCAACGATCACATTGCTTGTAAAAGTCTTGGGCATCTTTGTACAATGTTGGCCAATACAAACCCGATTGCAAAACTTTGGCCGCGGTACGAGTTCCTCCAAAATGTCCCCCATAGGGTGAAGAATGGCATTGCTGGAGTACATTCTGTTGCTTTTGTTCAGGGACACATCAGCGTATAACCTGATCTGCACATTGTTTAAACAAAAGAGGCTCGTCCCAAAAGTAATGCTTAGCATCATGGCGGAACCACTTCTTCCCTTGGTGAGTAATGCCATAAGGTAAAATACCACAAACAAGGAAATTAACTAAATCCGCGTACCAGGGTATTGCCGATGCATGTGCTGCCATGGCGACTGCTCCCAAAATTGCCGAGGCATGCGCGTCAAAGGCTGCTACGGCGTCGAGAGTTGCTGAGGCGTCGATGGTTGTCGAGGCGTCGAGGGTTGCCGAGGCAACTAAAATTTGTTCATCTGGGAATGCATCACATATCTCTAGATCCGCGTCCTCCTCCCTATTGCGTTCTAAACGTGATAAGTGATCGGCCACATGATTTTCTGCTCCTTTCCTATCCTTAATTTCAATATCAAATTCTTGTAAAAGTAATATCCAACGAATCAAACGAGGTTTAGCATCCTTTTTAGCAAATAAGTATTTGATTGCCGAATGGTTCGTATGAACAATTACCTTTGTACCAATTAAATAGGATCAGAACTTGTCAAATGCGAAAACTACAGCTAGTAACTCTTTCTCCGTTGTTGTGTAATTCACTTGAGCACCATTAAGAGTTTTACTAGCGTAGTATATCACATGGAAGGTCTTACCTGTGCGTTGGCCTAGGACTGCTCCTACCGTGAAATCACTTGCATCACACATGAGCTCAAAAGGTAGCGTCCAATCTGGTGGAACGATAATGGGTGTCGAGGCAAGCTTTTTCTTTAGGGTTTCGAATGCTTGGGTGCAAGAATCATCAAAATCGAAGACTTTATCCTGTTCAAGCAGATTACACAAGGGTTTAGTGATTTTAGAAAAATTATGAATGAACCTCCTGTAAAAACCTGCATGTCCAAGAAAACTTCGAATTCCTTTAACCGAGCTTGGTGGGGGTAATCTCTCGACCACGTCCACCTTGGCTTTGTCTACTTCAATTCCCTTGGATGAAATCTTGTGGCCGAGCACTATTCATTCATCTACCATAAAATGGCATTTCTCCCAATTGAGGACTAAATCCGTTTCTTCGCATCTTGCTAACACCCTCTTTAAATTTTCGAGACAACCGTCGAAGTCATTACCAAAAACCGAAAAATCATCCATGAAGATCTCAAGAAAGTCTTCGACCATGTCTGAAAAGAGTGCCATCATGTATCTTTGGAAGGTTGCCGGGGCGTTACACAAATCGAATGGCATCGTTCGGAAGGCATAAGTACCGTATGGGCATGTGAAGGTTGTCTTTTCTTGATCTTCTAGTGCTATGGCAATCTGATTGTAACCTGAATAACCATCAAGAAAACAATAAAAGGGTTTACCTGCAAGACGGTCAAGCATTTGATCAATAAAGGGTAATGGGAAGTGATCTTTCCTAGTAGCTTTGTTTAGCTTTCGATAGTCCATACAAACCCTCCAACCGGTCACAGTCCTGGTTGGGATAAGTTCATTATTTTCATTGCTTACCACTGTTATACCTCCCTTTTTCGGTACACATTGTACCGGACTTACCCACGTACTATCGGAGATAGGGTATATAATGCCGGCATCAAGCTACTTGATGATTTCTTTCATTACAACCCCTTTCATGGCATGATTCAGTCTCCTCTGGACCTCAATTGAAGGTTTGTGATCATCTTCCAACAAGATCTTGTGCATGCACACCGTCGGGCTAATTCTCTTCAAGTCGGCAATTGTCCACCCTATTGCCTTTTTGTGTAGCTTCAACATCTTGATCAGCTTCTTTTCCTGCTCAGGCTGTAACTTAGAAGAAATAATTATAGGCAATGTATTATCAGTCCCTAAGTATACATATTTTAGTTGCTCTGGCAATTGTTTCAACTCAAGAATTGGTGGATGTTCAATAGAGGGTTTTTCGAGCTTACCTGAGTAGTCCAGTGGTTCAAAGTATGTACCTGGTCGATTGGCTAGCCAATTTGCCTCTTCTGGTTGTTCCTCATCGACCGGTTCTTCATACTCCTCATGTTCCTCTTGGTCGGCAACTTCCTCATCGAAGTTAAACTCTGCCGTGGCATGAAGAAATTGGCATTCTTCTGGATCATCGGCATGCCTTAGTGTTTGGAACACATTTAGTTTAACTTGCTGGTCATTCACCCTCATTGTGAGTTCTCCCTTTTCAACATCAATCAAGGCTCTCCCTATTGCTAGGAATGGTCTCCCGAGAATGATGGGTGCATGCTCATCTGCTTCACAATCCAAAACAATAAAGTCAGGGGGAAAAATAAATTTATCAACTTTTACCAGTATTTCCTCGATTTTTCCCTCTGGATGCACATAGGATCTGTCGACTAGCTGCAGCATGACTGTTGTAGGTCTTGCCTTCCCGATTCCTAGTTTCTGGAAAACTGATTTAGGCATCAAGTTTATGCTAGCCCCAAGGTCGCATAATGCTTTCCCGACATAATGATTTCCAATGGAACAGGGTATTGTGAAACTTTCGGGATCCTTCAACTTGGGTGGCATACGATTGTGCAACATTGCCATGCATCCCTCTGTCGCGGCAACTGTTTCAAACTCTCCTAGCCTTGTTCTTTTGGACACAATGTCTTTAAGAAACTTGGCATAGTTTGGCATTTGTTCAATTGCTTCCACCAATGGCAAGTTGATGTGGACTTGCTTTAGGATATCAAGAAATTTGTTGAATTGGTATTATTGCTTTTGTCGCTTCAACCTTTGTGGGAATGGTGGTGGAAGTCGGATATCTTCGATCCTTTCATTGGTTTGAAACCTGATTGACGGCATTGTCGGGACATCTGGAGTTGCCGAGGCATTATCAACTGGGGTTGCCGAGGCATGCTTATCGCAAGTTGTCGAGGCGTCTTTATCGTCGGTTGCCGAGGCATGCTTATTGCCGGTTGCCGCGGCAATTCCTGGTTCAGCATCTAAGGCTTTGCCGCTAGGTTCGTCATGATCTTTTTGTAGAGTTTTGTTTGACGAGCGGGTTTGAACCTCTCTAAGTTGTTGGCCACTTCTAGTGGTGATCGCCTTACATTGCTCATGGCCAGTTCCTCTTGCAACTTCAGTATCGCTAGGTAAACCTCCTTGTGGTCTAGTATTCAGATTTTGAGCAAACTGTCCGACTTGATTTTCCAATGATTTGATTGCCGCCTCTTGGTTTTGCAATCTCATCTCGGTCCTGTTAATAAAAGCATTAGTTCTTTTTATGAAATTACTATTCTCAGCCATATAAGATTCATTTTTCATCATAAAAGTATTTAGAGAATTTTCCAAAGAACTGGATGTTGTCGGTTGTTGCTGCGGCATTTGTTGTCGTGGCATATTCTGCTGGAATCCCGATGCTTGTGCATTCTAATTGTTCTGGTTTAGAGCATTGTTGGGATTACTCCATGAAAAATTCGGGTGCTTCTTCCAAGCTGGATTGTATGTATTGGACATCACATTGTTGTTCCGATTGTAATTCCCCACATAGAAGCTGGATTCCAGATTCTTGAATTCATGTGTGTTGTTTGGTTTTTGCATGTTCTGGACCATCTTGGTTAAAGCGGCTAATTGTGCCGAAATTGAATATGATGATCCTAGTTCATGTATTGTGGCTTGGCGTCTAACTCCTCATCTTCTAGTAGATGGGAATTGATAATCATTCTTGGCCAGCCTGTTTAAAATTTGCATTGCTTCTTTCGGCGACTTATCTAGGAGTATGTCGTTTGCCGAGGCATCTAGCATCATCCTTGTTGGTGTATTCACGGCGTTGTAAAACATTGTTACTTGAGTCTGCACCGGGAATCCGTGTAAAGGGCATTTGTGTAGAAGTTCTCTATATCGCTCCCAAGCCTCGTACATGGATTCATCATCTGCCTGCCGAAAAGAAGTAATGTCATTACGAAGCTTATCAGTCAAATTTGTAGGATTAAATCTAGCAAGGAAATCACGACAAAGATCAGTCCAAGATGCTATGGATCCAGCAGGAATGTTATTCAACCATGCTTTCGCCCTATCCCTCAGTGAATAGGGGAATAATCTTAATCGTAAGACACCGGGGGTGACTCCGTGTATTTTGAACGAGTTGCAAATCTCGAGGAAAAATTTCAGATGTTGTCGTGCATCTTCAGTTGCTGAGCCGCCAAATTGACCTATTGTGTTGATCATATTAAACATTACCGGTTTCAACTCAAAGTGGTCGGCTTCAATTTCAGGTGCGACAACTCCTGGGTTAAGTCCATCAAGATCTTCTTCAAGATATTCTCGAATAGTTATGTTTCGTGCAAGAATCACTCCTCCTCCTGCTCAAACATCTTGATTCATATTGCCGTCTTGATTTGCCATTGCTTCTCTTATCCTTCGTCTACGTCTTTGTAAGGTTCGTTCGATTTTACGGATCAAAGGGATATTCTCGTGAAGTCGGTCTCGCCTGGTCATATACCAATGCAAAACCAAAGTTTGTTAGCCCTTTGAATTTTAAACAAGAAAAATAAAAAGAAAGTGCAAGAAAATAAAAACAAAGTCGCTATTGCCAATCTCCAGCAACGGCGCCAAAAACTTGTTGCGCGTAATAAGTGCTACGCAAATGTGCAAGTATACACGTCGCAAGTTATAGTATAAAAGATATCGTCTCCACAGGGATTGGTGCCACTTCAAGGATCTAGTCTCTTGCACTGTAAAAAGTAAAAACACAAGTAAAGGGTTATAGGAGTTTAACTAATGACTAATCTAGAAAGCAATAAAGTAAAAGAAAAGATGAATTCAAATGAGAGAGAGATAGGCCAGGTTATCGTGAGTTGAGGTGTGATAGCCGATTGGATTGTTTTGGTAAAAGAGTGCACGGGCAACTCAGTTGCCGTGGCAACTTGCACAACGGGGTTGCCTTGGCAACTAATCGATGGTTGCCTGGGCAACTAGTTGGGCAACTACTTGGGCGTCGGGCAGCAACCTTCAAGGTTCGGGCAGAGCGTTCTTCAATGGTTTCTTCTTATCCCTAAGTCGAAACTCTAGCTACTTGTGCATGCCTTGATAATACATCCCTGCGTGAATCAAGGGTGAACAACAACCACTCTTGCGCTCCTCTTAGCCGTTGAAATCCTTAACTTATTCCTAAGCCGGATTAATCTTCACCATCAATAGATTGAATAAAGATCATATTCATTCATTTCTTGAATCTAACTCTCCCGATATTAGATAAATAGATGAAATCACGAGATCCTCTCCCAATTCACTCGCAAACAATAATAAGAACCAAGAATGAATAAACCTTGAAATATAAAAGTGCAAACTCTTATTACCTAAACAAAAACAATAGTTTCTCACAACCACAAAACACAATAACCATAGCCAAGTAGATTTAGTTCATGGCTAGGTTCCAAAGAAACACAAGATAAACAATCCCTAGCATGAACCCAATCGAACAAGAAAGAAAAGGATGAAGGAGGAGGCTTGTCAAAATCCTCCTTGCCCTTGATGCTTGTCGAAAATTCTCTCCTCTTACCCTACTTGGACTTGTCGAAATTTCCCTATTGCTCTCCTCCTTTGGATTGTCGAAATCTCCGTGCTATTTATAGGGCTAGGCCAAATTCCTTCTTTGAGGAGGAGTTTAAGTTGGAATTAAATTATCTTTAAAGAATATAATTCTTTATTATAATTGTATTCCTACTAGAACTTCTCCTATCTTCTTGGAATTTAATTCTTCTTTAATCTCTGCATGGAAATCAAATTCCTGTGGGTTTTGGCTTTGCTCCACGTCATCTTGGGCTTGTTTAGTCATCAATTTCGACTACCATATCACCTTTGCTCATGTCGACAATTGCCATGGCAACTGGCTCGGCGTCTCCTTCATGCATTGCCCTGGCAACTAGCTCGGCATCTCCTTCATGCATTGCCCTGGCAACTAGCTCGGCATCTCCTTCATGCATTGCCCTGGCAACTAGCTCGGCATTGCTTTGGCAAGTGATCCTGCACATACACACACGAAGCACACCAAAGCAGCATCTTTTCCACAAAAACTACCAAGTTATGTAATCAAGCTCAACGATGGAAGGAAACATGGATTAATGCATGAATGGCTAACTATGCAACTAATATGAGCCTAAGTCTAACAATAATATAAGTAAAAAGGGTAAGAAAAATAGTACTTTTGAACACTTATCAGTACGCATGAAGTGCGGGCAATATGCATCAAGTTTACTTAACTTCCTTAGTCAACTTTATTGCCTAAACTCAAAATTATATTTTTTTCTTTTTTTTCTTTGCCAAGGGTTTCTTTATGCTGGCATTTAATTAGGGTTACGACATGTTACTGTTTGGCGTGAGACATAAGAGGGAGCAAACCACGAATACCCATGTTAATCCAAAATATATCACTAAGCTAACCCATTACACTCTTACCCTAAAGTTTTTTTGCTTGAGAACTAAGAGGGAGCAAACCTCGAAGACCCAAGTTACTTATTGTCTCTAAGGAAGAGGAGTGTTCTAAAATATTTCAGCCTTTGGCAAAACATTGTTGCCTTATTCTTTCTTTTGACCCTGACATTTTTTATGAGTTCAGATTTAAGAGTCCTAAGTTTGGTTTGGGAACTAGATGCATACTACGTGTCAAGTGAGACTAGAGTTTCCTAAACTAGAGATCAATTGCCAAGCAACTTGGCATTACTAACATACTGGCATACAATATCTAAAATCCAATTTCTTCATCGGATAGATAATTCTAGAACAAATTCTACTAAACTAACAATGTTGGCAAAATTATTAGTACAAAATTGACCAAGGCAAAAAAAATTTAACGGTTTGGTATGCATGAGCTAACCTACATTGCAATCTAAATGAAAGTTAAAATGTAAATGTGCATGCATATCATGGCAAACTAATGTGAGGCAACACACACACCCAAACCAAATGTGTGCATTATCCTCAGTGCATGAAAATAACATATATATATAAATTAAACATAAAATGCATGAACATGTGAACAAAATGAAATGAATGCAAGGAGTTTCAAGGGGAAGATGACTCCCCTTTGGAGTTTTATGAGCTTGAAACATGGGTTTTCTTTTGATAAAGCTCTCTCGGTTGGGCTTTGATGTGCCTGTAGAGGCTCTGATGTCATGGAGAACCTTCTTAACAATTCATGTTGGCTCAAAGGCAGCAGGGACGTTGGTGGCAATAGATGAGACATGTGCGACAGGGGTTGCGGCAGCATTGGCTTGGATTCCTTCTTCTTCAGATTTAAGCAGTGTATCTATTCTTGCGGATTCAAATTGGACTGGGGACACTGGCACGGTGGCATCTGATTGCGTCATAGTATGGACAAAATAAAGACTGGCTAGTATATCATCATTGACAAAGAGGTCAGCAGGGAATTCAGGGGAGGTTAGCAAAGTATGCACATACTTTCCTTCAAGAGTTTTCTTGAGGGCACGGTCTCAAGCATGAGTATATTTCCATAGCAAGGTGTTCTGCTACTCTACTTTCTCGAGCTTCTGAAGAATGATCTCTTGGCGTTGGTATATTTGAGAAAGCATTTTCACTGAACCAACTGATATAAGAGTTACAAGTTCTAGCTTGGGCACCTTGGCCTTGGACACTGGCTCTGCGAACTTTCCTTTTCCTTTCTCTTTTGAATCTGTTGCAGTTAATTGCCTTCATAGAGTATGGGTGATACTTGTTCATATGCTCTTTTGGACATTGTCCGAGCTAAGCTGTAGTACATTGTGCTGCATACAAATTGTAAAGATTAATGAAGGAAAAACTAAACTACCACTGCCCTTACCATCATATTTGTAGGTCTCGTCCATGATGAGATAACCGAGGTTGATCTTGTGCCCTATGATGATCAAATGTAATAAAGCCATCTTTTTCTCTGAGACGATCTCGTTATGGGTGGTTGGCATAAGATTTTCTTTCAAGAAGTGGTTTCACCCCCTCGGTTGTAACTTCAGTGCCAGCCGCTTCATCATCCAGTGACCTTTTGATGACATATTCCATTTGGTATCAGGCTCACATAGGTCTTTCAACAGTATCAGCCTCTTAGCAGCATCCAAAGAATCAGTAAAATCATAGTGCTCTTCCTCTGTACCATATAATTTAAACATATCATTAATATAATTGTCATCAAATCCAACACACGTACCTCGAACAAACAGGGAAATGCAAGTCTTTGGTCATAAGTGTTGCGCGTAATAAGTGCTACGCAAATGTGCAAGTATACACGTCGCAAGTTATAGTATAAAAGATATCGTCTCCACAAGGATTGGTGCCACTTCAAGAATCTAGTCTCTTGCACTGTAAAAAGTAAAAACACAAGTAAAGGATTATAGAAGTTTTAACTAATAACTAATCTAGAAAGCAATTAAGTAAATGAAAAGATGAGATCGAATGGGAGAGATAGGCCAGGTTATCGTGAGTTGAGGTGTGATAGCCAATTGGATCGTCTTGGTAAAAGAGTGCACGGGCAACTCAGTTGCCGTGGCAACTTGCACAACGGGGTTGCCTTGGCAACTAATCGATGGTTGTCTGGGCGACTAGTTGGGCAACTACTTGGGCGTCTGGACAGCAACCTTCAAGGTTCGGCAGAGCGTTCTTCAATGGTTTCTTCTTATCCCTAAGTCGAAACTCTAGCTACTTGTGCATGCCTTGATAATACATCCCTGCGTGAATCAAGGGTGAACAACAACCAATCTTGCGCTCCTCTTAGCCGTTGAAATCCTTAACTTATTCCTAAGCCGGATTAATCTTCACCATCATTGGATTGAATAAAGATCATATTCATTCGTTTCTTGAATCTAACTCTCCCGATATTAGATAAATGGATAAAATCACGAGATCCTCTCCCAATTCACTCGCAAACAAGAATAAGAACCAAGAATGAATAAACCTTGAAATAGAAAAGTGCAAACTCTTATTACCTAAACAAAAACCAATAGTTTCTCACAACCACAAAACACAATAACCATAGCCAAGTAAATTTAGTTCATGGCTAGGTTCCAAAGAAACACAAGATAAACAATCCCTAGCATGAACCCAATCGAACAAGGAAGAAAAGATGAAGCTTGTCGAAAATCCCTTGCTTTCTCTCTTGGTCTTGTCGAAATTTGCCCTAATGCTCTCCCTCAAGTTGTCGAAATCTCCTTGCTATTTATAGGGCTAGGCCAAAGTCCTTCTTTGAGGAGGAGTTTGAGTTGGAATTAAATTATCTTTAAAGAATATAATTCTTTATTATAATTTTATTCCTATTAGAACTTCTCCTATCTTCTTGGAATTTAATTCTTCTTTAATCTCTGCATGGCAATCAAATTCCTTTGGGCTTGGGCCTTGCTCCATGTCATCTTGGGCTTGTAAAGTCATTAATTTCGACATCCCTATTGCATTTTCTCTTTGTCGACAATTGCATTGGCAACTGGCTCGGCGTCTCCTTCATGCATTGCCCTGGCAACTAGCTCGGCATATCCTTCATGCATTGCCCTGGCAACTAGCTCGGCATTGCTTTGGCAAGTGATCCTACACATACACACACAAAGCACACCAAAGCAGCATCTTTTCCACGAAAACTACCAAGTTATGTAATCAAGCTCAACGATGGAAGGAAACATGGATTAATGCATGAATGGCTAACTATGCAACTAATATGAGCCTAAGTCTAACAATAATATGAGTAAAAAGGGTAAGAAAAATAGTACTTTTGAACACTTATCACACCCCCAAACTCGAACTATTGCTTGTCCTCAAGCAATGCAAACTCATAATTACCTGCCAGGACTTCAATTTTCACAAACTCAGCTTTGAACTTGATTTCAATTCTCTGAACGGGGGCACAAAGTATGATTGGCTTTTTATTTTTCAGAAAACTGAGGAATTACTCGGAATCAAACTATAATGCTTGTGAGTGTGTGCGGAGTTGTGTGCAAGTTGATTTTTCGGATTCTATGCAAACAATAGGTTTACTTCATTGGGTTCTTTTTAGCATGTTTTAACTAGAGCCAATTTCGGGCACCTCTAGTGTTTTGTTTTTAGTTTTCTTAAGTTAATTTAATCGACTAGAGCCGGTTTCGGGCACCTCTAGTTAAATTTTTTTTAACACATCCTAGAGCCAGTTTCGGCCACCTCTAGTGATCAATTTTTTTAGCACATGCTAGAGCCAATTTTGGGCACCTATAGCATTCATCCATTTTTTATTCTAATCCCCCAATTTGTTAATTATCAACCTAAGTTCACTAGAATTCCTTAAATCAATCAAACCACAACAGTGTTTCATCAAATTTAGCATCATAGTAAAATTCTAAGTTTTTCCATGGTTATCCTAGAATAAAAATTCTATCAATTAAGTGCATTGGCAAAGTCATCATCGGATATTCATCAAATCTAAGCAATTCTTGTTCCAATTAAAGGCATGGAAAGCAATTTATGTATCCTAAATGTAATACTTAAGATGAATGTAACTAAACATGGTAACTACTAATAACAATCCCCCCCAAACTCGAGTGAGGCATTGTCCTCAATGCATGCATAAAAATACCGAAAAAATAAAAATAAAAATGCATACGAGGACTTACTCCGAGAGTTCGTCATCGTAGATGATTAGTTTCCTTCTAGTCGGTGTCTTGATTATCTTGCTTGAACGCGATGGTTGTTTTCTTGTTGCCGGTGGTGGAATCGATCCTCGTACGGGGTTGTCCTCATCGTCCTCTTCATCAATGTCAATGGCTTTTCGCTTGGAGGATTCAATTGGTGCGGTCTTTATTGGTTCAATGGAGGACTCATTCGAATTTGAAAAATCAGAAAATGATTCCGTAGGAGTTGATTCGGGCATAGGTGCTTTACCTTTGGCTTTTGCAGTGGTTGTCGGGATGTCTTTAGCTTTGGTTGCCGTGGCATCTTCAGGGTTGGTTGTCGTGGCGTCAGCTTCCTTGGTTGCCGTGGCGACTGCTTCATTGGTTGCCGGGGCAAGGATCTCGGAGGGAAAGATTGGGAACGGCACGCGATTGTCCGGATACTTTTCTAGGATGACTTGGGTGATGGCATTGTTGTGCTCCTTCATGTACCGCATGAACATTAGTTGCCGATCTTCAATTTGCCTTAGGCGGCTTGCCAATGGGTGCAAAAGTGCTTCAAAGTGTCCCGGGATTAATGGCCGAGTTGCCCTGGCGTTAGGTGCTTGGGCATTAGGGATTGCCGCGGCGGCAGGAGTTGTTGTGGCAATTGGAAGCCTTGAAGAATCTCCCGGTGCCTCTCCCATTAGCTTTTGGATTAGTGCTTGATTCCAACCAGACTTGGGTAGGGCCTTTTCATCGGTGGACTCACTCGGGACATGCATCTCCTTGCAAAGATTAGAAATTAAGCAAGGGAAGAAAAGATAACCCTTATCTTTTGAGCTGCATACAAAAATCTCATCACAAATAATTTTTCCAATGTTAATGATGCGATTATGCAAAATAGAATGTATGAGCAAAAGACGTGGTATATCAATGGTAGTATTGTGTGTGGAGGGCATTAAAGAAGTTTTTAACAAACTTATTCCATAGTTTTGCCTCGGGTTTAAGCCTAAGGCGATTTACTGTGCCCTTGTATTTACCGTCGTTCCAATGAGTTCCCGGTTGAGTGAGTTCTTGAAGCACCTTGTCGAGTTGCTTGGGATTGATTTGGTCAACGAAGGCTTGATGCTCGTCCTTCTCAATGTAAAGTCCGTAAAAGGTGTTGATGCTTTCGGGACTTATAAGTATGGCCTTGTCACGAACAAAAACATAAGGATTATCCAGGTTAGGTGAGTGAGCATAGAATTCTCTTACCCATGAGATATTACCCGGTTCTGGTTGATGGCAAAAGATTTGCCACTTTTGATCTGCAATCCTCTTGAAGATGAATGGTTCAAGGCCGAAATCTTGATGAGAGTTGGAGTATTCAAAACCTTGTTCTTCATGAATCTTCCGGCTTTCAAACTTGGATTGAAATCTTTCTTGAACCACCGGTGTAGCAAACTTCTTGCATCTTGGTTCTTTGGAGGAACTTGGATGAACTAAAAGTTTAATCTTGGATGATCTTGGTTGTGAGTAAAAACAAAGAAAAGAAAAGAAAAGAAACTCAAAAGTTGCAAGATAGAAAGTAGGAATAGGTTAAGGGTGATGGGTTTTATAGAAAAGATAGGTGGGTGGGATTGAAAAAAAACGAAAAAGGGTTTAGGGTTTGGTAGAAGTTGTCGACAAGGGGGTTTTGGTTAGGATGAATTGGAGGCTTTATATAAGCTTTAGATTCAGCCCCTTAGTTTCCTTGTTGAAGATGTTTTCCTACTTGGTTTAGAATTCCTTCTTTATCTTGAACTTCTTTTCCTACAATTCAAAAGATTTAATCAAATAAGGATTAAAATTAAATATAAATTAATAGAGAAAATAAATAAAGATGTGTAATAGGATTCTTAAACTTGAATAAAAAAATCTATCCTAAAACTACTAATAATCGGAAAAAATAATAAAATAAAAAAATCAGAAAAAAAATAAATTAATGAAATAGTCGAAAAAAATAAAAATAAAAATAAATAAAAATAAAAATAAAAATATAAAAAGGGAGAGCATGCTCATGCATCTCCTAAATTGACCTCTTCCTTGTTACGTTCCACATGGGCACCATTGTAGTGCTTCAATCTTTGTCCATTAACTTTGAATTCATGGTTGTCAGAGATGGACTTGATTATCACGGGGCTATGGGAGAATGGTTTGACGACTTCAAATGGTCCCGACCATCTTGATTTTAGCTTTCTCGGGAAAAGTTTTAGCTGAGAATTGAATAGGAGAACTAGTTGCCCTGGCGTGAATTGTCGTGGCAATAGTTTCTTGTCGTGCCATCGCTTTGTTTTCTCCTTGTAGATTCGTGCATTGTTATAGGCAAGTGCACGGAATTCTTCTATCTCGTTGAGATCCATCAAACGTTTTTGTCCGGCACTTTCCCAATCCATATTCACAGTCTTGATTGCCCAGTATGCCTTGTGCTCGATTTCCACCGGTAGATGACATGTTTTACCATAGACAAGTCGGAAGGGGGACATACCTAAGGGTGTTTTGAATGCAGTGCGATATGCCCAAAGTGCGTCATCTAGTCTAAATGACCAATCCTTTCTTGAGGGATTTACAACTTTCTCGAGTATTCCCTTCAACTCCCGGTTGGAAATTTCAGCTTGCCCGTTGGTTTGTGGGTGATATGCCGTGGCGATCTTGTGTGATATGCCGAAGCGTTGCAACATCTTGGCAATTAGTCTGTTGTCAAAATGCTTGCATTCGTCGCTGATAATTGCTCTTGGCATCCCAAACCGTGTAAATATATTTTTCTGCAAGAATCGTTGCACGGACTTGGAATCGTTGTTGGGAACTGCAGCTGCCTCTACCCATTTAGACACGTAGTCGACGGCAAGTAGGATGTAGAGGTTGCCGAATGAAGATGGGAAAGGGCCCATAAAGTCGATCCCCCATACATCGAACAGTTCCACCTCGATGATGTTCTGGAGTGGCATCTCATGTCGTCTAGAGATATTGCCCGTCCTCTGGCAACGATCACATTGCTTGTAAAAGTCTTGGGCATCTTTGTACAATGTTGGCCAATACAACCCGGATTGCAAAACTTTGGCCGCGGTACGAGTTCCTCCAAAATGTCCTCCATAGGGTGAAGAATGGCATTGCCAGAGTACATTATGTTGCTCTTCTTCAGGGACACATCGGCGTATAACCTGATATGCACATTGTTTAAACAAAAGAGGCTCGTCCCAAAAGTAATGCTTAGCATCATGGAGGAACCGCTTCTTCCCTTGGTGAGTAATGCCATAAGGAAAAATACCACAAACAAGGAATTTAACTAAATCCGCGTACCAGGGTATTGCCGAGGCATGTGCTGCCGTTGTGACTGCTCCCAAAATTACCGAGGCGTGCGCGTCAAAGGCTGCTGCGGCGTCGAGAGTTGTCGAGGCGTGTGCATCTATGGTTGCCGAGGCGTCAAGGGTTACCGAGGCGTCGAGGGTTGCTGAGGCAACTAAAATTTGTTCATCCAGGAATGCATCGCATATCTCTAGATCCGCGTCCTCCTCCCTATTGCGTTCCAAACGTGATAAGTGATCGGCCACTTGATTTTCTGTTCCTTTCCTGTCCTTAATTTCAATATCAAATTCTTGTAAAAGTAATATCCAACGAATCAAACGAGGTTTAGCATCCTTTTTAGCAAATAAGTATTTGATTGCCGAATGGTCCGTATGAACAATTACATTTGTACCAATTAAATAGGATCGGAACTTGTCAAATGCGAAAACTACATTCTTGTGTAACAATTACCTTTGTACCATATAGGGTGAAGAATGGCATTGCCGGAGTACATTCTTGTGTAATTCACTTGAGCACCATTAAGAGTTTTACTAGCGTAGTATATCACATAGAAGGTCTTACCTGTGCGTTGGCCTAAGACTGCTCCTATCGCGAAATCACTTGCATCACACATTAGCTCAAAAGGTAGCGTCCAATCTGGTGGAACAACAATGGGTGCCGAGGCAAGCTTTTTCTTTAGGGTTTCGAATGCTTGGGTGCAAGAATCATCAAAATCGAAGACTTTATCCTGTTCAAGCAGATTACACAAGGGTTTAGTGATTTTAGAAAAATTATGAATGAATCTCCTGTAAAAACCTGCATGTCCGAGAAAACTTTGAATTCCTTTAACCGAACTTGGTGGGGGTAATCTCTCGATCACGTCCACCTTGGCTTTGTCTACTTCAATTCCCTTGGATGAAATCTTGTGGCCGAGCACTATTCCTTCATCTACCATAAAATGGCATTTCTCCCAATTGAGGACTAAATCCGTTTCTTCGCATCTTGCTAACACCCTCACTTAATTGTCGAGGAAGCCGTCGAAGTCATTACCAAAAACCAAAAAATCATCCATGAAGATCTCAAGGAAGTCTTCGACCATGTCTGAAAAGAGTGCCATCATGCATCTTTGGAAGGTTGTCGGGGCGATACACAATCCGAATGGCATCCTTCGGAAGGCATAAGTACCATATGGGCATGTGAAGGTTGTCTTTTCTTGATCTTCTAGTGCTATGGCAATCTGATTGTAACCTGAATAACCATCAAGAAAACAATAAAAGGGTTTACCTGCAAGACGGTCAAGCATTTGATCAATAAAGGGTAATGGGAAGTGATCTTTCCTAGTGGCTTTGTTTAGCTTTCGATAGTTCATACAAACCCTCCAACCGGTCACAGTCCTGGTTGGGATAAGTTCATTATTTTCATTGCTTACCATTGTTATACCTCCTTTTTTCGGTACACATTGTACCGGACTTACCCACGTACTATCAGAGATAGGGTATATAATGCCGGCGTCAAGCCACTTGATGATTTCTTTTATTACAACCCCTTTCATGGCATGATTCAGTCTCCTCTGGGCCTCAATTGAAGGTTTGTGATCATCTTCCAACAAGATCTTGTGCATGCACACCGCCGGGCTAATTCCCTTCAAGTCGGCAATTGTCCACCCTATTGCCTTTTGTGTAGCTTCAACATCTTGATCAGCTTCTTTTCCTGCTCAGGCTGTAACTTAGAAGAAATAATTACAGGCAATGTATTATCGGTCCCTAAGTATACATATTTTAGTTGCTCTGGCAATTGTTTCAACTCAAGAATTGGTGGATGTTCAATAGAGGGTTTTTCGAGCTTACCTTCCTTACCTGAGTAGTCCAGTGGTTCAAAGTATGTACCTGGTCGATTGACTAGCCAATTTGCCTCTTCTTGTTGTTCCTCATCGACCGGTTCTTCATACTCCTCAGGTTCCTCTTGATCGGCAATGTAGTTGCCGAGGCAACTAAATTCCTCATCGGTTAAACTCTGCCGTGGCATGAAGTAGTTGGCATTCTTTCGGATCATCGGCATGCCTTAGTGTTTGGAACACATTTAGTTTAACTTGCTGGTCATTCACCCTCATTGTGAGTTCTCCTTTTCAACATCAATCAAGGTTCTCCTGTTGCTAGGAATGGTCTCCGAGAATGATAGGTGCATGCTCATATGCTTCTGATCCAAAACAATAAAGTCATTGCGAAAAATAAATTTATCATCTTTTACCAAGTATGTCCTCGATTTTTCCCTCCGGATGCACATAGGATCTGCTCACCTAGCTGCAAAGATAATCATTGTAGGTCTTGCCTTCCCGATTCCTAGTTTCGAAAACCGATTTAGGCATCAAGTTTATGCTAGCCCCAAGGTCGCATAATGCTTTCCCGACATAGTGATTTCCAATGGAACAGGGCATTGTGAAACTTCGGGATCCTTCAACTTGGGTGGCATACGACAGCAACATTGCCATGCATCCCTCTGTCGCGGCAACTGTTTCGAACTCTCCTAGCCTTGTTCTCTTGGACACAATGTCTTTAAGAAACTTGGCATAGTTTGGCATTTGTTCAATTGCTTCCACCAGTGGCAAGTTGATGTGGACTTGCTTTAGGATATCAAGAAACTTCTTGAATTGATATTCTTGCTTTTGTCGCTTCAACCTTTGTGGGAATGGTGGTGGAAGTCGGATATCTTCGATCCTTTCATTGGTTTGAAACCTGATTGATGGCATTGCCGGGACATATGGAGTTGCCGAGGCATTATCAACTGGGGTTGCCGAGGCTTGCTTATCGTAAGTTGCTGAGGCGTCTTTATCGTCAGTTGCCGAGGCATGCTTATTACCGGTTGCCGCGGCAATTCCTGGTTCAGCATCTGAGGCTTTGCCGCTAGGTTCGTCTTGATCTTTTTGTGGAGTTTTGTTTGATGAACGGGTTTGAGCCTCTCTAAGTTGTAGGCCACTTCTAGTGGTGATCGCCTTACATTGCTCATGGCCAGTTCCTCTTGCGACTTCAGTATCGCTAGGTAAACCTCCTTGTGGTCTAGTGTTCAGATTTTGAGCAAACTGTCCGACTTGATTTTCCAATGATTTGATTGCCGCCTCTTGGTTTTGCAATCTCATCTCGGTCCTGTTAATAAAAGCATCAGTTCTTTTTATGAAATTACTATTCTCAGCCATATAAGATTCAGTTTTCATCATAAAAGCATTTAGAGAATTTTCCAAAGAACTAGATGTCGTCGGTTGTTGCTGCGACATCTGTTGCCGTGGCATATTCTACTGGAATCTTGATGCTTGTGCATTCTGATTGTTCTGGTTTAGAGCATTGTTGGGATTACTCCATGAAAAAATCGAGTGCTTCTTCCAAGCTGGATTGTATGTATTGGACATCACATTATTGCTCCGATTGTAATGCCCCACATAGAAGCTGGATTCCGGATTCTGCATACATTCAGAAGAATTATGGTTATCGCCACATAACTCACAAAAAGAATCCATTACCTTGACTTCATGTGTGTTGTTTGGTTTTTGCATGTTCTGGACCATCTTGGTTAAAGCGGCCAATTGTGCCCGAAATTGAATCTTGATGATCCTAGTTCATGTATTGTGGCTTGGCGTCTAACTCCTCCTCTTCTAGTAGATGAGAATTGATAATCATTCTTGGCCAGCCTGTTTAAAATTTGCATCGCTTCCTCCGGTGACTTATCTAAGAATATGCCGTTTGTCGAGGCATCTAGCATCATCCTTGTTGGTGTATTCACGGCGTTGTAAAACATTGTTACTTGAGTCCACGCCGGATATCCGTGTAAAGGGCATTTGTGTAGAAGTTCTCTACATCGCTCCCAAGCCTCGTACATGGATTCATCATCCGCTTTCTGAAAAAAGAAGTAATGTCGTTCGGCTTATCAGTCAAATTTGTAGGATTAAATCTAGCAAGAAAATCACGACAAAGATCAATCCAAGATGCTATGGATCCGGCAGGAATGCTATTCAACCATGCTTTCGCCCTATCCCTCAGTGAATAGGGGAATAATCTTAATCGTAGGACATCGGGGGTGACTCCGTGTACTTGAACGAGTTGCAAATCTCGATGAAAGATTTCAGATGTTGCAGTGCATCTTGATTCTTTGAGCCGCCAAATTGACCTATTGTGTTGATCATATTAAACATTATCGGTTTCAACTCAAAGTGGTCGGCTTCAATTTCAGGTGCGACAACTCCTGGATTAAGTCCTTCAAGATCTTCTTCAAGATAGTCTCGAATAGTTCTATTTCGTGCAAGAATCACTCCTCCTCCTGCTCGAACATCTTGATTCATATTGCCGTCTTGATTTGCCATTGCTTCTCTTATCCTTCGTCTAAGTCTTTGTAAGGTTCGTTCGATTTACGGATCAAAGGGATATTTCGTGAAGTCGGTCTCGTCACGGTCATATACCAATGCAAAACCAAAGTTTGTTAGCCCTTTGAATTTTAAACAAGAAAAATAAAAAGAAAATGCAAGAAAGTAAAAACAAAATCGCTATTGCCAATCCCCGGCAACGGCGCCAAAAACTTGTTGCGCGTAATAAGTGCTACGCAAATATGCAAGTATACACGTCACAAGTTATAGTATAAAAGATATCGTCTCCACAGGGATCGATGCCACTTCAAGAATCTAGTCTCTTGCACTGTAAAAAGTAAAAACACAAGTAAAGGATTATAGAAGTTTTAACTAATAACTAATCTAGAAAGCAATTAAGTAAATGAAAAGATGAGATCAAATGAGAGAGATAGGCCAGGTTATCGTGAGTTGAGGTGTGATAGCCGATTGGATCGTCTTGGTAAAAGAGTGCACAGCAACCTCGATTACCGTGGCAACTTACTACAACGGGGTTGCCTTGGCAACTAATCGATGGTTTTCGGGCGACTAGTTGGGCAACTACTTGGGTGTCTGGGCAGCAACCTTCAAGGTTCGGCAGAGCGTTCTTCAATGGTTTCTTCTTATCCCTAAGTCGAAACTCTAGCTACTTGTGCATGCCTTGATAATACATCCCTGCGTGAATCAAGGGTGAACAACAACCAATCTTGCGCTCCTCTTAGCCGTTGAAATCCTTAACTTATTCCTAAGCCGGATTAATCTTCACCATCATTGGATTGAATAAAGATCATATTCATTCGTTTCTTGAATCTAACTCTCCCGATATTAGATAAATGGATAAAATCACGAGATCCTCTCCCAATTCACTCGCAAACAAGAATAAGAACCAAGAATGAATAAACCTTGAAATAGAAAAGTGCAAACTCTTATTACCTAAACAAAAACCAATAGTTTCTCACAACCACAAAACACAATAACCATAGCCAAGTAAATTTAGTTCATGGCTAGGTTCCAAAGAAACACAAGATAAACAATCCCTAGCATGAACCCAATCGAACAAGGAAGAAAAGATAAAGCTTGTCGAAAATCCCTTGCTTTCTCTCTTGGTCTTGTCAAAATTTGCCCTAATGCTCTCCCTATCAAGTTGTCGAAATCTCCTTGCTATTTATAGGGCTAGGCCAAAGTCCTTCTTTGAGGAGGAGTTTGAGTTGGAATTAAATTATCTTTAAAGAATATAATTCTTTATTATAATTTTATTCCTATTAGAACTTCTCCTATCTTCTTGGAATTTAATTCTTCTTTAATCTCTGCATGGCAATCAAATTCCTTTGGGCTTGGGCCTTGCTCCATGTCATCTTGGGCTTGTAAAGTCATTAATTTCGACATCCCTATTGCATTTTCTCTTTGTCGACAATTGCCATGGCAACTGGCTCGGCGTCTCCTTCATACATTGCCCTGGCAACTAGCTCGGCATATCCTTCATGCATTGCCCTGGCAACTAGCTCGGCATTGCTTTGGCAAGTGATCCTGCACATACACACACAAAGCACACCAAAGCAGCATCTTTTCCACAAAAACTACCAAGTTATGTAATCAAGCTCAACGATGGAAGGAAACATGGATTAATGCATGAATGGCTAACTATGCAACTAATATGAGCCTAAGTCTAACAATAATATGAGTAAAAAGGGTAAGAAAAATAGTACTTTTGAACACTTATCAATAAGGTGGGCTTAAAATTTGCGAACAACATTGGAATGGACTTTCTCAGTTTGCTGGCAAAATATGTCTCACTTGTGCTTCTTGACCACCGCGACAAACTCTAGAGAATAACCTAAGTTGGGTTCATTTTTGAAATCAAAGCCTTTTTCATAGCAAAAGGTTCTTGCAGCAAAGTTGTCCTCATACTTCTTTTGGATTTCTTCATTGAAAAAGATATTGAATGGTGTCGAAGAAGATGCCATTGAAATATTTTGGGGAACTCGAAAGAAAAATTAGGGAAAAGAAGAGTTGAATCTTGCTTTCTTGTTGTGAAAGAAGATGAAAAGAGAGTGTAAAATTTAGCTAAGGCAACAGTTGGGGTTTAAGTAGATAGAAAGAGAAATGGTTGAGTATTTTAATGGGGATGTTTAAATTGGCTGATTAAATGGGGATAATGATGGAGAAGTGGCAGTTAGGCGTGTTTAGGGAAGAGGTATAATGATGGGTTAATGGTTTAATGGGATAAGACGACGCGAGAAAGGTTTAAGGATAAAAATATTGGGTTGAAAATTTGAATTTGAATTTTTACCCTAGGTGGCTAGTGTTAAATCCCACACTTAGTCAGAATTTCCACTCTTCTTGGGCCTAACTCTCACAAGTTTAATTGAAGCACAATGTTCTAACTCTTCATTGCCAGCCCTTGCCTTGGAATTCTGCCTGGCAACAAATCTTGCACTCACTCAAAGAAAACTTTTCAACACAGAAAAATAAATGAAAAAAATAAATGAAAAAACACTAAAAATGAAAGAAAAATGTTTAACCTACTATGTATATAGATCAAACGATGATGATGAAGTTTACTGTATATTTTCCAGGAGAACAATCTCCTAGGCAATCTTTTGACTATCTTCCAAATAGTGTTTCAACATTTGGCCATTTACCTTAAAAGTTGTTTTAGTCTTCAAATTCTTGATGTCAACTGCTCCATGAGCATATGGTTTGACAACTTCAAAGGGGCCAGACCATCTAGACTTAAGCTCCGTGGAAATAACTTTAACCTTGAGTTAAACAACAGAACTCTTTGGCCGACTTCAAACTACCATGGCAATATTTTGTTGTCATGCCATCTTTTTGTTCTCTCCTTGTAAAGTCTGGCATTCTCGTAGGCTTGCATTTTGAATTCCTACAGTTCATTCAAGTCTAATAAATGCTTTGTACCAGCGGCCCTCTCTTCCATATTAAGCTTTTTGGTTGCCCAATAAGCTCGATGTTCTAACTCTACTGGCAAGTGGCATGTCTTCCCAAAAATAAGCCTGTATGGGGAGGTTCCCAAAGAAGTCTTGAAAGTTGTTCTATATGCCCAAAGGGAGTCATCTAGCCTTAGGGACCAGTCCTTCCTTGTTGGGTTCACAGTTTTCTCCAAAATATTCTTGATCTCCTTATTTGAATCTCTGCTTGGCCATTCATTTAGGGTTAGTAAGCTATAGCAATTCTTTATTGTATTCTATACCTGCACAGAGCTTTAGTTATCAAATTACATTTAAAGTGGGTACCTTTATCATGAATGATAGCTCTAGGGGCACTGAATCAGGTAAAGATATGCTTGTGTAGGAACTTGGCAATAGCCTTGGCATAATTGGTTGATATAGCGACAGCTTCAACCCATTTTGAGACGTAATCAACGGCAACAAGGATATACATGTTACCAAATGATAGAGGAAAGGGATCGATGAAGTCTATTCCCCAAACGTCAAATAGCTCTACTGACATAATATTCTGGAGTGGTAATTGATTTTTGCTGGAGATGTTACCTATCCGCTGGCATCGATCGCATGCCTTGGCATAATAATGGGCGTCCTTGAACAGCGTAGGCCAAAAGAATCCTGACTGCAACACTTTGGCCGCGGTCTTAATCCAGGCAAAGTGGCCTCTATACGGTGTTGTATAGCATAATTGCAGTATGCTGTGATGTCCATCCTCTAGCACACATCGACGTATCACTTGATCAGTACACTACTTGAACAAAATTGGCTTATCCCAATAATATTGCTGAACATCTCGTAGAAATCATTTTTTTCCATTTTTTGCCAAATTCGATGGCAAAATATTGCTTACCAAGTAGTTGACTATCTAGCGTACCATGGCATAGAATCGACTACAAGTACTCATCGGGGAATTTATCCCTTATGGCAGCAACTCTACCATCCTCAGAATGATACTCAAGTCGTGATAGATGGCCAGCTACCAAGTTCTCACTCCCCTTCTTGTCTCGAATCTCAAGATCAAATTCTTACAGCAGGAGTGTCCATCGGATCAGTCTAAGCTTGGCATCCTTTTTGCCAAAAGATGTTTTAGTGTCGAATAGTCTGTGTACACCATAACTTTGTTAAGTAAGATCTAAACTTGTCAAATGCAATTACAACCGCTAGAAACTCTTTCGCAGTTGTGGAGTAATTAAGCTGGGCATCATTCAACGTTCGGCTGGCATAATAGATGGTATGGAAAATTTTACCATGTTTCTGTCCCAAAATCCTTAATAAAATGATTATAAAACCTGCATGTCCCAAAAAACTTCTGATACCTTTTATGCTTGTCGGAGGTGGCAATTGTTTAATTACCTCAACTTTCACCTTGTCTATTTCCAGGCCTCTCTTGGTCACTTTATGGTGACTTTATGTCTGAGAACTATGCCCTCATTCACCATAAAGTGGCATTTTTCCCAGTTCAGGACCAGTTTGGTTTCAATACATCTTTTTAAAACAAGTTCCAAACTCTGATGGTATTGCTTGAAAGTTTTGCCAAACATCGAGAAGTTGTCTATGAAAACTTTTAGATTGTTCTCGATCATGTCAGAGAAAATCGACATCATGCAACATTGAAACGTTGCTAGAGCGTTACATAAGCCAAAGGGCATTCTTCTAAAAGTAAATATCCTATATAGACAAGTGAACATGGTTTTCTCCTGATCATCCAGAGCGATGTTAATCTGATTATAGCCCAAGTAGTCGTCTAAAAAGTAATAAAATGCCTTAATCTATCCAGCATTTGATTGATGAAAGATAGTGGAAAGTGGTCTTTCCAAGTGGCATTATTTAGCTTCCTGTAATCCATGCACACTCTCTATCCTGTAACAGTTCTAGAGGGAATCAACTCATCTTTTCTATTTTGTACCATGGTTATTCCACCCTTTTTGGCATGCATTGCACTAGACTGACCCACGAGCTATAAAAAATAGGATAAATTATCCCGACTTCTAGCCACTTGATAACTTCTTTCTTAACTACCTATTTCATACTTGGGTTCAGTCTTCTCCGGGCCTAGATTGTTTTGCCATGGTAATCCTACAAAATGATTTTGTGCATGCAAATAGTTAGGCTTATTCCCGGATATTAGCCAAGGTCCATCCCAGAGTTTCCTTGTAATTGCTTAGTATTTCCAGTAGTCTTTCCTCTTGATCATTAGTTATATCAGTAGCAATAATCACTGGCAAAGTTGAGTTATTACCTAAATAAGCATATTTGAGGTGGTCTGACAAAGGTTTCAGCTCCAATTCTGGTGGCTCCTCAATAGATGGTTTGGGTGCCTTGATTTCTCTGTCAGCCAACTCAAGTGGCTCTGGCTGTCCAAAGTAACTTACAACTTTATTCTCCAAGGTTGGTCCTTTAGGTTCTTCACTCATCTTAACTTCATCATACAGTTCTTTTGCATCATCAAATGGGTCTTGACAAATCTTTTCTATGCCTACTTTGAAAATAGACTCCATCATCTCATCAGCTTGGCATTCCTCAGGTTCATCTACGTATTTAAGATCTTGAAATACGTTAAACATAACATGTTAGTCATTCATACACATAGTAAGTTTACCTTTTTGAACATCAATTAAGGCCCTACCCGTGGCAAGGAATGGTCTGCCCATTATAATTGGGACATTAACATCTGCCCCATAATTTAAAATGATAAAACAGCTGGAAATATAAATTTGTCTACCTTCAGCAACACATCCTAAACCTTACCCTTAGAATATGCAAAGAATCTTTCTGCCAGCTGAAGCGTTACCGTGGTAGGCCTTTCTTTAATTCTAAGCTTTCTAAAAACTGACATTGGTATCAAATTGATGCTGGCTCCCAGGTCACACAATGCCTTACCCATGAATCTATTTCCAATGATGCAAGGAATAGTAAAACTTCTTGGATCTTTTAGCTTTGGTGGTAATCAATTGAGTATCATTGCACTGCATCCCTCAGTAAGAACGATGGTCTCGAAATTACCCAATTTCCTCTTTTTGGACAGAATGTCCTTCACGAATTTGACATAGTTAGGCATTTGCTCTAGAGCTTCCACTAGTGATATGTTAAATTGCAACTAGTTAAGAACCTCCCAGAACCACTTAAACTAGTGGTCTTACTTGTGTTTCATGAGCTTTTATGGAAAATATAATGGTGGATAGGCGAATTCTAGCTTTACCAGTTTTCCAAGGTTTTGGTGGCATCCGACTGAGGTTTGGCATTGTTCGTGCTTGCTTCTTTCTTCTCTGCTCCTTTTGTCTTATCTACCGGTATCTTCTCTTCATCCTGGCAATTAATTGGTTACTTGATAGGTGTCTCAGCCTTGCATTGCTTGCCACTTTGAAGAGTTACTGCTTTGCATTGTTCATTTCCTTTTTGCCAAGCATCTTTTGTATCGCTTGGCAAAGTTCTCTGGGGTTTATTGCTGAGTGCATTGGCAATCTGTCCGATCTAAACTTCTAAGTTTCGCATAGATACTGCCAAACTCTGGACAGTTACATTATTTTGCTTCATGTACTCCGTCAAAGTCCCTTAGGTAGTTTTTTGTCCTGCGTGACAATTGTTTTGTGCTTTCTGTGGCATTGCATTCCGGTTGAAACATTGTTGTGCATTGTTATTCTGGTGCTGGGCATTAAATTGATTACCTCCTTGGGTTGCCCAAAATAGGTTCAGGTGTTGCTTCCAACCTGCATTATAAGTATTGGAATTTGGATTATAATTACGATTGAAATTGCCAACAAAATTTACCAACTCAGGGTTTGCTGGGCAATCTTCCATATGATGATCCTCTCTACATATCGTGCATAATGGGTATAATGCCTTGACTTCTTGAGATTCATTATTCTTTTGCAATGTTTTCACAATGCTAGTGAGATTGGAAATCTGAGCGTTGATAGATGTTAGTGTATCAAGCTCCAATTTTCCAGCAATTTTTGTCCAGGTTCCTAGTCTGGCAGTAGGATACTGAAAATCATTGGTGATAATCCTTTCAAGGATGTCAACTGCCTACGTATAGTTCTTGTCTAGCAACGAACCATTTGCCGAAGCATCAATAACAGTCCTGGCATGAGCATTGAGTATGTTGTAAAAGGTTTCAATTTGGGTCCAATTATGGAATCCATGCATAGGGCACCTCCTTAACAGGTCCTTGAATCTCTCTCAGGCATCATATAAGGTCTCATCATCAGCCTACCTAAAAGTAATGATTTTATTCCTCAACTAAGTTTAGGTGGTTGGAATAGCAGCAAAATTTTTTGGCATAAGTTTGCCTATGATGTAATAGAACCAGGTGACAAAGAACCTAGCCAAAATTTTGCTCTATCTCTCAGGAAAATGTGAACAATTTCAGCTTCACTGTATCTTCAGATACTCCAGGCTGCTAAAATAGTTGGCAAACTTCCATGAATTACTTCAGGTGCTGCCTTGGGTCTCCAGTAGGTGATCTATCAAATTGTCCTACATTCAAAAGTGTTTGTAAAATTATCAGTTTAAGTTCAAAATTAGGTGTATTTACCTCAAGACCAATCAGTCATGGCTTTCAATTGTCCATATTTGGTGCCAAGTGCTCTCTAATAGGTCTTTTCTCCTCCATATTAATAGTAGGGGCAGCAGGAGCAGCCGGTACCCCATTGTGTATTGGTGGATTCTTCTGATGGTTTGGGACACCATCTACTCCTCCATTACCTTGTTGAGCCATTTCTCAAACCTTTCTCTTTAACCTGCGTAGGGTTCTTTCGATCTTTGGGTCGTATGGCCAATCTTCTATTGCAATGCGGCTCCTCGTCATACACCAAACAAAACAGATAAATAAAATAAACCAAAACTTGTCAACTTTGCTAACACTTGGCAAAATATTGAGGATTTAGTTTAAATATGCAAGAAAATAATGCCAAGGGTGAGTCTATTGCGTGCAAGTATACATGGTCATCAAGTAATACAGCAATGAGCTGAGTATCGTATCCACATGGATTGACCAAGAATTTATTAGCTCAATATTTTACTTGTTGAAGGGAACAAGAGTGTTAAACTTGATTTGGGTTTTTGATTCAAAAAAAGCTAAGACAATACAGTAAAAGTAAAAATAGTTTGGCAAATAAGAGTATTCAAATGATGATGAGTGTTGGCAAGGGATGCCTGGATTTCACGCCAGTAAAGCTAGTTATTAATAATGTCTTGCCTTGGATTTATTGACGAGCAGATTTGAAGAATATTATTGCATTTTTCAATGACAATACCCTAAGTTAACTGCGATAAAACCCCTATATATCTATAGTAAAGCTTTTCATTAATTAACTTGATTAAGTTTCAATCTTTACTCCTAAGGTGTAGATTCACTTCCGAAGTAAGCTCATCTACTTGAACATCTTCTGTCGAAGTTTCTCTCCTTAGTACCTGGCAACTGATTGTTACCTCTCAAGTATGTTAAGATATAAAGGCATAATAAGCATACAATGCTAACTGTTGTATGACAAAGAATTTAACTTTTCTTGATAAAGAATTTAAAACAAATTTAATTAAGTTTTCTTGATTGAATATGGACTTTAATTAAACGGGCTTTTGTCATATTGGCGGGCTTGAATTAATTAAACATTTAATTAATAAGGGTGACGATATATTAGACAATAGATTAAACCGACATCGAATAAGCCTAACTGTTAGTTTAATTTATGGTTCAAATTTTGTACATCACCTTTATGCATGATGCAAGCATTTAAAAATGATGTCATGACTTATCAACTTTTAACTCAAATTAAGGTTTACCTTCGGACGGTAAGAATTAATTTGAATATTTGGTCAACAACCATTGAGCTAGGACTATTATGATACAAATATCGGAATTAATTAATACCTCATTTCTATGATTTAAGTCAATTAATTAAGAAACATTTTCAATTAAAATAATTAAGGTCTAATGAATGACAGTTAAAATGCACGTCATAGAATTGCATGAAGTAAAACCTAGGCCCATTAAAGTCCTAACCTAAAAGGCCCAAATTATGGAAATTAATTAGTGATCTAATTATTAACTAGGTTAGCCTAACCTTAAGTTAATTAAAATCCTAAAACAAGAAACCCTAATATTTTATGGATTATCTTGAATTGAAATAATTAATTTGATTAATTTTAAACTAGCATCCTATTAAGCGAATGATACTATTTAAAATGAATCGAATTAACAATTATGATTTTAATTAAATTTCCATTTAAGTCAAATATCAACTTTATCCTAAAATAATTAAGAAGTTGTACAAATAATTTAATTAATTTAACATTCATCCCAATAAGTCAAGACAAATTTAAATTTAAATTAATTAAATTAATTCAAACCAAAAACCACCTAAAGGTTTCAACTGATCTAAACATAAATTTAATTTAATTAATGTAAACTTACACCCTAATAAGCCAAGGGCATTATTTAAATAAATTAAATTTTAAATATAATTCTAACTAAGGCCTCAACTAACCTAAAACCTAAAAAAATCATTTCTTTTAATTTAAACACATACCCCATTAAGCCAAGGACATGTTTTAAAGTAATTAAAATAAATTCTAAAAAAGCTAAACTATCCTAAACACATACAATAAAATAATAAATTAAACCACATCCAACAAATAAAATAAAACACATAACACAAACAAATATATTAATCAAAAACATATAAGAAAGAAACTTAAATAAATAAAGAGGATTGTCTATAAATCTCATCAATATTTCATTAAACCATAAGAATGGATTACATAACAAATATATGATAAAAATGGAAAGAAAATACCAAAACTCAAATATATGCTCGATCCACTAAATTCCACGGATTTTTGTTAGCGTTGAGAAGCTTGATTCAAGGGTTTTGCTTATGGTTCGAATGGAGGGTAGGTATTGGTTCAAGAGACGTGATAATGGTGAAAAAGGGGTTACCGATAGAGGAAGTAAAAAATGGGGTTTTGATTTGCAGTGATGGATCGGGTGATTGGAATCCTTGTGTGATGAGAATAAAGGTGGGGTATTTTAGCTTTGAATGGTGGGTTGGTTGTTGTGAGCTGCCAATGGGTGAGGGAAGGCTGGGAACGGCCAAAGGGGGAGTGGCTAAGGAAACTATGAAATTAGGGCAGTTTGTGAGGTGGTTTTGGGGAAACGAATCATGGGTAGGGGAGGCGTATAATGGAATAAAAATGTGTGTTCGTAGGGTTGTTTTTTGGGGGAATGAATTATATTTATTATTATTATTTATCCTATAAATAGAACCAATGAGGTTCAAGACCTTGGTCACCAAGCAGTAGTTCATCCAATGGGAGTGAGGCATACATCCATCCAACGTAAGTAAAGACTTAATGAGGAAGGAGTTAGAATATTCATTTTTTGTATTTTTTATTATATAAAATCATAGGTAATGGGCCATATTTGATGCGGGCTATTGGGTTAGGGTATAAGGTTTTGGATATTAAAAGGGTGATGTGGATTGATCTTAATTCGAGCATTTAATTTAAACCCAAACAAAATTGAGGGTCTACAGCTGCCCCTCTATGGTCATTGCTGTGAAATGAGAATAGAGCAAAGACTAAAGACACAAATTTTGTCCCACTTCCCTATCTGGAGATCTAGAGCTGCGAGTTCATCCTATATAGAACTGTTCACTCTTTCTCTGTCTGAAGCTTTAGAGCTGTGAGTTCTTCCTAGATAGAACTGTTCACTCTTTCTCTTTCTGAAGTGCTGGAGCTTCAAGTTCTTCCTACTTAAAGACTGAAGAAAATAAACCCTTGAGAAGATGCCCTGATTTTTGATCGCCTTGGCATGGGATGGTATCTCGCCTTAAGACTACGAAAAGATTTTCACCGTATTCCTGAAGGCTGAGAACCTTAATATGATGTCCCAATTTCTTGTCATCTTGACACCGAAAGGTATCGCTCCTAGAGACTGCCGAAAGGCCCCGATTTTTGTTCGTCTTTGCATGGGATGATATCTCGCCTTGAGACTACTGAAATATTTTCACCGTATTCTTGAAGGTTGAAAACCTTAAGATGATGTTGTCTTGACACTGAACGATATCTCACCTAGAGACTACCAGAATACCCCAATTTTTTTTGTCTTGGCATGGGATGGTATCTCGCCTTGAGACTACTGAAAGATTTCACCGTATTCCTGAAGGCTGAAAACCTCAAGATGATGTCTCGATTTCTGGTTGTCTTGACACCGAACGATATCTCGCCTAGAGTATACTGGGATGCTCAGATTTTTGTTCGTCTTGGCATGGGATGGTATCTCGCCTTGAGACTACCGAAAAGATTTTCACCGTATTCTTGAAGGCTAAAAACCTCAACATGATGTCTCGATTTCTGGTCGTCTTGACACCGAACGATATCTCCCCTAGAGACTATCGGAATGCCCTAATTTTTGTTCGTCTTGGCATAAGATGTTCGTCGCCTCCAAATAACTTGAAGATTAGAAGACTTTTAGAAATCATAATTGTGCAAGTTAAAGGATTCTTGACTATTTGCTAATATCTACTCCTCTCATTGTAAAGTTGTAGATCAAAGCTTTTATCAATCTTTAAATACCTGTTTAAAATAAACAAAATGCTATGATGGTATGAGTTAGCATGCTCCTAAAAAAATGCATGAGTGGGGTTATTTTTAGAATTATTGGGGGAAAAACCATTGCTTTCTGGTCGATCACCCTTAATTTCCATGGGTTTTCTTTCTTTGCTAAATCTTCATCTTTTGTCTTCTCTTGAAAGGAGATTGCTGACTTGCACTGGTCAAAACAAAATCTATCATTTCTTGAAGTTCAATTCTAAAACATTTTCCCCACTCCGCTTGGGCTTAACTGTTGTTCCTTTTATGACTCTTCATGATGAGCTTTCTTCTACATTAACGTTAGGGTGACCACATCCCCCTAAATCCCTAAATTTTCCTTGTTTTCAATAAGGTCTCAAATCTTCATTATTCTGAACCATACAAAACATTATGGCAGAAACTTACTTCAAATCTCTGAACTATCTGGCATGTGAAATCTTACTATTATTCCCTTCTAATCAATGATAAATTAATCTTTTATGCTATGTCGACCATGTACATCCATGGCCTTGCATTCTAAACTCTATTCTTGAAACAATACAGAAAAACCCTATTTTTTCTATTTCTTTCTCTTTTTTCTTCTTTTTCTTTTCTTTTATTTTTCTTTCTCTTATTTTTTCTTTCTTTCTTTTTTTCTTTTCTTTCTTTCCTTTCATTTATATGTCAGTTTTCTGATTAACATTTCAACCGAGGATGCATTTTGGGTTAATATACAAAATCAAAATCAAAAGAATAGAATCCCCGGATATCAAATGCAAGAGCGTCTTAGATTCAATCCTTTAGTGATCAACACCTTGCCTTTGAATGTTGTGGCGATATTTGAAGTTGTGAAATTCCTCCCAGATTGCTCGGTTCATCCTCATGATTATGATATTTGCTTGATCTGTTCGAAAACTACTCCTTCTAGTTCTCATTGTTTTCTCCCTTCATAAATATGTTCAAGCTTTTCGAATTTGTTTAGCCCATGTAATACAAAAAATGTCATTCTGAGAATTCTAAGTACAAGTGTATTCTTATAATTGTGGTTAATATTGTATCAGTGTCTTCAAAGATTCATCTCTGACGCTAGGGTATTGAACATGTGGAACATATCTCCTTATTAGATTTACTTTCCCCTCACAACTCCATCAGGATGCTCCGAGACTTATTTGATTGTACATTCATTCCTAATTCAAGTCGCACTCGGTCTCGAGAATTCAACTCATCACAGTCCTTTGTCTCGAGAATAATGATAGAGCACACAACAATACCCCGAGTTACTCGGCATAGTCATTATTTGAAAACTTACTCATACAGCCAAGGCTTTTGACTCAATTAGAGTAAGTGGAGTAAAGCATCCTTATTTAGAATTTTACTATAGCGGATTACACTTCTTATTTTCTTTTCTCTCTTTTGAAGCACTCTATTTTTTAATCAATCATTTTTTAATCCATGTGCCGAAAAGAATTCTCACATTCAAGCAACTCTATTGGGTTTTTCTAAGAGATTTTTTTATCATCAAACATTATCGAAAGAGTAGTAGTCTTGCTTCTCGTGCTTTACTGACCAGAGTGTAGTAAGCAAAAAACCATGCTTCATCGTGATCACAACATTCGATTGATCTTTTTATTAGAATCAATGCCATATCATACACATGATATTCAGGGATCTATGAGGGTAAGAATGAATATACATATTTTTTAACTAAAAGATGCATCCCTTCATTAAAATGGAAAAAGAAGCAAACATAAAATATGCCTTTACAAAAAGATCCTTGCTATTTTCGGCCAAAGAGTAGCAAAGTTGATTCCACGCATTACTTCAAGAGAAAATGCAAAATGCAAGGAAATGTAAACAAATGAACTCTTATGAAGGAAAACTAGGAAATCAACACCTCCCAAAAGTCATGTTCACTATTTTTTTCTTCTTAAAACTTCAAAAGGTCGGTCTCAATCAGACTTTGAACCTTATTTTTTAGGGCTCCACAATCCTCCATAGTATGGCTCGTACTTCCCACAGGGTAGTCACATATGGCATTAACATCATAACCCTCGGGATAGGGAGGATCTTTTGGTTTGGACCAAACCGGGGTTAAAAGCTTCCTTTCAACAAGCGTTGGGAGCAAATCAGTGTACGAGATCGAAACTAGATGAAGAACCTTTAGAGGCTTTACAGACCATGATGATTGATTATGGTAGTGGCCTTAAGGCTGATTGGTCGAGTGATAACCCACCATATGAACCTGATGGTCATCTTCCTTCTGAGGGGTTATACTGTAGGGGTTGTTTATCTTTCCCTTTTATAGCATCCTCGAGGTGCTCTCCGGTCACGACCAATTTTGTAAAGCTAACGGCAGGGTGGCTTATCAAGCGATCGTACAACACTCCATTTAGAGTATCCATAAACATAGAAGTGGTTTCTCTTTTTTGAATCGGGGGTTGAACCTGAGTTGCCATGTCTCGCCATCATTGAGCGTATTGGAGAAAACTCTCATTAGGCGTCTATTCCAAACTTTGCCATAAAAATCAGTTCGGGATCATCTCTATTATATGTTTATACTGTTCTGTGAAGGCTTTGGCTAAATCCTTCCAAGACTTGATCTGAGCCCGTGTTAATTGATTATACCACCTCACGGCAGATCCTACCAAACTATCTTGGAAATAATGGATTAATAATTTCTAATTGTTGTTGAATCCCGCCATCTTTCGACAAAACATGGTTATATAAGCGGTGGGACAAGTCATCCAATCAAACTTCTCAAATTCTGGAGTCTTGAACTTATACAGAATTTCCAAATCTGGGACCAAACTAAGCTCCCTAGCATTCAACCCATAGGATCCTTTTACATCCTTCTTTGCTCGAAACCTCTTCTCAAGATCCTTCTTGGCTTCCTCTAATTGCTTGGAGAACTTCGCCTTGATCTTGTTTAATCCCTCCAATTTGTTTAGATCCAAAATAATATCTCCGACATTTTTCGCATTACTAAAGGTCAGACCAAGTGGAACATGAGTGGAGGCGTCGACCTGATGTGATGAAGTCACTCATTACGGAGGTTTTGGGGTAGTGTTGATAAAGATCGGGGAGTATGAAGGATCTCCCAAGTTCTGAGTAGGATTTTCAACGATACCTTTTTTATTCGGGTTCTCATTTCACTTGAGCTCTAACAGCTGAGACAACTCATTCATTATATCTTATTGGAATTTGATTATGGTCTTCCTCAATTACAGCTAAGCCCGCTCTAATTGCCCCCTTAGATCAGCTTCTAACTTGGCAAAACTTTCTTCCATTTGCCTTTTTTGTGTCGAGTAAAGTACGAGTACAGAATCTTCGATTACTGGCATGGGATACCTAAGAATTAATTTTATTGTTTCATGAATTAATGCATGCAATGTGTCGTATGCATAATAGAAATAAATGATTGTAAGCAAACACTTAAAAATGCACAAATGAATTCAAATATGAAGCACCAAAATTCTTACACATAAAATCTTTGAATTAATTTCAATAATTTTACAATTTTTGCGGTTAAATGCGATATAATGTAAACATGCATGAATGCAAAGAAGAACATTGATTTGGCAAATATTCTCGTTAAAAAACTTGCATTAATGAAGATATTGTTTCATTACAACAATGAAAGAAAAACGCTAGACATACGACCCAAACCGAGACGGACTTTGTTCCTTTTTTTACTCTTCCTTGGCGTATTCCTGAAGTCTGATAGCATCCCGTGCTAGAAACTAAAGCTATTGGGCAATTCCTCGTACTTGAGCCATCAAGTTTGTCGTCTCTTGTTCTTGCCCCCAAATATTCTAAGCAGCATCTCGGAGTTGTTCCATTATCGGTATCTAATGTTCTTGGATTTCCCCTTATTAGCTTGCAACTTGGTCCTTGAGCTTCTAAACCTCGATTTCTCTTTCCTCAGATCTACCCCTCGGCCAATCACCCTTTTATAGGAATTCCTCGAAATTCTTCTCATCGTTGTTATGTACCAAATCTCCCATTGATTAAGCCTTTAATTTCAAACTATTTCTAAATCAGTGTTTTTTACGATATGACAAGATATAAAAATAAAGAAAACGTAAAGGAAAGGAAACTGGTTAATAATGGACACAAATAAAGAAATAATTAATCAAATAAAAAAAGCAAAGGGAATTAATCAACGAAGAAAAGTGAAAACCTAACCACATAAATTCTAATTCGTTATAGTTATCCGCATGACTCTAATTGGGGTGAGCTTCTTAGATTCTCACGCATGTGGGTTTGGTTCTAATCAAGGGTACTCGAACCTATCTTATTACCAACTAAGGCAACAAGAACCCCAATCCTGGCCCATTACAGGCTTGGGAATTGGATTCATTTCGAGGGAAAGTACGACCTAGTGACGTGGAGGGCTGATCACATGTCAAAAGGCGTGGATTCCGAAAGTGAATTACCGACTCGTGGGGGGCTACTCACGTGGGTAAGTGGCGTTTCACTCCCACTCAAGGGATAGAGCTCGAGTATAGAGCTTGATGATCATGATGCAACACATGTTGGTGATTCCTTCGAAATTAAATGAGCAATTAATTCAAAACCACCAATTATCAAAGCCCGCATAATCAAAGTCATATCTTCAAGAAAGAACAACTTAATTAAAGTCAATTTAAATTTCAAAATTTCCATCATTAAAAGCAACAAATATTTTTTTGTCTTAACTCTCTTTTTTTGTTTTGTAAAAAAAAAAATTTGGTCCCCAGCGGAGTCGCCAACTGTAGCGACCTTTTCTTTCGAGAAAAATCGAGATCACTAAAAAGGAACATAGTCCAGTTTTCCTTTCGCTTTTGGGGAAAATATTTGAAAAAGTGGGGAAGTTCTTTTAAAAATTGTGTTTTTGAAAATAAAGACTTGGAGTTGCCACCGGCCACTAAGGCAGGCCGGACATCATAAAACCAGAGATTCGTTTAAAAACGGGTTCGGATGTTTGTTAAGTGTGGAAAATGATTAGCACCCCCATCACGTCCGAAAATTAGTACCAAAATATATGTTGCTTTTAATTGATGGAAATTGTTGAAATTTAAAATGAATTTAATTAAGTGTTCTTGATTGAATATGGACTTTAATTAAACAGGCTTTTGTCATATTGGTGGCTTGAATTAATTAAACATTTAATTAATAAGGGTCACGATACATCGGACCATAGATTAAACCGATATCGAATAAGCCTAACTGTCGAGTTAATTTATGATTCAAATTTCGTACATCACCTTTATGCATGATGCAAGCATTTAAAAAAGATGTCATGACTTATCAACTTTTAACTCAAGTTAAGGTTTACCTTCGGACGGTAAGAATTAATTCGAATATTTGGTCAATATCCATTGAGCTAGAACTGTTACGACAAAAATATAAGAATTAATAAATACATTCTTTTTATGATTTAAGTCAATTACTTAAGAAACATATTCAATTAAAATAATTAAGGTCTAATTAGTGACAGATAAAATGCACGGCATAGAATTGCATGAAGTAAAACCTGGGCCCACAAAAGTCTTAACCTAAAAGGCCCAAATTATGGAAAATTAATTAGTGATCTAATTATTAACTAGGTTAGCCTAATATTAACCCTAAATTAATTAAAATCCTAAAAACTAGAAACCCTAACATTTTATGGGTTATCTTGAATCAAAATAATTAATTTGATTAATTTTAAACTAGCATCCCATTAAGCCAAGGATACTATTTAAAATGAATCGAATTAACAATTATGATTTTAATTAAATTTCCATCTAAGTCAAATATCAATTTTATCCTAAAATAATTCAGAAGTGGTACTATTAATTTAATAAATTTAAAATTCATCCCAATAAGTCAAAGACAAATTTAAATTAATTCAAACCAAAAACCACCTAAAGGTTTCAACTAATCTAAACCTAAGTTTAAATTAATTAATTTAAACTTACACCCTAATAAGCCAAGGGCATTATTTAAATTAATTAAATTTTAAATCTAATTCTAACTAAGGCCTCAACTAACCTAAAACCTAAACTAAATTCATTTTTATTAATTTAAACGCATACCCCATTAAGCCAAGGGCATGTTTTAAAGTAATTAAAACAAATTCTAAAAAAAGCTAAACTACCCTAAAACACATACAAGCAAATAATAAATTAAACCACATCCAACAAATAAAATAAAACACATAACACAAACAAATATATTAAACAAAAACATATAAGAAAGAAACTTAAATAAATAAAGAGGATTGTCAACAAATCTCGTCAATATTTCATTAAACCATAAGAATATATTAAATAACAAATATGTAATAAAAAGAATCAATGTGTCCGTGGGGTATTTTTTGGGGGAATGAACTATTTATATATATTATTATTATTTATCTCATAAAATAGAATCAATGAGGTTTAAGACCTTGATCATCAAGTAGTGGTTCGTCTAATGGGAGTGAGGCATACATCCATCCAATAAGAGTGAAGACTTAATAAAGAAGGAGTTGAAATATTTATTTTTTATATTTTTTTATTATATAAAATCATAAGTAACGGGTTATATTTGATGTTGGCTATTGGGTTAGGGTATAAGATTTTGGGTATTAAAAGGATGGTGTGGATTGATTTTAATTCGAGCATTAATTTAAACCCGGACAAAATTGAGAGTTTACATGAAGCTCCATTTATTTTGGGTTCTATGAAAACTCTTATTTATGACTTGATTTACTTATGATTATGGCTAAACTTGAAGTTTTAAATTGAACAAAATTTTACGGGGTCGGGTTAGAGGTAGCCCGAATGTAGCGTCTCGGATTCAATGGGATTAGGGTATTACAGCCCATCTGTGAATGAAAATTGTTAGTCATGTGACAATAAACAGTTTGAAATGACTTGACATAATGACACATTATTAGAAAAAATAAATTTATAATTTATATAATTTTATAAAATTATTTGTTGACTGATATGACATTCTTTCAAGTCAACATATTTGTCTATAAGACACTACCATGTCAGTGTGCATTGTCATGTAAGTTTGCCACATCATTTCGAGTCATTTATCGTTAGTTGACTAACAGTTTTCATCCGTGGAGGGGACATTTTGAGCCAAAATGAAACGTTGAAGGTTAAATTACTTTAAAAAAGAATATGGGCTAAATGACTATTCAATCAAATGTTAAGGACTTTTTTGGCTTTATGCCTTTTTATTTTATGATATGTATCAAAAACTAAAGGGACATCTAGACTAGACCAGTGATCTAGATAGTCGAGTTGATTGCATTAATCTAAATCGAACTAAATGAGTTTCGAAATTATCAGATTATTTCGATTCCTATTGTTTCAAGTTTAAGTTGGATTTTTAGATTCGGGCTAAAAGAATGAGAAATCACAAATTGGCTTCATTTCCTAATAGAATTAAGTTAGACAGCAAAGAGATTTTCTTTCATGTTGTGAAATTCTGACAGCATAAACAATATCTATCTCATGTTGTTAGTGATAAAGTTCCCTTTTGCCTCTTTTTTTTTTTTCATCTTCATATGGACAGCTGAGCTGGTGTGCCTCCCTCAGTTTTTGGGTTCTTCCATCTTAGCCTTTTCCCATGCCTCTCCCTCAATCTTGTCATGCTGTTTATGCATTACAATAAAATCACAAATTAGATATTATTCTTGTACTCCGACATATATTTAAACATAGATATCATCTTTCAACTATATATTGTACTTTTAAAATAAATTACTCGAAATTATATTAGACATAAACCCAAATCCGATAAGATTTGATTAAATTAATTGATTGACACGTAATACCTCTTGGAGCGAAAAGGCAAGAGAAATTCTTTTGGTTTCCTCAACCTGCATAGCATTGCTTTCTATATTTTCATGCTCATGTAGTTTTGGGCCTGTTCAACGTGTGGAATATGACAATTAAAAATTAATTTTTAAAAATATAGAATATAACTGTTCCAATCATATAAGAATAATTTAACTTCTTATTTTATTATGATAAATTATATTTATTGAATGACGTTAATCTCAAATTTTATTATAATAGTTCTAAAAATAATATTAAAAAATACGAGTTATTTGATAATGTTAATGAAAATGAACTATTTATTGAGCTAAAATTACTTGGAGAACTTTTACAAAAATAAACAAATATGAACAACAGATTTATTGAAGTTTTTAATTATTGTTTTTGCAAAAGAAAACTTTTTAAAAGTGAAGTTTGTGAAGACTTACAAATAACTATGTTACAAAAAAGGATAATAGTTACAAGAAAGGATAATAGACTTAATTTAACAATAATCGAGAGTGATTTTTTTAAAAGAAGTTAATATTAAAAGTGTTGTAGATGATTTTATTTTGAAATATGCAAGAAAAACATTTTTTAAATAAAAATATTAAATTTTAAAATGATCATAAATAATTTTTATATTGCTCAAGAGAATAACATTTTTTTATTAAAAAAGCTTATTTAAATTTTATTTTTATAAATTAAAAAATTCATTTTAATAAATTACACAGTAATCGTTAAATCTTTAAACCACCCCTGAATGAGAGGGGAGATCATCCCTCATTTCCTTTGGCACACTAGCACAGTTACCCATATTTGTTTTGCTATAAAAGAAACCCAGAAAAATAGAAAGACTGAGATTTTACCCCTTCCCTCTTTCTTAGAGAGAGAAGGGTTTAAATAAGAAACAAAAAAGGATGGGATTGGCGAAGACAATTCTTGGCCTACTAAAAATGAGAGAAAGGTGAAGTCAATGAAACCAAAGCAGCTGGGCAAATGTAAGCAGAGCATGGGGAAGACAATTCTTGGCCTGCTAAAAATAATAATAAGACCAGAACGAACTATCAAATTCAAACACAATACAAGCCCACCTAACGTGAGAGAGGGAGACAGCACTCAAAAGCATTAACTATATATACCAGAATCTTTCCTCCATTGACAAAAAAAAAAAACAAAGCTTAACAAGTAAAACAAACTGAACTCGCAGATGCGACTGAAAATGAAGCCTTCAGATACGTTTAAATCAGAAGCACTTCCGGTGAACGATAGCTGGGCCTGATTCATCATACTCACCCTTGGAAATCCACATCTGAGGCATAAAAAGTAGACGATAAGCAATGGAAGTCGATCACATGCATCCCAAATAAGGCTCCTCAAATGAGCTATACTAGGAAAATTAGAAGTGCAAGCAAGCAAGCACAGAAAGTTACCTGCTGGAAGGTGCTAAGAGATGCCAAAATGGATCCTCCGATCCAGACACTGTATTTTCTCTCCGGAGGTGCAACCACCTTGATCTTCATGCTGCTAGGGGCAAGGGCAGTGATTTCCTTGCTCATCCTATCAGCAATTCCAGGGAACATGGTTGATCCACCACTAAGCACAATGTTTCCATACAGGTCCTTCCTGATATCAACATCGCACTTCATGATGGAGTTGTAAGTAGTTTCATGGATTCCAGCAGCTTCCATTCCAATCAGTGATGGCTGGAAGAGTACTTCAGGGCAACGGAACCTTTCTGCTCCAATTGTGATCACTTGCCCATCAGGCAATTCATAACTCTTTTCAATAGCAGAGCTGCTCTTGGCAGACTCCAACTCTTGCTCATAATCAAGAGCAACATAAGCAAGTTTTTCTTTCATATCACGAACAATTTCTCGCTCTGCAGTTGTTGTAAAAGAGTACCCTCTCTCTGTTAAGATCTTCATCAAGGAATCTGTAAGATCACGTCCAGCAAGGTCTAAACGGAGAATAGCATGGGGGAGAGCATATCCTTCATAAATTGGCACTGTGTGGCTCACACCATCACCAGAATCCAAGACTATACCTACACAAATATAAGAGAATAGAGTTGACACTAAATGAGAGGGAACAAACAAAACAAAATCTCCATGCTAGTTTCCAATTCTGTATAACAAAATAGAATGAATAGAGTAATGCCTACCGACTGTAAAGCTAAAGTAATTTTATTCACCAACTCTAGAATACAATCAAAATCAGTTTCCAAGCTATAAATAGATACCTGTGGTACGTCCACTGGCATAGAGTGAAAGAACTGCCTGAATAGCAACATACATAGCAGGAGAATTGAATGTTTCAAACATAATCTGGGTCATCTTCTCCCTATTAGCCTTAGGGTTGAGTGGTGCTTCTGTAAGGAGTACTGGATGTTCTTCAGGAGCAACACGAAGTTCATTGTAGAAAGTATGGTGCCAAATCTTCTCCATATCATCCCAATTGCTGACAATTCCATGTTCGATGGGGTATTTTAAAGTAAGGATACCTCTCTTCGACTGAGCTTCATCGCCTACATAAGCATCCTTTTGACCCATCCCAACCATGACACCTGTGTGTCGTGGGCGACCAACAATACTAGGGAAGACTGCCCTAGGGGCATCATCACCAGCAAATCCAGCCTACAAATACAAGAATAAAGCAAGCATCGGCGTTAGCATAGTTAGAACAAATAATTAATAAAACACAAGCCAATCCAAAACAAAAAGTTCATAGCATTAGAATACAAGGTAAAACAAAACCAACACATGACAGAAAATAGAACTACTGTCAATTTGTCATTATTAATTTTTGCTAGGTAAAAAAACATCAAATGCAATTTCTATACAATTCATGCTAAGAAAATAAAAACAAACATATAAACAACAGAAATATAACAAACTAACCTTGACCATTCCAGTTCCATTGTCACAGACAAGAGGTTGAATATCCTCATCCGCCATCTCTTATTAGCCTGTATTAGGAAAAGGGATTGTAGTAAAAAAATGAATTTTTTATTTCATGGAAACCATTTTTCCAATATCAAAAGAAGATGATCATCATTTATCTTTTTCAACTCTGGTTTGATAATTCTTAAAACCAACCGACTACAAAAACTAGTATCCAAGTACTTTGGTGCATTGTTAGCTGTATCATACCAAATACGAATAATTATTTAGTGATTTATATTCCGTATCATTTCCAATTGTTCACGAGTTTTAAAATTCAGATCAGGTAAATTCCTAAAACATAAAAGCCAAACAATAAGCGAACCATCCTTTCTAGAACTCAATTTCTAGAAGTTGTACAGGGCAGACTAAAGGGGAAGAACATTGTCAAAACTGATTTTTGTTAATATTCAATTATGTAGTAATTGGGGTATACTAGTATAGAGGGGATACTTAGAAAGTTTTGGTTGGGTTATACATTGTAACTCAGTTGTGTAGCAGTTTTCCTGCTCTTGGATAATAAAAAACCAATTATCCAAAAAAAAAAAAAGAACCATCCTTTCTAGAACTCAATTTCTGATCATATTAATCATTAAAGAAAGCATAAAATCGAAGCAACAAAAGAATTAAATACATATAACACCCTAACCTACTACTGAGTATACACCAAAATACTACAGAATCTGTAGTTCTCAAGCACACATCAATCCATACTTCACCGAGATCTAGATGAATCAGAAATAGATGTCAACTTGATGCATGAGGACATCAAAATAAATTTCAGATTCCGCAAGCATCAAACAGTAACAAGAACACCTAGCAGATACCAGAAAATAGGTTAACCAATCCAAAACTTTAGGCAGATCTAAATCAGAAAACACAAATACGGCTGGCTATTTGACACTCAATAGTGCATAGGAAGAACAAAACACGGCAGGCACGCGATTAGATAACTAGAGACAGTTAAGACATAATAAAAAAGCAAATATAACAAAGTTATTATAGCCTCGTAGATCAAATCAATTAATAGAAAGTTAAAAAAGAAAAGAAAAACAGATAAAAGAGAATACCTTGTTTATTGTTTAGGCAGGGAAAGGGAGAAGATGACAATTTGTTCGGCAGATAGGCAGAAACAGAAGAGTGAACAGCCTGAGACATGGAAGATGCGGATTTTATATATGAGCAGAAATGAGAATGTAATGCAAATGCAAATGCAAATGCAAATGCAAATGCAAATCAAATGCAAATGAAATTAAACTGAAATTCAGTTTACTTTCTGTTTGGCTGCTGAGGAATAAAATAAAATATTGTAAAAAGAAAAGATTTTCTTCCGTGTGAAAAGAGAAAAAAAATGAATATCTGGGAGGGAAAAAAACGAATCCATAAATTAGTCATAAATTTTATTTATATAAAAAACTAGTAAAATGATCGAAGAAGAAATACAACGAAAAAAAAAACTTTGAAAAATTAAAAACAATTCATGTAATTGCCGCCATAAATTAGTCATTTGAAAATAAGATATAACTTAATAAGAAAAAGTTGAAAATTCAACAAAAAAAAATTTAGAAAAATAATAGATACAAATATTGTAGCGATCCTTTTTACGAGCTTTCGGTGAAAAGGGGTTTTTAAGGTATTTGGGGTCTTTCGGGTATTAAAAATATTGTCTTCCATATGGTTTCATGAAAATCATATTTTACTTAAAATGGAGTCCACCGGCCATTGAGGTAGGTCGGACACCATAAAACCAGAGATTTTAAAAATGTTAAGTTCAGGAGTCAGTTACGGATGATGAAGGATTAACACCCCACACCGCCCAAAATTGGTACTTTAATAATTACCGCTTTTTTAATATTAAACTTTCCGGATTAAAGTGACGATTAAATTAAAATTTGGTTATAAGTGTGAGTAAATTTTAAGGGGGCCGTTATTCGAGAATAAGCCGATAGACCACCATCACTACGCCTGATACTAGCCACGTTTACGCTCGAATAAAAGGGCACCGCATTAACAAACAATATATCCGTTATGCAATCCTAACACAAACATATACACAGTACATGGTAACGATAAAACGCATCAAAGCATAAACATTATAATATTAAACTAAAGCTAAAACATAAACATGATGACAAAAAACATATAAACAAAAGCATACATATAAACATGTAAAAAGAAAAATAAAATGCTTCATGGTTAAATTAACTAACTATAACATGCTTAAACACATAAAAAAGCAACATAGGCATGACATGATACATAATATGATGATAAATTAACAAACCAAAGTAACATATTAACATATATAAAAATCACTACTCAAAATTTAGCATATGACACCATTTGCTCACATAATAAAGATACATGAAAACAATATTAACAAAATTTCCACACTAACATGTAACGTAAGAAACAAATGAGAATGAAACATAATTAAAACACACACACATATATATATATATATATATATCATGAATAAATTAAACTAAGGCATAATCACATGATAAAATACATATTATAAAAAACATAAATAAATATGATATAAAAACATGGAGAGCAAAATAAACAAACTAAAAACCTAATAACAAACAAATAAGCATAATTATTTAACATAAAAAATGACTGAAATGAAGTAAAAAAATAGAGGGCAAAAATTAAAGTAAAGAAAAAAACACATTTAGGGATCAAATTATAAACTAGAATAAACCTACAAGGACTGGAAATGTAAAAAACCCATGCGACAAGCTCAAACTGAAAATATAGGCTGGGACGGAGGGACTAAGGGCGTGATTTCACCATTAAAATTATGATTTAATTAAATCCAGGGACGAGATTGAATTTTTTGTAAAAGAAAGGAGGACTAAAGGGGTGAATTACCCATGCGACAAGCTCAATATGAAAAACTGAAAAGGGCGGAGGTCCTTACTGTGTAATTAGGTCATTTAAAAATTTTAAAGGTCTATAAAGAGACCCAACCGGCTCCTATTTTAAAACTTTAGTCATTTTTTTTAAAAAAAACCCTTAAAGATTAAACACCCATTTCCTCTGTTTTTTTAAAACCAAAATCCCAACCCCTTTATTTTATCTCGTCCGATTCCCTTCAAAACCCATAAATCCAATCGGCCGACGTACTCTATGCCGCTATCTACCACCACCGGCCGCCGCTCACCGGTGTCGATAACCTCCAAAAACTCTTCAAAAGGGCCACCTTTTATTTAAAAACAAATCCCCTTTTGTTTTATGAAAACTAAAACGCTAATCTTTGGTTTTTTTCTCTTTTAAAATAATCAAAACCCTTAAGACAAAGCCCCATTTTTTGATAACCTAAACCTTTCCTCTTTTCAGCCAATTCACCCCCTATGGAGCTTATTATCGGCGAAAATCGGAGAAAGAGGTAAACTTTACCCCTTTTCTGCTTTATTATTTTTTTATTTTGTTTCGAAATGAGCACGCATGTAAAAAGAGGGAAAAAGAGAGAATTGATTACCACTGAAATTCTTTTTTTTGTTGGAATCTGGTTACCTCCTAAAATGGCAGATCTCATTACATATATGCTCTCTTTTTTTATCTTGTTTGGTAGATAGAAGCAAAAATATACATATTTGGTAGATTTGGTTACTGACACTCATTTTTTCTTTTCTCGCATGTCCGGTGGTTGGTACGGTGGCATGGTGGAGGCATTCTTTTTGGCCAGATGTGTTCTTGGCCGTTAGACCAGATCTGATCCAATGGCTGAGATGGCTTGATGCACGGATGGCCCAGATGTGATCTTAGACTGGTGGGTCTGCACGAGAATGTGACATGTGGCGCCTTGGGAACTAGATAGTCTTGCCTGAACGGCTCGCGCATGATTTCACGTGGCCAGCTGGAGGGTCATCTCCCTTCAATCATGACCGTTGGATCAAGATTTGATCCAATGGCTCTTGGTTGGCTGCGCATAAAGGGATAAAAGATTAGGGTTAAATTATTAGGGTTTAATTGGGTCTGGCCGAAATAGGCCTTGTAATATATTTTTGGACTGGACTTTCAATATTGCTATTTGGATTTTATATTTAGATTTATTTTAAATTAGCCCATTAATAATAATAATAATAATAATAAAAAATACAATAATACATACACACATGCACATATAATACACATACATGCAAATTAACATATATATCACATACATTTAAACACATAACATACATATAGTGTAACGCGCCTTTTCTCGTATCCATCACTAAATACGAGTTAGAGGTATCACAAAACATTCGTAAAACCTTCTACTTTTATAATTCGGTAAAAAAATTTCTTTAAAAATATTACAATATATTTAGTTTTTAATTACAAATTTAGTTAATCACGTAAAGTTTAAACATAATATTTTTCTCATCGAATCGAGTTTATTTTCAGGCAGCAACTTATCAATTTAATTTTTCTTTATATAATTAGTAAAAGTGCCTAAAAACTGCCTGATTTAAAATTCATCCAGATACCAAATAAAATACAAAATTTATCAGAGCAGCCATATCATTTTAATATACATGCTTACTAGTAAATATCAAACAGTGTCAAAAGATATCTTACTGATACTGATGTACCTGTTATTGATTGATGTTGTTTGTTTATGCTCCTTGCTTCAACCATTTCTTCTTTCCTACGTGTAAAACAGTTACACGCTAAGTATTTACTTAGTAAGGCAACAATTTGAATTCAAGTGCAATTGTCATAATATCAATATTAATGATTAACAATGCATATGATCACCTTACCATTACATGCTCGTTAACATAAATAAATATGTAAATCGAAGTGATAAGATTAGATCTTACCAATATCGTTGCCATTTCCATCCCTAAGCTTTCAATGCTTACCAATACCTCTTTCCATTTCTATCTGCAAGCTTTCAAGCTTATCTTCCTGTTTCTTTCTGATTCTTTTCAATTTATTTAGCCTAAGGTATCGAATTATGAGATTCTTTGTACACGAGTCATCCCCCCTATACTTACTTGAGTATAGTGTATTATTTGCACCGTAGTGCTTAGCACCCTAAGTGCTTCTGTATACCCAAACCTTGCATGAGTATACCCTCATTGAGTATTAATAAAATTGCACCATAGTGCTTAACACCCGAAGTGTTTCCGTATACCCAAACCTTGCATGAGTATACCCTCAATGAGTATTTATGAATATTGCACCGAAGTGCTTAGAATATTTATATAGATGTTTATGACTCTATGGCTAGCCAACTATACCTTTGAACCTCTATATCATACATTGGGCTTTACTTCATCATTTAAATCATCAATGGCAACATATATCAATATATATATATATATCAACGTCTAACAGTTCATAACCGAAATAACATTCATATTATACCATCATCAATAACTAGTGATCAATGCATTTATTTTCAACCTTTGACATATTTATGATCAATGATATAAATATCATGACAATATATAAACCAGGTAGACTCATCGCAAGTCCTACCGGTGATGTAAAAAACATCCATGTATTATGTTATGTATGCATTGCACTCACCTAGGCCATTTATTAGTATGCCTCACTAAGACCTCTTTGATCCTTTCCTTCATCGTACCTCGAACCTCCCTTGATTCGAACTTCATAATTCAAATAAGTAAAATATTTGTTAGATCCCAATCTAACAATATCTTAGACATGTCGTCCAAAATAATTATTCGAATATAAAAATTTCAAAACGTTTTCCTTTCTTTCTTGTATTGTTCAAAAACTCATTATGGTCCTTAGTGACCAATTTGAACTTCCATTAACCCCTTTCAAGCTTACTAATCAGCCTTAGATACAAAGTGTATCAATTCTCATTTTCTGACATTTGCAACACCTCCAAAGAAATATTTCTATAAAATAATCTACAACTCAGAATTCGATTCCGTTTATTCTGAAAGAAACTAGATTCAATAAGATTTTCAACCATATAAATTAATAGCCCAAATTCAACTTGTACGATTTATGGCGGATTTTCAAAGTCAATTTCTAGTATTGAATTTCGGAAGAGCCTGCTATATTGTTTTCTGACCTTTCACCACTTAAAAATTCATATCTTTTTACTTGGAACTTGAAATCAGTTTCAGTTTGTTGGACACGAAACTAGACGAACAAATATTTACATTGGTATAAAATTCACCTTCTAACCATTTTTGTAGAATTTATGGTGAATTTTCATACTTACTGCCAAATCCAGTTTTCCTACACAACTTCCATAAATAACTTCAAACTTTATACTAATTTCTCCTTACTTTGCTATTTGTCAATTTGGTCCCCTTACTTGATTCAAACCACTAATGCATCATTAGCTTTAAACCACCAACTCATCACATTCTTCACCAAATAATTATTCACAATAATTCTCCCTAATTTTCCTTATTTACTGAAATAGTCACTAAAATGCAAATATAAGGATTCATGCTCCTTAACTTTGCAATTTAGTCCTCAATTCAACATTACTACCTTAATTCCATAATTACAACTAAAAATCAGATTTAACCCCCATATAAAACTTCAATTTCGATTTGGTCACTAACTTTGACAATTTATCAAAATGGTCACTAATTCAATTCAACATCAATTTAGCATTTTAACTTCATTTTCTTATCTCTAACATCATTTATAACATAAATAAACTCAAAATTCTAAAAATTCAGATTTGGTCCTTCAACTTTTCAATTTACCGAAATGGTCCCTACACAAATTAACTTAGGGTTTTGCTTTCAAACAACAATTAAAGCTTACGAGATCATTATTTCAACGTCACAAACCCTAAATTAAACTTGAATCCATAAACCCTAACCATCTTCATAATAATCAAAACATGTAAAACTTAAATCCCAACTCAATATCATGATTTTAACATCATACTAGCTTGATTTCAACTTGAATTCAATCATGGAATCATAAAATCTGAAAAGCCCCATTTTGATCCATAAACCCTAATTTCTTTCTCATGTAAATTCTCATCAATCAAGCATGGATTCCATGAATTATTGATATCAAAAGATAGAGCTTGAAGAGTAGAACAACTTTGTAGTTGAAGAGATTACCTGAAAACTGAATTTCGGGGCTTGAATCGAGCTTGGAAATTTTTTTCTCTTTCTTTCCCTAGCCCTCAAGTCTGTTGCTGGAAAAGTTGAACATTTTGTTCATCCTTTTACCATTATTTTACACATATGTCTATTAAATGAATATTAAATTCATTTTATAGTGAAATTACAATTTTGCCCTTTTTATCCAATGGTTAAGATTGATTTTATTATCAATCAAGGGCCAAGATTTAATCTTCCATTTTCTCTTCCCAAAATTTCCCTTATAACTTTTTAAATATTTCAAAATTGCCATTGGGGCCAAATAACCATTTTGCCCTCCAACTAGTCTTTATTAGTTTGTTTCCAAATTGCCATTCCATTAAGATCTAACTAAATCTAGTTAGAATTCAACCAAACATAAAAAATATTCATAAAATAAAATTTTATGACTTTTCCATAGCTTTTGGATCAGTCTCCAAAATTTCCATTCGATCTAATATACCGATAAATAATCCTTTACTCAGAAATAAACTGTAGGATTCATCTTGAATCAAACTAAAAATATTTCCAACATTTGGAAATGACTTTTATAAACTTTCTCTATCATATGGAAAAATTTTAAAATTTTTCAATTCGATCTGGGTATCCGAATTCCACTTAAACTTTAACTACAATTTTCCCAATAATCGAAATATCAGATTGAACCAAAATCTTCACATTCGATCCACACCCTTAGGTGATCTATTTATTTATGAAATAAAAACCCTTAACTTTTAGGGAATTACAAATTTAGTCCCCAAATTTTTCCAAAGTTTATACTTTAGCAATAAAATTTTCAAAATTTACATTTTAGTCACTAACTTTTTAAACTTCAATTCCCATTCCAATTTTTCTTGGAATTCAACCAAACTTTAATAATACCTTATTCAATTCACTATCTATCACATGAGACCTTTAAACGTTAGAAATTTCCTTTCCAAAACCCATAATTAAAGAAATCCTAATTTTTGCATTTTTGTCATTTTTGTCATTTTAGTCACTAAGTTAGCCTTTAAGCTATTATCTTAGTACTAAATGACCCTTAATCAACTTAGTAAATTTTGGGGTATTACAATTCTCCCCCTTAAGAAAATTCGTCCTCGAATTTTCAACACGCACCTGATTCAAAAGGTGAGAAAACTATTTTCTTATATTTTCTTCTTATTTCTCTCAAATCGTTTCTTTAACCTTGTAGTTTTTGTCAAAGAACTTTAACAAACGGGATTGTCTTGTTTTTCTTAGTTCTTTGACTCCATGTTCTAGGATCTTTACCAGTTCTTTTTCATAGCTTAAATCTGGCTGAATCTCTATTTTCTCCTGAGTAACAACATGTGAGGGGTCTAATCACTACTTCTTGAGCATCGATACATTATGAATATTGTCCATTTCCAAAGATAAAGCTAGCTATTAAGCTTGACTATCAGACTAACTCCTTTCACAATTTCTTATAGCCCAAGAAATTTTAAACTTAATTTTCTTTTTGTCTAAACCATAATACCTTCTTCCAAGGTGAAACTTTTAAGGACTACTTTGTCCTTAACTTCACATTAAATATCTTTTCTTTCAGGATCAACATATAGTTTCCATCATCGAGATAGAAATTCTTCCTTGATAATACAAATATCTATCAACCCTAACTTCCAAATTTTCAGTTTCACTCTTTTCCACTTGTTTGAACCTTGACAACATTTCTCATCCTTTCTTTAAATATATCTTATTTAATCCAATATGGTAAATTTTATTCTTAACTTGACAATCAAAACACCATCTTCTTTTAATGCCAATCTTGTATTCATAGCTCTTAAGGCAACAATTGTCTTTCGACTGAGAGTGTCAGCTACCACATTAGGTTTTTCTGGATAATAGTCAATGACCATATCATAATTCTTAAAAGCTCAATCCAACTTCTTTGTGTCAAGTTTAACTCTTCTTTAGTAAGCATATACTTTAAACTTTTATAACCTATATAAATATAGTATCGTTCGCTGTATAAATAATGATGCTATATCTTTTAAAGCAAATACAACCATTGCTAGCTCCAAATCTTAAGTAAGATAATTCCTCTCGTATATCTTAAGTTGTCTCAAGCATAGACCATTACTTTTCCTTCTTGCATAAGTACACATCCCAAACTGTTATAAGAAGCATCGCTATACACCATATAATCTTTACCTGATTCTAGTTGTATTGGTATCATGGCTTCTATTAAGATATTCTTTAATGTCTCAAAGTTTTCTTGGCATTTATCTGTTCAACTAAATGGCATTTCTTACCTCAATAGCTTGGTCAATGAGGAGGCAATCATCAAGAAATTATGAACCTCTAAAACATTCTTCAGAGGTTTCCATTCAACTATAGTTTGTGCTTTCTTGGGATATACTCTTATCCCCTCTGCCAAATCAACATAACTAATAAAACAGCTTTTGACAACCAAATTCACACTTTAACAAATTACCATATAGCTTCTTTTCTCGAAAGGTCTGAAGAACAATGCAAAATGAGCATCTTGTTCTTCATTTTTCTTCAAATAGACCAAAATATCCTCAATAAACTCTACCAAAAATTGGTCCAAGAAAAATTAAAATACTTGGTTCATTAGGTTTATAAATGCCGTAGGCATCATCACGAACTCGTAGTATTCATACCGAGTCCAAAAAGTTGTCTTTAGAATTTCTTCTCCCTTGATCTTTAGCTAATAATATTCTAATCGAAGGTTTATTTTGGAAAACATAGTTGTGCCATTTTTTAACTGATCAAAAGATCATCAGTCTTCGAAAGAAAATATTTATTCTTTACCGTCATCTTATTTAGCTGACGAAAATCTATACTTAATCACATAGATCAGGCTTTATTTTTCACAAATACACTGGTGCACCCCAAGGTGACACACTTGGCTTTATAAAACCTTGACCTAACATTCCTTGCAATTGTACCTTTAAATCCCGAAGTTCGGTTGAAGCCATTTTATACGGGGCCATTAATTTAGGTGCAATGCCTGATACATCTTTATTTTGAATTTCACCTCTCAATATAGGGTAAATTTCGAGTAACCCATCTGGGAATACATCTCATCTTTTTGGATAAACTTGTATTGATGTTTATGGGTCCTAACTTTACACATTCGTATATAAGTACGAAGTTGAATGGTGAATTAGATATCCTTTTAGAACCCATTTAAAGTAATATAGCGGTCATAAATTTTTTGGGTTGTAATGTAAGGGCGAGCTGAACATTGAAATTGCTCGATAAAAATATAAGAAATAGAGTTCCCGATAAACTTAATGGAATTCTCTTTTGATGAGTTTAAGATGATGGTGGGCATGAATTGGTTATCTTCCTATCAGGTCATGATGAATTGTCGCATAAAGCGATTAGTATTGAAAAAAAAAACACGGAAGGTACAAAAATAATAGTAGTTGATAAAAGGGTAAATCCCTTTTCCAATGTAATTTCAGTTGTTTTATTAAAGAAATTGTTGTTATAAGGTTGTTAAGTTTTCTTAGCAGATGTAGTGGATATTTCTGGCTGTTTTAAGATGAATCCTACAGTTTATTTCTGAGTAAATGATTATTTATCTGTATATTGGATCGAAGGGAAATTTTGGAGACTGGTCCAAAAGCTATGGAAAAGTCATAAAATGTTATTTTATGAATATTTTATTATGGTTGGTTGAATTCTAACTATATTTATTTAGATCTTAATCGAATGATAATTTGGAAACAAACTAGTAAATAAAGACTAGTTGGAGGGCAAATTGGTCATTTGGCCCCAATGACAATTTTGAAATATTTAAAAAGTTATAAGGGCAATTTTGGAAAGAGGAAATGGAAGATTAAATCTTGGCCCTTGATTGATGATAAAATCACTCTTAACCATTGATAAAAAGGGCAAAATTGTAATTTCACTATTAAATGAATTTAATATTCATTTAATAGATATATGTGTAAAATAATGGTAAAAGGATGAACAAAATGTTCATCTTTTCCAGCAACAAACGTGAGGGCTAGGGAAAGAAAGAGAAATTGTTTTACAACACTTGGAAATGACTTTTGTAAACTTTCTCTATCATATGGCAAAATTTCAAAATTTTCCAATTCGATCCGGGTACCCGAATTCCACTTAAACTTTAACTGCGATTTTCCCAACAATCAAAATATCAGATCGAACAAAAATATTCACATTCGATCCACACCCTTAGGTGATCTATTTATTTATGAAATAAAAACCCTTAACTTTTAGGGAATTACAAATTTAGTTCCCAAACTTTTCCAAAGTTTATACTTCAGCCATAAAATTTTCAAAATTTACATTTTAGTCACTAACGTTTTAAACTTCAATTCACATTCCAATTTTTCTTGGAATTCAACCAAACTTTAAGAATACCTTATTCAATTAACTATCTACACATGAGACCTTTAAACGTTAGAAATTTCCTTTCCAAAACCCATAATTAAAGAAATCCTAACTTTTGCATTTTTGTCATTTTAGTCACTAAGTTAGCCTTTAAGCTATTATCTTAGTACTAAATGACCCTTAATCAACTTCGTAAATTTTGGGGTATTACATATATATTCGTCCACACATAATTAATATAACTATATACATATTGTACATATACAAACAATGCATACATAAAATATAAACATACATATGACACACATATACCATAATAATTATTAATACGTACGCATACATAATATATATAATATACACGCACTCACACATATCACACACATATTTTACATAATACTAATCACACATACATAATAAACGTATAATATATAATATATGTATACATGCGATAATAATATATATTAATAATTACATAATATTTACAAACCAGATAAAAATGAGTGATTACAGTTACCCTTCTTTGCTTGTTCTTGTGGAACGGGAACAAAGCAAAGATTATAAGCACTCATTTTTATCTGACTTCCCTATTTGTAGCTTCGAAATCACGTGTTCTTCTGGAACTTTCCGCTTTTCCTTAGCTGAATCTTCAGGTTTGTAAGTTCTTCCTATATAGAACTTCTTCACCTTCTGATCTTGAAGCTACAGGCTCTTCCTATATAGAACCTTTCGCTTTCTTGGGTGGATCCTTCAAAGTAAAAGTCCTTCCTATATAGAACTTTTTACCTTGAAATCCTGGAGTTAGGGTTCTTCCTATATAGAACCTTTCACTCTGAAGCCTCAAGTTACGAGTCTCTCTTATATAGAACTTTTCACTCTGAGACGGTAAAGCTTGGAGTCTTTCCTACATAGAACTCTTCGCCTTCAACTCTGCGGGTTTTTCCTATATAAAACCTTCTGCGTCACGGATGGATTCTTTCAACTGAGACTTCCTCCTATATAGAACTGGTAGTCTTCAAACCCTGGAGCCGCAAATCCTTCCTATATAGAAATTTTGGCTTTTGAAATCTCGAAGTTACGGGTTCTTCCTATATGGAACCTTTCACTGCGAGGGCTCGAAAATATAGGCCCTTCCTATATATAACATTTATCTTCGAATTTGGGATTCATGCCAAAATGGCTACCGATCTTTCTGGACTCACGCTACTAGGCTGCCAAAATCTTTCTTCAAATTTAGGGATTCATGCTGAAAATGGCTATCGATCTTTCTGGACTCACGCTACTAAGGCTGACGAAATTTTTCTTCAAATTTGGGGATTACGCTGAAAATGACTATCGATATCTGGCCTCACACTACTAAGGCTGCCTAAATCTTTCGTTAAATTTGGGGATTCACACCGAAAATGGCTACCGATCTTTCTGGACTTAAGCTACTAAGGCTGCCGAAATTTTTCTTCAAATTTGGGGATTCATGCCAAAAATGGCTATCGATCTTTTTGGACTCGTGCTACTAAGGCTGCCAAAATTTTCCTTCAAATTTGTGGATTCACGCCAAAAATGGCTACCGATATCTGGCCTCACGCTACTAAGGCTGTCAAACTTTATTCAAATAAATCCACCTCTTCAATACGAAGTCGCAGATCAAAAGTCATCGGTGATCTATAAGTACCTGTTTAAAATAGACAAAATATTACAATAAATGAGTTATCATGCTCCTACTCCTAGGGATGCCTAACTATACATGATGCATGAGTGCCAATATCTTAAAATTATTCCAATGCGCCTGTTTTCGCAATCAGTCAATCTCGACTTTCTGCTTGCTTTCTCTTTTTTTTTTCTTGGTGGCGGTACCCCATCTCACTTTTGGGTTCAACCATTTCAGCCTTTATTTTTTAAGTTTTCGGTTCTAAGTTCTAAAGCGCCCTTTCGGGTTTTCGCCTTAGATTTTTTTTCTATTTGTTTTTTTTTTTGTCTTTTTTAGGCGCCCTTACGGTTTTCACTTGGGAGATCTCTATTGTCGTATGGAATTTTTTCTCAGACAAATATGAATGGTGCATGACATTGGTTATCTTATTCTGATGCTCGAAGTCTTTCCCTCATCGTGCCTCGACATACATTATGTAGAAAGCTTGAGATCAAAGTTAATTCTGTTTTCTAATCACCTGTATTTTCAGGGTTAGATCATAATAATGCTCATAAATCCTTTGTTTATCATAAGTCTATGTTAACCTGTTTGCATAATGCTTATGAAAACAATGAGAAGATAAGGAAGGGAAGGCACAAAAATATGATCTTATTGACATTAAGGACTTGGAATAGTTTTAGAAAAGTCATGGCAAACATGAGGAAAAGGGAAAGCATAACATGAAATGCAAAGCCCCAAATATCCACTGTATGAATGATGCGGGATCCCGTCAACCGAAATAGAATATTTGTCTGGAGCTTCTTCTTCTGGTACCCATGAGGGTAATTCTACTTGTCGGAGGCCCAATCTCAAAATTTATCTAAGCCGCCCTTAACGGGTTTTCAACTCAGATTATTCTTTTGCTTTAAGATGCCCTTTTTCGGGTTTTTGCGTTGAGTTTTTTTTACCTAAGGCGCCCTTTGCGGGTTTTCACCTTAGGTTTTCATTTTATGAAGCATCTTTTCAGGTTTTTGCCTCATTTCATTTATTTTTTCATTTCATTTTTTTTCTCTCTTTTTTTCTCTTTTTTTTTTAAACATAATGCTCTTAACTGAATCAGAATTCACGAGATTTTTTAATTCTTCTCCATCCATTTTAGTTAAAATCAACACTCCTCCAGAAAAGACCTTTTTGACGACATATGACCCTTCTCAGTTAGGCATCCACTTCCCTAAAAAATCTTTCTGAATTGGGAAGATCTTCTTAAGCACCAGATATCCCTCTTAAAATTCTCTCGGGCGCACTTTCTTATCATATGCCCGCATCATTTATTTTTGGTACATTTGACCATGGCAGATGGCTTTCAGCCTCTTTTCTTCGATGAGATTTAACAGGTCGAGCCTAGTTTGCACCCACTCTGATTCATCCAGTGTTACTTCATTTAGAACCCGAAGTGACAAAATCTCAACCTCAACGGGTAGTACCGCCTTTGTACCGTACACTAGATAATAGGGCGTTGCCCCCATTGATGTACGAACAGATGTCCGATAGGCGAATAGAGCAAATGGAAGCTTCTCATGCCAATCTTTATAGGTGTCTGTTTCCTTCGCAATGATTTTTTTATGTTCTTGTTTGCCGCTTCTACTGCCCCATTCATCTTAGGACGATAAGTTATGAAATTATGGTGTGTTATTTTGAGCTGGTTACACACCTCAGTCATCAATCTATTATTCAGGTTGGAAGCGTTGTTGATGATAATCCTTTCTGGCAACCTATATCGACAAATAATCACATTTTTCGGGAACTTGCACACCGTTGTCCTTGTGATATTGGTGTAAGATGCTGCCTTCACCTATTTAGTGAAGTAATCAATGGCAACCAAAATAAAATGGTGCCCGTTGGAAGCCTTCGGATGAATCTGTCCAATGACATCCATACCCCATGCTACGAACGGCCAAGGCGAGTTCATGGTGTGTAAAGGTAAAGGAGGAGCATGGATCTTGTCGACATATATTTGGCACTTATGGCATTTTCTGGTGTAATCGATGCAGTCGCCTTCCATAGTCGACCAGAAATAGCCATATCTCATGATCTTTCGGGCTATTGACAGACCATTGGCGTGTATTCCACACAAACCATCATACACTTCTGCCAGAATTTCTTTCACCTCCCGGGCATCTACACATCTCAACAACATTTGATCGTGGACTCTTTTGTACAGAACCTCCCCGTCCAAAACATATCATGTCGTCATCTTTCAGAGTGTTTTTTGGTCATTTTCGTTTACCCCTTCAGGATATGTTTAAAACTTGATGTATTACAAGATATCGCAATACCAAAGGTTGCAATCTATTTCTTCTTGCACATTATAACAGTGAGCTAGCCTCTCAAAAGTCTGCATCTTAATTGGCTTCATTTCTGCTTCCGTATTGGCTTTGAACATGGAGGCTAGGGTTGCCAAGACGTTTGCCATCTGGTTATCTTCTCTAGAAAGGTAGGTGAAACTGACCTTTTCAAATTCTTTAATGAGCTCTTGGATCAACTCGTAGTATTTGACTAGCTTCGGATCCCTAGTTTCTCATTTTCCTCGTAACTGATAGATCACGAATGACGTATCTCAGTATACTTGAAGTTCTTTGATCTTTCATTCAATGGCTGCATTCAGTCCCATGACACATGCTTTGTATTCAGCTATGTGTTTGTGCAAAAGAATTTTAGTCTGCTGGTGAAGGGATAGTAGACATCTTTTGGAGAAATTAGCACGACTCCTATTTCATGGCCAAGGGCATTGGAGGCTCTATCAAAGTAAAGCTTCCACGAGCCGTCGTCTGAAACAACGTCTTCCACATTTGTAATGCACATCAAGTCCTTATCTGGGAAATTGAAGTTTAACAATTCATAATCATCTGAAGCACGACTAGCTAAGAAATCCGCTATAGCACTTCCTTTTACAGCTTTCTGGTTCACATATACAATGTCGAGCTCAGATAACAGCATCTGCCAGTGGGCCATCCTCCCCGTTAATGTCGGTGCTTCTATTAGAAGCTTTAAGGGGTTCAATTTGGATATCAACCAGGTGGTATGGTATAAGATGTACTGTCTAAGCCTTTTGGTAGTCTAAACCAAAGCACAACATAGCTTCTGAATTGGCGGGTACCATGTTTCGTAATCAGAGAACTTCTTGCTTCGGTAGTAGATGGATTTTTCCTTCTTCCCAGACTCATCATGTTACCCCAACACGCAACCCATCAAGTTTTTAAAAACTGTAAGGTAAAGGATCAAAGGCCTGTTTGGTACCCGTGCGACTAAGATCGGAGCATTCATCAAGTACTTCTTAATCTTCTCTAGAGCTTCTTGACATTCTTCATCCCAGACCCCTAGTTATTCTTCCTAAGTAGTCTAAAGATAGGGTCGCACTTATCTGTTAATTGAGAGATAAAACGGGAGATATAGTTTAACCTCCCTAGAAAACCTCGAACTTCTTTCTAAGTATGAGGCGGTGGGAGGTCTTGGATAGCCTTCACTGTTTCTGGATTGATCTTAATCCCCTTTCTACTTACTACAAACCCTAAGAGTTTTCCAGATGTGACTGCGAAGCTGCATTTTGCCGGGTTAAGCTTCAGCTGGTATTTTTGTAGTCTTTGGAATAGCTTTCTCAGGTTTCGAAAGTGTTCTTCCTCGGTTCGGGACTTAGCGATCATATCATCCACATATACTTCTATCTCTTTGTACACCATATCATGGAAAAGAGTCACCATTGCTCTTTGATAAGCCACCCCTACATTCTTAAGTCTGAAAGGCATCGCCTTGTAACAAAACGTGCCCCAACATGGTTACAAATGTGGTCTTCTCCATGTCCACTAGGTCTATCTTTATCTGGTTGTATCCTGAGAAACCATCCATGAATGAGAATAATGAATGTCCCGCGGTATTGTCAACCAACGTGTCAATATGTGGCAAAGGGAAATTGTCTTTAGGACTTGCTCGATTGAGATCCCTATAATCTACACACATGCGGACCTTCCTATCCTTTTTTGGCACCGGTACGATGTTTGCAACCCATTTAGGGTATTTGGCAACTTCTAGAAAGCCAACATCAAACTGCTTTTTACCTATTCTCTAATCTTTAACAGCATGTCAGTCCTCATTATTCTGAGCTTTTACTGGATTGGTTTGCATTCTGGCCTCGTTGGCAGCTTGTGCACCACCATGTCTGTATTCAACCCCGGCATCTCTTGATAAGTCCAAGTAAAGACGTTCTTGAACTCTTAAAGTAGGGCTATCAGTTCGTGCCTGGTTTCTAAGGAAGATGTAGTCTTGATTTTCACTTCTTTTCTCTCTTCATCGGTTTCCAAGTTCACAATTGATGTTTCTTCTTGGTGGGCCATGATTTGCCTTTCTTCATTGGCCATCATCCTCACCAACTCCTCAAAACTCACATTCTGCCTCATCGCCCTCCTCTTCAATTTTTACCGAGATCTCGGGGTGCTCAAAATCTACCTCGAGATTGGATTCACAATTATTCATACAGTTAATTATGGGGACCCTGCATGAAATGAGAACGAATGTATTAGGAAGAGAATGGTTTTAAATGAAGTGAATGAATATAAGTAAGAAATGAATGAATGGAGTAAATGAAATGTTTGCCATTTAAGAAAACGAGGAAGACATTCTTTCATTGCAAACAAAAAGTTAACATAGATGCCCCATACAAAAGATCCATATTGCCCATGGGCAAAAACAAAAGGGTTAGTTCAGAGTATTACTCTGATCTTGCCCTAAAGACTACAGGTAAATCAATGTAGCTCCAATTATTGAGAGTTTCCTTGGGATGGCAAGGGCGGATGCTGGTCAACACGTTGTTGCCATTGTCATCTTCAGCTATTATGCTAATGAACATCCCTTCAAGCGATTCACTGAACATCTCATTCTCGTTAAGTATGTTATTTTCTTAAATTACTTCCTGTAATTTATGTTCTATGTGGTGTATTCCAGCAAAGACAAAAATATCTTTTACGTGAGGGAAAGACATAGGTCTCCATAAAATATCCTCTCCTTTGAGTCTAGCCCTCATTTGTTCTCCTTTCCTTCTATATTCCTCTCTCCTTTGCTGAATACTCGGTTTGTGGCCAAGCCCAAAATGATCTTTCTTGATGATGGCACTTATGGGTCGTAGGTTTCCTTGTAATCTCATTCCTAGCCTTATGCCTATTTTGGCTCCTCGGCCCAAAGTTTCAGAAACAGTCATCTTGGTGTAGTTGGATAACTTGGGGCAAGGGATCCGACTACCTTCCGTAAAAAAATGTGGCATTTACAAGTTTCAATGTTCAAATATAACATTTCACAACATCTTCATCGTTCTGGATGTAGGGGGCATCCAATGTTACCGAGGCGATGATTTCTTGCTCGGCCTCTATAGTGACCAACTTGCCTTCGATCACAAATTTCAATTTCTGATGGAGTAATGAGGGAACAACTCTAGTCAAGTGAATCCATGGTTTTCCCAATAAGCAACTGTAGGTCAGCTTTATGTCCATTACCACAAAATTGATTGTGTACTCTGTCGGCCCAATCAACAAAGGTACCTCAATTTTCCAAGTGTTGCCCTTTGAGTACCGTCAAAGGCTCTCACAGAGTTATAACAAGGTTTCATGTGGGAATCATCTACCGGTAGCTTTTGCAGAGTCACCATTGGTAGTACGTTTAACGCCGACCCATTACCAATCAGTACTCCTAGCAAAGCATACCCTTTGCAGTGGGTGGTGATATTTAGAGCTTTGGTGGACCCCATACCTCCTTCCGAGATCTCGTCATCGCTGAATGTGATGTAGTTGTATGCGGTGATAGGCCCTACTATTCTGTCCAACTTAGTTACAAAAATGTCACCGGTTATAAACGTTTGGTTTAGCACCTTTAACAATGCATCCTGATACTTTTCTGAACTCAAAAGCAACTCCAACACCGTAATTCTTGCTGGTTGTTTTCGCAGCCCTTCCACTTCATTGTATTCACTGTGCCTTAGGAACTTCAGAAATTACTGTGCCTGAGCCTCAGTTACCGGCTCATTAATCTTTGAAGGGGGCTCATCGCAAAATATCTTTACAGGACTAGTTGATCTACCTTCTCCCTTATCCTTTGTAGCTTCAGCAGATTTCAAACCTTCCGAAGAGTAGCACCTGCCGCTCCTCGTGAAGTGGCCTACTTTGTTGACAATTTTATCTTTCTTTGTCTGTTCATCTTTCTGTATTGGCTTTTCTTCTACCATTTGCTCCTCCTCCTCACGAGGTTTCGACTTCTCTGGTATAGTTACGTTGGCGGCATAATTCCAAGGAGTCCGCCGCATGTCTTTGAATAGAAACAGGGCTGGTGCTGAGATGATGATTTTGGGGGCCACCTTTACAGCTTCTCCTTGAGATAAACTTGCTTCTTTTGGTCTGGAGGGGACAACAAAGGGTCTATCTATTCTACACTTGATGTTGGGGCTATCTGACGCACATATATCTAACCCTTTTCTTCCTACAATCTCCTCAAAAAACTCCATATCTTTACTGTCCATCAGCTATTGAATCAATCTCCTGAATTCTTCACATTGCTGGATGTCGTGCCCTCCGTCCTGGTGGAACTCACAATAAGCTCTGCATCCCTTCTGCACCATTATCATGCCTTTGTCATTCAAGCGGGCCATGCATAATTGTTGGAACACCCACCGTAAGGGAGATTTAATTTTTGACATATCTTTCTTAGCCTTCCTAGCAGAGTACTCCTCGATAGCGTTTACTCTGCGGTTCCCGTGATTAGGCAATGGGTTAGCGGCCATATTAGGTTCATTAAACTTTAATACCCCAGAATTAATCAGACTCTGTACAAGTTTCTTAAATGCGAGGCAATTTTCTATGGAGTGACCAGGGGCACCGCCATAACAATCGCAATGTGTGTTAGGATCATACCATGACGAAAATGAAGGTTTAAATGGAGTAACATAGTATGGGTGGACCAAATCAGCTTTGTACAACTGAGAATAAAGCTCGGCATATGAAACTAGCAATGGAGTAAATGCTGCTTTCTCTCGTTCCTTTTCTGAAGCTCTCTATTCTCTTTGGTTTGGGTTATGAGCCTTCCCAGTTGATGCTTGTTGTAGAGAGACCGTAAAGTTCTTTGGGGGCATTGTAAGTACTCGTAGTATTTGCCTCATTCTCTCTCTTCTTGTTGTACTTTCAAGAGTTATCCCTCCTGTCAATCCTGCCACTCTTGATTGTCAATTCGAGAGACTCCCCAGTCCTGATCAAATCGGCAAAGCTCTGAGTTTATTATTGATGAGATGATCGATTAGTGTTCACATTAGACTATTCACGAATAGGGGCGTAATCTCGTGCTCATGAATTGGTGGCTGGATCTGAGCAGCCACCTCTTGATACCTTTGGGCGTATTGTTGCAGACTCTCATTAGACTTCTGTCCCATATTTTCCAACATGATTCTACTGGAGGTCATATCTGTCACATATTTTAACTGCTCAATGAATGCCCTCGAAAGGTCATTTCAGGACTTGATATTTACCCGACTTAATTGGGTGTACCACCAGAGTGCTGCTCCAGTCAGACTATCCTGGAAACAATGGATTAAAAGCTTTTCATCCTTGATGAAAGCTGTCATCTTTCGGCAATAAATGGTCACATGCGCGGAAGGGCATGAAGTTCCATCATACTTGTCACATTCCAGAGTTTTGAATTTTGGTGGTAAAATAAGGTCGGATACCAGGCTCAGATCACTAGCCTCATTCCCTGGTTCATTTGTGGCTTGCAGTGCTCGAAAATTTTCTTCCATGAGACGAAACCTTTCCTCATATTTCTTTTCCACTTCCGTTCTAATTTTCTCGACCAAATTCAGATCCGCACATCCTCTTCGTAGAATGCCTTTGTATCAACGGGTTGGTTTTCAGATGGCCCTGCCTGAAGACTAGCAGATATCCCGACAGGGCCAATGTATACTCTTCTTACCGGACTTGGCGTCTTTGATTAAACCTTGCTGTGAGATGTGATACACTCTAGCTCCTGGCGACTTCGTCTTTAACCTTTTCTTTCCTATAGCTTTTTTCCATCACTGCGATTAACTCAGATACTATCGCAGCTTGTGATTGAGCGATCTACTCGCTAGGCGCTATCTAGCTTCATCGAAACGTGCTTCCAAATCCTTCTGCCCTTTTTCCAAACTGACTATTCTATCCTCCATTAGTTTGCTTTAGAATCGAGTAAAGTATGGATGCGGAATGGTTGCGGCTTATCTTTTAGTTTCACTGCCACAATATTTACACTATCAATATTATTGCAAAAATAGATAAATGCGTGTATAATGATGCAAATTCCATGATGCAATACAAGAATGTACGCAAATAAAGGTACTAATTATACTGGTAATCACCCTTTTGAACTACTTTCATGGGAATTAAAGTGTCCAGATTACAAAATAGTAAATTAGAGTTCTACACATAAGCCCTAGCTCTAGCTCCTAAGTTCTCGATAGCCCTGAGTAGTTTGATGAACCTAGGCGTTTCTTTCATGTCTGAGGTTATGAAAGGTCGAAGAACTTCGGCTTCTGCAGCTAAATCCTCCAAATGTCTCGTAACTCGTTGTATCTCCACCATTAGGGTCACGTAATACTTGTCTTTGTCTTGGATCATCTGAGAGGCATCCCGAAGTCTTCGCCGCCAATAATTGTGTCCACCTGCTGCAGCCTCTTCGTATACCCTAATTCTCCCCTGTATTCTTAACGATTGCCTCGAATGACTCAATGCGAGCTCGTAACATGCCAATTTCACGCTCTTTTTCTTGTAGTACGATAAAGCCATTCCTCTGACGATAGGTCTGAAAGGACTGCTCCAACTCTGTTAGTCTCCCTTCTAACTCGGCGTTATGATCTTGGCTCTGATTCAAGCTTTGAACAGTGTCATCGTACAAGTTCTACATCTCTAGCAGTCTATTCCTGCCCTCTATGGATTTCTTCTTCCAAACGGTAGTGTTCTCTCTTTCGCATATGATTGCTTGCTTGCCTTTGTCGATCTCTTGCCTAGCTCTTTCTTTCTCTTGGTTAATGGCGTTCCTAAAAGACCATCTTTCACTCTCGATGGCTAACATGCAGTTTTTTAACTCCTTCTCGATTGCTTGCTTGCCTTTCTTTCGTTCTTCTTCAACTAAACGTATATCGTTCATCTTTTCCTCCTCCACGGCTAGGAACTTGCTTCGGCTGGCATTCTATAGCTTTGCCTGAAGTTGGAGAGTATCTTTCTGATAAAGAGCATTATTCTCACTCAGATCCGCGTTCAGTTTCTTCAATAGCCCAATGGTCTCATCTCGTTCGTCGACATCTAAACTTACCTTGTAGAGCTCACTCGTATGCTGAGTCTGTAAAGCCTCAATCTTCTTCTTAACCTCCTCGAGTTCATTTTGCAAAATGTCAGCCTCAGACAATACCATCCTCATATGTTCCTCAAGTGACACGGTTGGTCATTGGTCGGGTACTGGAATCTTGTCGTTAATCCTTAGGCGCCTCCAAAGATCGTAACCCGAGGTAAACATGCACTCGGTATCTCCTTCTACCATTATCCGGTAATAGTGATCCCAAGCTCTCATGATAGTCTGAACCTTCGCCTTGAACTCGCCCTTGAAAGGAAATTCACTTGGACTTAAACCGGCAGTGACGAGAACAAACTGTCGCTATCCGAATTGTCGAGACACCAAAAGCGGAGCACAAGCAATTCCACCATATAGCCCTAACATCATTAGCCAGTCATAATCGCCACATCTGTATAGGAAGTAACTAACCCTGTCGAGCCAAGGAACTCTCCACACTATGTCTTCGTCTTGAATGTTCTTAAAGATCTGGGTCCATTTCTTCTTGTTCAATTCTTCTCGCCATTTCTTTGCTAAGTATTCCCGCAAAGGCGAAAAGTCTCGAAATGATATTCCTGGCAGAACCCTCGTTGATGTCTTCCACATATGGCTCTGAATCCAAACATGTAGTAACTGTGCACACCCTCTGAAACGTCCCTCTTCATGCTTTCAGCTTGCATTCAAAGAAATGAAAGTTTCGGTTAAGATTGACGGTACTGGATTTTCCTTTCGTTTTATATGCTCGAATAGATCTAGGATGGCTACACCAATGTTTCCAAGAACCCTCGAAAAGATGACCAAACCGTATATCCATAAGGCGAATCGGTCTATCTTTATCCCCTCATCTGGGTGCGTGGGTATGATGTCTCGAATACTCTCCCATGCAAAGGCTAGGCTGTCTCCTCGATTTTGAATCAGGCCATTAACCCAATCGTCACTCATCCTGGCAAAGGTTCTAAGCTTCAAAGGGTAATTTTGTGTAACACCCCTTACCTGAATCCATCATTGAATACGAGTTAGAGATGTCACATGACACTTGTATGATAACACTTATTTCAAAATCGGTAAAATTTTGTTTCTTTCAAATATAAATAATTTATCATTTTCTTAAAGAATATTTAATCGCGTAAAATTTAAAACTAATATTTCTAAGTTCAATCTGAACCTAGTTTTAGGCAGCAACATGACAGTTCAATTCTAATTTATATTAATAATAAAATTGCCTGAATTAAAAATCATTTAAATAGCTAATAAAATACGTTTTCAAACATATTTAACTAATAATATTCACTCTAAATATCCATGCCTATGTTTCTAATAGTACAACCACTTCAAACATTTTCATATTATAAAAATCGAAAAACATTTATAAGATACATGCCAACTAATAATATCAAAAGGGACATCGGGGATGTCTTACTGATACTGATATACCGTTTCCAAAATAGATGGTGTCTTCTTTTACAACTCCTTTCTCCTTACGTTCTTTTACCTACGCGTGAAACACTCACATGCTAAGTATAAGCTTAGTGAGGCAACTAATATTCATTTAAACATTGTAATAAATAATTCAAAAGACAACATTGAAAATAATGGTTTATATAAATAAAACAATTCATATTATAAACCACTGTTCAACCGTAATATATATATTTCAATTTGCACTTTTCACTATCAGTTAAAATCATAGCCCAATGTAAGATAGATGAGAATGTATGGTATGCGAGTCACTATTGAGTATGCACATGTAGGCATCAACTAATTTGTTGTGCGAAAATAAGCACTGTATCACTTTATCACTGAATAACTGTCGTAAACTTATACGACATCACTGTATTATTAGGTCATTTCCGTAGAACACAGCATCACTGATAACTACTGTAAACTTATACAACATCACTGGATCATTAGGTCATAGCTGTAGGACACAGCATCACTATTTCAATTTATAACTATTGTACACTTGTACAACATCACTGTATCGTTTATACTCCCACCTCATTGGCATGCCAATTATGCCAAAAAAATCTCATGATGCAAACAATGGGCTTTAAACATTCACTATCATATACCATTCACTTATTTAAATTATCAAAAGATATTAACATTTCACAATATAATATAAAAGTGCATTGGACAGTTCATACCCGAAAATCATTCATAGTTCTTTTCAAAAATCATTGAAAAGATATCATTTGTAAATTGACATTTGAGATAGACTCGTCGCAAGTCTTTCTCATATCAAATAAAAAAATAAAAATGCACTCACCTGTTGCCTCACTAGAAAGCTTTACCCTTATACTCAACTTCACTTTTGCACTACTTTTTTGCCTTTAGAGTTGATCGGCTCCCGGTTTGGATTACGATTGTGATCTACAACAATTTCACCAACATATACAATTCAAGTATATGTTAGTATCATTCTAACCTTAATATACATTAGGAATAATAAAAATATTCCTACATATACTTTCACTACTCATCCTATTTTCCAACATAAATGTTAACCCTTATACTTCCAAATCTTTTAAAATAATCCTTTACCACACAACTTCAATTTCAATTCAACTTTCCATTTTAATCACATATTTTCCCAACTTTACAATTTAGTCCTTAACACTTTACAAACTTCCACATGAGTCCAATTAACATTTCAAAGCTTACAAAATCATCATTACACCATTCCTAGTATTAGGAAAAAATTTCCAAAATTTTCCCTTATTTTTTTCATGGAGGCCGAATATCAAAGGTCACTTTAACCAAAAATTCCAACTTGATTCAAGCATAAATTCAACCTCCTAACATCATATTCAAGCTTCTAACATCATTTCTAATTCAAATAAAAAATTTGCAAGAGTTTCCCCTAATTTCTCAATTTTCCCAATTTCAACCTACATCATAATTCATGGAATTTTCACTATTTGCAAGCTTGGAAAAACCTCACAACATCATATTAGATCAAAAGAATCCATAAAACATGAAAATCCAACTTGTTCTTCATAAACCCTAATCCCCAAACTCAACATATAAACATGGAAACTACTAAAAAATTATACCAAATGAAATAGAATTTGATGGAGATCAATTTTCTATTTCATGTCTTGAACCAAAAATCAACTAGATCGAGCTAAAAATTGAATCAAAGATTTCCTCACCTTTGCTACGTTGAATTCGGCCAAGGGAGAAAGAAGAGAGAATTCTCTAGCTTTTTCTATCATTCATTTACATTACAAATGGCACTTTAATCCTTTAAATCCAATTTACAAATCTCCATCAATAGTAAAATTACCATTTTACCCCTCTATTATGACCAATTAGGTGTTGAATCCTAATCTTATCACTTTCCATAATCATCTTTAATTAAAAATTAAGGATAAAATGACCAAAATGCCATTAATGAACCTTCATATTTTCAAAAATGCCATTATCCCCTATTTACTCAAATACTGCATAGAATCGAATCAAAACGATCCCAAAACTTAACACCATCTTCTTTTAGTCTATCTAAGATTCCCATAAATTTTTCTTAATTTTTCGAGTTCGAATAGTCACCCGAATTAATTCTTGAAACTTATTTCCTTTATATCTTTTTATGCAAATCCCGTACCAAAAATCCGATTCCCACCAAAAATCTTATACCGGGCTAAACTATTCATTTTTGCTATAAAAATAATCATTAGAAAATTTACTATGTTGGTCCCTAAACTTTTCCCAACTTTTCACTTTTGTCACCAAACTTTGAATATTTACGTTTTAGTCACTGAACTAAAATCACCAACTTTTAAATCTTTGCAATTTAGTCACTAACCAAAAATTGGGGTATTACAATTCTCCCCCTTAAGAAAATTCTTCCTCGAATTTTCAGAACGTACATGATTTGAAAAGATGAGGAAACCATTTTTCCATATCTTTCTCTCTTTCCCACGTTGCTTCTTCCACTTTGTGATTTCGCCAAAAAACTTTAACAAGTGGAATCGACTTTTTCCTCAGTTCCTTGACCTCACGTGCTAAAATTCTGACCGGTTCCTCTTCATACGTCAAATCTGGTTGAATCTCTACTTCTTCCGGAGTGATGATGTGGGAAGGATCTGATCAATACTTTATGAGCATCGATACATGAAAGACATTATGAATCTTATCCATTTTTAGGGGTAGAGCAAGTTGATAAGCCACCTGACCAACTCTTTTTACAATCTCATATGGTCCAATAAATCTCGGACTCAGCTTTCCTTTTCGTCCAAAACGCAATATCTTTTTCCAAGGTGATACTTTGAGGAATACTTTATCACCAACTTGGAATTCAATTTCTTTTCTCTTCAAATCTACGTAAGTTTTCTATTGATCGGCGGCTATTTTGAGATCATCTTGTATGATCTTTATCTTGTATTCCGCTTCTCTAATTAGATCAGGTCCCAAAACGTCCTAATCTTTCAACTTGTACCAATTCAAAGGAGTCCTGCACCTTCTTCCATACAAGGCTTCATAAGGTGCCATTTTGATACTTGTTTGATAGCTGTTATTATAAGAAAATTCCGCTAACGGCAAATATTTCTCCCATGATCCTTTGAATTCAATCACACAAGCCCTCAACATATCCTCCAAAATTTGGATAGCCCGTTTAGATTGTCCATCTGTTTGAGGGTGGAAGGCCGTACTAAAATTAAGTCGAGTCCCAAAGCTTTATGCAAAGACTTCTAAAATCTAGAAGTAAACCTTGGATCTCTATCAGAGACAATCGAGACTCGTACTACATGAAGTCAAACTATTTCTCTAATATATAACTCAGCATATTTTTCCATAGAGAAATCAGTTCGGACAGGAATAAAATGTGCCGACTTAGTCAATCTATCAACAATCACTCAAATGGAATCCTTTTTGCTTGGAGTCAAAGGTAACCCTGATACAAAATCCATGGTTACCCGTTCCCATTTCCACTAAGGAATGGAAATTGGTTGCAATAAACCAGAAGGCACCTAATGCTCTGGTTTCACTTGTTGACATGTCAGGCACTTCGAAACAAACCCAGTTATAATTCTTTTCATTCCCGGCCACCAATATCGACTCTTTAAATCTTGATACATCTTGTTTCCACCTGGATGCATAGTCAAGGGACTATAATGTGCTTCAAAGAGAAGTTCTTTCTTTAACTATTCATCATTGGGAATAACAATTCTTTCTCGGTAATACAAGCACCCATCCGTCCTAACTTCGAAATCTTTGGTCTAAACATTTTCGACTTGTTTGAATCTTGACAAAAATTCCATTTCTCTTCTTTAAAGCTCATTTATCCAATCTACTAAAGCAAGCCTTAAACTTAATTCAGCCATCAAAGCACCGATTTCTTCCAAAGCTAGCCTCGCATTTAAAGCTCTCAAGGCAACAAAGTTCTTTCTACTGAGGGCATCAGCTACCACATTCACTTTTCCTGGATGGTAGTCAATAACCACATCATAATATTTTAGGAGTTCAATCCACCTTTTCTACCTTAAATTTAACTCCCTTTGAGTTAGCATGTACTTTAAACTTTTATGATCCGTATAGATATATCATCTTTCTCCATATAGGTAATGACGTCATATCTTTAAAGCAAAAACAATTGCTGCCAACTCTAAATCATGGGTGAGATAATTCCTCTCATGCGTCTTAAGTTGTTTAGAAGCATAAGCCACTACCTTTCCTTCTTGCATTAGTACACATCCCAATCCATTATGATAAGCATCACTATACACTACAAAATCCTTACCCGATTCTGGTTGCACCAATACTGGAGCTTCAGTTAAAATCCTCTTCAATGTTTTAAAGCTTTCTTGACACTTATCCGTCCAAACGAATGGCACATCCTTTCTTAACAACTTAGTTAGCGGAGAAGCAATCATCGAGAAATTCTTTACAAATCTTCGATAATAACCAGCCAGTCCCAAGAAACTTTGAACCTCAGAAATATTCTTTGGAGCTTTCCATTCCACTATGGCTTGTATTTTCTTGGGATCTACTCTTATTCCCTTTGCTGAAACCACATGACTGAAAAAAGTAACTTTCGATAACCAAAACTCAGATTTCGATAACTTAGCATATAGTTTCTTTTCTCGGAGAATCTGAAGAACAACACGAAAATGAGCATCGTATTCCCCCTTTGTCTTTGAATAGACTAAAATATGATCAATAAATACCATCACAAATTGATCTAGATATGGTTGAAATATTCGATTCATCAAATCCATAAAAGCCACGGAAGCATTAGTTAATCTGAACGGCATCACTACAAACTCGTAGTGCCCATACCGAGTTCGAAAAATCGTCTTTGAAATATCTTCTTCCTTAATCTTCAATTGATGATATCCAGATCAAAGATCAATTTTAGAAAACACAGCTGCACCCTTTAACTGATCAAAAAGATCATCAATCCTCGGAAGAGGATACTTATTCTTCACGGTCACTTTGTTTAACTGGCGATAATCTATGTATAATCGCATAGATCCATCTTTCTTTTTCACGAATAACACTGGTGTGCTCCAAGGTGACACACTTGGCCTTATAAAACCCCGATCTAATAATTCATGCAATTGTGCCTTTAACTCTCGAAGCTCAGCTGGCGCCATTCTATACGGGGCCATTGATATGGGTGTAGTACCAGGTAACACCTCTATCTTAAATTCTACTTCCTGATCTGGAGGTAATCCTGGTAGCTCATCAGGAAAAACATTTGGATACTCTCGAACAGTAGAAATATCTTCCAACTTAATTCTAACAGTTCGAGTATCCACCACATTAGCTAGAAAAGCTTGACAACCTTCTAATAGCAGCTTCTTCGCAGAAACTGTTGAAATCACATTAGATAAAGGATTCATCCTTTCTCCCACTACTATTATTTCTTCACCTTTCAAATTTTCAAGATTAATCACTTTAAGCGACAATCCACAATGGCATGGTAGAAAGATAACCAATCCATGCCTAATATCACTTTAAATTCTTCGAAAGGTAACTCTATTAGGTTTGCCGGGAACTCTGTTCCTTGCACCTTTATCAGATAATTTCTACATATTCTATTTACTCTCACACTTTAACCCAAAGGATTTGTTGCCACTATATCACTAGAGATAGGCTCTAATGAAATATCTCTATCTCCAACTAACTTGGTACTAATATACGAAAGTGTAGAACCAGGATCAATCAAAACTAATACAGGCTTATCGTGAAGATAGAATGTACATGCAATAATTTCTAAGTCATCTCGGTCCTCATTAGTCTGTATATTATAAACTTGAGCTGGTGCACGTCTTTCCGCTTGTGAAGCTGACTTAGATGGTCTTCCCGGTCCGCCTCTTCCTCTGCCTCTCGATGGCATCACTGCAGATCTTTCAATTTGAATATGTCTTTCCCCAGATATCAGTGGGCAGTCTCTCACAAAATGACCCATTTCTCCACATTTAAAACAAGCTTTTGTCATCAGTCGACACTAGCCTGGGTGACGTCTGCCACAAATATCACCTAAATGGGGAACTGAATCAGCCTCAGAATTATGTCTGGAATTGTTTGCCTTTTCCAGCACCCGATCCTTTATGAGAATTTGCAGCTGATACCAATCTATTCTGATATCGAGAATCAGAACCCTTGCCCCGCTTTGATGAAAAGGAAAAAGAAGATGTTCCCGATCTCTTGTTTGACTGCCATTTTGGTTCAATTGTCTTTTCAGGCTGTAGTCTTTCGATTACCTTAGCTCAGTTCACAACTTCCTGAAAGTTTGATAAATTCAATGCCACAAACATTTCCTTTGGCTTCGTAGACTATCCCTCAATAAACCATTCACATCGCTCTTTGTCTGTAGGGATCAACTCTGCAGCAAAACGGTTCAACTTGTTAAACTCACATTCATATTCATAAATGGTCCGATTCCCTTGCTTCAAGCTAAGGAATTGCTGCTTCATTTCTCTGATAAACTGGTCTCCAATATACTTGTTCTTGAATTCCTCAAGAAAAAAATTGCCAGGTCACTTGTTTGGAAGGAATGTGCATAGTGGCATTAGTCCACCAAAACCTAGCTTGACCTCGCAATAATAAGACAACTCCATCCAACTTATCCATCTCAGAACAACCGAATCCGTCAAGCATGATCTTTAAATCGTTTAACCATATATCAGCATCCACTGGACCATCATCTGAATCTCCCTTAAATTCAAGTGCTCGCAACTTTTTAACTCCTTAGCAATTGTCATACAGAGAGCAGAAGGAGCTTGTGGCTGAAAACGTGTCAGAACCATTTCCAAAGCCTAAAGGAAAGTCCCTTGATCTTGCACAGGCATTCCCTGTTGTGCTGGTGGCTATGTTGGTGCTCTTCCTTGTTCCGGTTGAGCCGGAGGGCTGTTATTAACCTCATTGTTTCCATTACCGGCATCTTCCGGAATCTCTTACTCCACAGCTCGTCTAGAACCTCTTGATTCAGACATCTATAACCACATAACTACATTAGTAAGGAGCGACATCCATCATTTTCATAAATATCATATCAGTAATATTGATATTCTAGTGGCATGTACACACTTTTCAACACAAAACAACTTTAAGCTCAACCGAGAATCGGATAAACTTGCAGCTCTGATACCATTAAATGTAACGCCCCTTACTCGAATCCATCATTGAATAAGAGTTAGAGATGTCATATGACACTTGTATGATAGCACTTATTTCAAAATCAGTAAAATTTTGTTTCTTTCAAATATAAATAATTTATCATTTTCTAAAAGAATATTTAATCGCGTAAAATTTAAAACTAATATTTCTAAGTTCAATCTGAACATAGTTTTAGGCAGCAACATGGCAGTTCAATTCTAATTTATATTAATAATAAAACTACCTAAAAACTGCCTGAATTAAAAATTATTTAAATAGCTAATAAAATACAATTTTAAATATATTTAACTAATAATATTCACTCTAAATATCCATGTCCATGTTTCTAATAGTACAATCACTTCAAACATTTTCATATTATAAAAATCCAAAAACATTTATAAGATACATGCCAACTAATAATATCAAAAGGGACATCAGGGATGTCTTACTGATACTGATATACCGTTTCCAAAATAGATGGTGTCTTCTCTTGTAGCTTCTTACATTCTTTTACCTACGCGTGAAACACTCACACGCTAAGTATAAACTTAGTGAGGCAACTAATATTCATTTAAACATTGTAATAAATAATTCAAAAGACAACATTGAAAATAATGATTTATATAAATAAAACAATTCATATTATAAACCAATGTTCAATCGTAATATATATCTTTCAATTTGCACTTTTCACAATCAGTTAAAATCATAGCCCAATGTAAGATAGATGAAAATGTATGGTATGCGAGTCACTATTGAGTCACTATTGAGTATGCACATGTGCGGCATCAACTAATTTGTTGTACTAAAATAAACATTGTATCACTTTATCACTGAATAACTGTCGTAAACTTATACGACATCACTGCATTTGTTAGGTCATTGCTGTAGAACACATCATCACTGATAACTACTGTAAACTTATACAGAATCACTGGATCATTAGGTCATAGTTGTAGGACACAGCATCAGTGTTTCACTTTATAACTGTTGTACACTTGTACAACATCATTGTATCGTTTATACTCCCACCTCATTAGCATGCTAATTATGCCAAAAAAATCTCATGATGCAAACAATGGGCTTTAAACATTCACTATCATATACCATTCACTTATTTAAATTATCAAAAGATATTAACATTTCACAATATCATATAAAAGTGCATTGGGCAGTTCATACCCGAAAATCATTCATAGTTCTTTTCAAAAATCATTGAAAAGATATCATTTGTAAATTGACATTCGAGATGGACTCGTCGCAAGTCTTTCTCATATCAAATAAAAAATAAAAATGCACTCACCTGTTGCCTCACTAAAAAGCTTTACCATTATACTCAACTTCACTTTCGCACTACTTTTTTTGCCTTTAGAGTTGCTCGGCTCCCAGTTTGGATTACGATTGTGATCTACAACAATTTCACCAACATATACAATTCAAGTATATGTTAGTATCATTCTAACTTTAATATACATTAGGAATAATAAAAATATTCCTATATATAGTTTCATTACTCATCCTATCTTCCAACATAAATGTTAACCCTTATACTTCCAAATCTTTTAAAATAATCATTTACCACACAACTTCAATTTCAATTCAATTTTCCACTTTAATCACATATTTCCCCAACTTTACAATTTAGTCCTTAACACTTTACAAACTTCCACATGAGTCCAATTAACATTTCAAAGCTTACAAAATCATCTTTACACCATTCCTAGCATTAGGAAATTTTTTCCAAAATTTTCCCTTATTTTTTTTTCATGGAGGCCGAATATCAAAGGTCACTTTAACCAAAAATTCCAACTTGATTCAAGCATAAATTCAACCTCCTAACATCATATTCAAGCTTCTAACATCATTTCTAATTCAAATAAAAATTTTGCAAGAGATTTCCCTAATTTTTTAATTTTCCCAATTTCAACCTACATCATAATTCATGGAATTTTCACTATTTGCAAGCTTGGAACAACCTCAAAACATCATATTAGATCAAAAGAATCCATAAAACATGAAAATCCAACTTGTTCTTCATAAACCCTAATCCCCAAACTCAACATATAGACATGGAAACTACTAAAAAATTATACCAAATGAAATAGAATTTGATGGGGATCAATTTTCTATTTCATGTCTTGAACCAAAAATCAACTAGATCAAGCTAAAAATTGAATCAAAGATTTCCTCACCTTTGCTATGTTGAATTCGACCAAGGGAGAAAGAAGAGAGAATTCTCTAGCTTTTTCTATCATTAATTTACATTACAAATGGCACTTGAATCCTTTAAATCCAATTTAAAAATCTCCATCAATAATAAAATTACCATTTTAACCCTCCATTATGACCAATTAGGTGTTGACACCTAACCTTATCACTTTTCCATAATCATCTTTAATTATAAAGTAAGGGTAAAATGACCAAAATGCCATTAATGAACCTTGGTATTTTAAAAAAATGCCATTATCCCCTATTTACTCAAATATTGTATAGAATCAAATCAAAATGATCCCAAAACTTAACACCATCTTCTTTTAATCTATCTAATACTCCTATAGTCACCCGAATTAATTCTTGAAACTTATTCCCTTTATAGCTTTTTATGCAAATCCGTACCAAAAATATGATTCCCACCTAAAATCTTATACCGGGATAAACTGTTCATTTTTTCCATAAAAATAATTATTGGGAAAATTATCATGTTGGTCCCTAAATGTTTTCCAACTTTTCACTTTTGTCACCAAACTTTAAATTTTTACGTTTTAGTCACTGAACTAAAACCACTAGCTTTTAAATCTTTGCAATTTAGTCACTAACCAAAAATTGGGGTATTACATTATGGTTCCTTGACGGCTTCGCATAGATCCAATCTTTTTGGACATTCTTATGATTAAGTAAGGCTGTGTATTCCTCTACCGTAGACATCATATATTGCCCGTTGAAAGTGAAACAACAAAAAGCAGGATTCCAGAACTGGAAGATGGCTCAGAGTAAAGGCTGGTTGACTCGGACATACATCAATTGTGCTATGTCGCCATAACTATCGAAGAATAAGTCTTGTAGTCTTCGATCCCATCATTCCCAAATCCTTTTAAGTTCCCATAGGTCATTCTGTTGGAGGCTCACGTAAGTATACCCTGGCACTATGCACTCACTCGGCAAACTATTACCTTGGGTCCTCTGATTGACTTCTGACCAATGTCTGACAGCTGAGTTGAGGTCGTCCTTCTTAAGGTACCTTTTTTCCATGATAAAAGATTTTCTGATCGGGCAAACCACTCGATTCAATACCTTTATGTAATGCAGATGCAATGATATATGCAGAAAGCAAAACAAAAAAGAAAACATTTTTTATTTAAAATTTGATTAAAAAAAATGTACCAAATATATAAACGGATATATATATGTTAGATTATAAATATTACGAGCATAATAATAGTAACAATAATAACAATAATAATAATCCTATAAAAAACAATGACTAAAATGAAAAAAAAACACAAGTTCAAGGACAAAAATGTAAAGTATACGAAGCGAGAGACCGTGAGCGTAATTAGACCATGCAGCGTGGAAGGAACAAAAATTGATTTAGAGCATAGGGATTTAGTGTGTAATTTTATCATTTATTTAGTTTTATAATCTAAAAAAAATTATATCCAGATTCAATTTTCCATTCTTTCCTAAACCGGTCGTCCCCTCTCCATTTTGTCTCTATTTTTTATACTTTTCAAACCCGAATAACAAAATCAACCCCTTTTACTTAAAATCAAGAATTTTCCAAAGCATAATGTAACAAGAGGCTAATCAATGTGTGGCTCGAACCGGTTATGTGTGGTTCATCCTATTCCGTGGACGACGACGGCGGTTCAAATTCGAACCAAGGTAAGCCAATTCGTCCCTTTCTTTTATTTTCATGTATGGATTCGAAATAAAAAATAAATGGTATACCATTATTCTCCTTTTTTCGCACTTGTAGTTTAGATCTGAAACTTTTGCTCTCTTTTTCGTTCGAAAAGAACCCTTTTATTTTCAAAAATTCTCTTTTTTATATATTTGAACCTCTTTTATTTCGAAAACTCTACTTTTTATTTTGAATCCAAATCCCCTTTTTTCCGATTACATGAGATGGGTTTTATACCCAATTTATTACAAGTTTTAAGATTAAAAAGGGACCAACTTGTTTGCTTTTTTGATCTGATATCTCTTTTTCTGACAGGGGTAGTGGAGCAGGCGGCTTGGGCAGTGGCCGGTCAATGTAGCCAATGGCATCGCGCGTGGCAGCCACGGAGCACTGAGGAGCCGAGAGCTGAAAAGCCTAGGGGGGCGGCGGCTGGCAGACCTTAAGGAGGGCTAGGGTTTTTTTAATAATAATTAGGGTTATTGTTTATCATAGGATTAATTTAGATTTGGGTTTAAATGGGCTGTTAGGTATTAGGTTTAAGTAGTTTTTAGGCTTGGGTCGGGTCTGATTTTTTGGCCTGGTAATTTTGTAATTGGGTTATAAGTATTGGGCATTTGATGGGTTAAAATATAAACGGGTCGGGTTTTAATTTTGGGTTCAGGCCCAGATGGGTATTACAAATTGTTTTATCCAGCAACAAGGGAAGAAAAGCTAGAAAATCTAATTCGTCGACTGTCCAGATATAGTAACCTTCACCAACCTGGTAAACAACACCAATGTCAATACCACCGAGCTGGCCATTAATATATTTGACACTCCAGTCTGACACCATGCTCCTAAATTCTCAATTGTCCTGAAAAATGACTCGATAGCCTTCTAGCGAGAAGCTAAAGAACCTGCAAGGTTCATGAAGACCATGTCCCTCATTTCATTGTTTCCATCTAAATGGGATCTTTTGGTTGAACCAAATGATAAACCAATTGGTATGACTTCAGTAGGAGCAACAAAAACTGAAATTACTTCAATTTTGGTAGCTTCTGCGAACATTTCTGCTGCCCCGAAAGACTGGCTCCTAAACATTCGAATCTTATGAGCAACATTTAACAAGCTTGTGGTCATTCCTTTGAGTGCACTTATACTAACCAAATACTCGGCACATTTTCTCCCAATTTGTTCAAAAACACCAAATAGACAGCATGGACATCAACCTCATTATACTTCACCATCATAATCAATGCTAGATCCATCAACCAATGAGCCACAATAATTTCAGACATCAAACCCACCAACCCATTTGGTATATCCTTAGAGGTTTTCTTAGTTCCCTCAAGCATATGGGGAAAAAAGCACCCAGGAACTATAAGAAAAACAATCTTTGCACCACTAACCAAAGACAACTCAATTCAACCAAAACTTCCTCTTAGTTCCAGTCATATCGATCCCATTAGCAACCAAAAGTACCACAACTGCAAATCGATCTAAATGATTAAATCCATTAGGCAAAGAATCAACCTTGGTTCTCAAGAAATCAAAATTACCTTTAATCGTACTAGCAAAATAAGAAAACCATGATCTTAACCCAACAACTCCAATTAAAACTTTTAGAAGAATGTTACCAGCAGTTATATATGCCATGAAATCTCCTAGTTCAATACCAAAAAATGAATCACCAGCTACTAGACCCTCAGCTACAAATTCAGTGTAACCGGAAACTGGCCCTGTTAAAAGCTCAAACATAGCATAGAACAAGACCATAACTGGACCTGCATGATCTTCTTGACCTGTTATAACACATATTCAAGAACCAAAAACAGAGTTAAAGCTTAGACGAATATGCCATTTTTTATCAGAGATTTGTATGTCTGTCGAACCAAATCATTCACCATCGTATCAATCGTTTCTTCATCAACTTCAGTTGTAGTGGAGTCTTCTTCCCATCGAATAATTTCACCGATTAAATTATCCATTAGCAACAACCCAAAGACATAAGGATCTTGTACAAATACCATAGCTGAAGAGTATAGACTACCGCAACGAATAATTCTTTCATCGAGCAATTGCTCCACTTGGCGATCAATTTTCTCCTTTTGAAAATGAGGATATTGGCAACTCTTCACCTTGAACGATTTTCCCCCAAGATCATATTGAATGCTATCGTTAGTCTTTTGCGGAAAAGATAAACCATCTAGTTTAGTAAAAGCATCTTCTTCTCCCTTCGTCTCCTCTAGCAATTCAAGATGGTAAATTTCACCTCAACCTCCATATCACACATTCTCTGCAGAGAGCCATAATGTGCCACTCAAATCCAATAAGTTGATAATCGGACTTTTTATCAAAATTACCAGTGCCAACTTCATAGATGTTGTCGTCCTTTTGAAAATCATCTCACATGTTGTCCTAAGTCCGTTGACAATCAATTTTAGTGTTCGTTGATGTTGACAATCAATTTTAGTGTCCATTGATGTTAACGATTCTCCGAAAACATGGTGGATCGTTGTGTTTGTGCTGTCTCGCTTTTGAAAATTATTTTCTTTTGATGTTGACAATTCGTCGAACATCTGGTGGACAGTTATCCCTGGGTTGTCCTTTTTAGCCTCAACTGCACCCAATCCATAGATCCCACCACCATTCGCTTGACTGAACTGAGTCGCTTGGGTCGTTAAAATCTTCAGTTACTTGAACTGTTGTTGCCCATTGATTGTGGATTTACAGGAGTCTAACGATTAGTTTGTAGATTAACATCTTCTTGAAGCTTAGTTACCAACGTCTCCTTCTCTATGGGATACAACACAGTGAAATAAATGTGATAGTTCACTCTTATTCAGAACGAGTTAACTGATAATAGAGAACTGGTACAATAATTATAAGAAGATAGAGGATACTCCGATTGTAAGGAAATTTCTAAATATGTTTTTGGATGAATTACTAGGATTACCTCCAGATAAAGAGGTAAAGCTCGATATTGGCATTTAATTCAAGATTAAGCAAGTATTGATAGCACCTTATAGAATGGAACTAACCCAGTTAGTAGAGCTGAAAGCTCAGCTGTAAGAGCTATTAGATTGGAGTTATATTCGATCAAACGAGTTATTATGAAGAGCTTCAGTATTATTCATAAAGAAGAAAGATAATTCTTTACGGTTAAGTATAGATTATCGAAAGTTAATTAGGGTAACAATAAAAAATAAATAATATGTTACCAAGGATTGGGGATTTGTTTGACTAGTACCAAGGTACAGCTGTGTTTCCAAAGGATTGACCTTTAATTGGGTTATTATCAGTTAAAAGTTAGGGAAGAAAATATACCAAAGACAGCACCCAGGACTCGTCATGGACACTACGAGTTTTTAGTGATGCCGTTTGGATTTTCAAACGCCTCGTCGCATATAAGGATTTGATGAATGGGGTGTTTCAACCCTACTTAGACCATTTTATAATGAAATAAAGAAAGAAATTTAATAGAAGGACAGTTAATGACTATTCTAATCTTTGAAGATAAGTTACATGCTTAAATTATTGAGAATACATGATTATAGGAAAGGATTGAAATGTTCGGAATAATCCAAAAGTGGATGAAGTTGATTTGACTTGAGAAATAAAAGACAAAGTGAAGATTCTTTAAAATAATCCTAAAGCGGCTGGAAATTGACAATAGGCATGCGAATAAAAAGAAAAGAAAATGAGAAAGCAGTACCTGGAGCTATTTAAAACTGTACGTTTTGAAATTTTGAGGATGAATTTTCTTAAGGGGGAAGAATTGTAATACCCCAAAATTTTCTATGTTGATTAAGGGTCATTTAGAACTAAGATAAGGGCTTAAAAGCTTACTTAGTGACTAAAATGACAAAAATATAAAAGTTACGATTTTCTCAATTATGGATTGTAGAAAAGAAATTTCTAAGGTTTTAAGGTGTTATGTGATAGAGAACGAGTAAATAGGATACTCACAAAATTTGGTTAAAATCCAAGGAAAATTGGAATGGGAATTTAAAGTTAAAGTTTAGTGACCAAAATGATAAGTTTTTAAAACTTGGGTGGTACAAGTTGAAATATGAAAAGCTGAAGGACCAAAGTTGTAATTTCCCAAAAGTTAGGTATTTTATTTCATAAATAGATAGAGCCTCTATTGGTATGGATCGAATGAAGAATTACTAATTTGATCCGATATTTTGATTATTGGGAAACTACAGTCAAAGTTTAAGTGGAATTCAGATACGTGGATCGAACTGGAAAATTATGAAATTTTATCATATGTTAGAGAAAGGTTATAAAAGTCATTTCCAAGTGTTGGAAACATTTTAGTTCGATTCATGATGAATCATGTGATTTATGTTGATTAAGGAATTTATTTAATAACTGGTAAAATTCTTGGCATTTATTGGTAAATCGAATCAAGCTAAAATTTCGGAGATGATTCCATAAATTTTGGAAGAGTTATAATATATCATTATATAGATATTTTGAGAATTTATTAGTAATTGTTTTATCATGTACATGGATTAAATAGATCATGGAGAAAAATCTGATATAGATTTCGGGAATAAAAATACAGTATAAGATATTGAATTCCGATCGAACTACAAAGTTAAGTGTGCTCAGGGTATAGGATGGGTGACCTATTGGGAAGGTCTTATGTCAGCACTTGAGACTGATAAAAAGGAATCAGTTCGAGTTAATATTATTCGTATGGATATCTGATAAAAGATTATTAAGAGAATTTTATCCGATAAAGATTTCAGGTAAATTATCAGTATATTAGACCGAGTCAAAATCTTAAGTTTGACTTCATAAATATGGAATATTTATTTGATAATATTATTTATTTTTCAGATATGGAAATAAGAAATTTTTAGAATTTATTTGATAGCTCAGAAAAGGTAAAATTGCAGTAGAAGTATTTTATGAATATCAGGAAATAGGATCTAACTGGAATTTCAGAGGCTGATCCAAAAGCCATGGAAAAGTCATAAAATACTATTTTATGAATATTTTATTATTGTTGGTTGGATTCCAACTAGATTTAGTTGAATTTTTACAAGAATGGCAAACTAGTAAATAAAAACTAGTTGGAGGGCAAATTGGTCATTTTACCCCAATGACATTTTTGAAATATTTATAAAGTTATAAGGGTGATTTTGGAAATAGGAAATGGGAGATTTAATCTTGTCCCTTGATTGATGATAAGATTAATCTCAACCGTCAGATTTTAATGGCAAAATTGTAATTTCACTATTAAATGAATTTAATATTCATCTAATAGTCACATGTGTATAATAATAGTGAAAAGATTGTTCATCTTTTCCAGCCAAAAATTTGAGATGCTAGGGAAAGAAAGAGAACATTTTTCCAAGCTCGATTCAAGCCCTGAAACTCAATTTTCAGTTTGGATTCGAATCAAAAGAAGGTTCGAGGTACTATGAAATAAAGGATCGAATGGAGCTTAGTGAGGCAAGATAATAAATGGCCCAGGTACTTTGAACGAGATAGCAAAGGAGGAGCTGCACATCATTGAATCAAGTTAATCGGCATTATTAGTAAGTATCACCACATCCTAGTCTAGTGGGGCATGTATAAATTTTAAATGAGTAGTTATTCTGTATGATGTAGCATCATGAATCAGTTTGAAGAATTAAAAATATTAGAAAAGATCCTTTAAATGGTTTTAAACTTAGTTGGTCATTTATCACGTAGTGATTTTGAAAGCAAGAAGAGTCTAGGCAGCACACATAGTTTTCACCCTGAATTATATTATCATTTTAATAACTGCTTAAAGTATTTTGCAAACAAATTCAGGGTTAAAACTAGCTGTGGTTAGTAAACATAGTTTTGTTTAAAAACCGAGAAAGGGTCAACCACTGAACTACTTTGTCGAGAAAAAAAATATTAAAATTACAATTCTGAAAATCAGTTACTAACATCTTTAATGTGTATTCGAATATCGAATATACATTAAGGGTGCTATAGGGGAGCACTTGGAGCTTATTAGGAATGTGGATCGACTGGCCATCAAAAGTGTGATTGTTTGCGTATGGCGCGAGATACGCCGACAGCTGCTGCACATGCCAGAGGCCGAGGCTGTGGTAGGGGTAATTTCTAGAGACGTGAGGAAGGTTAGAGGATTGTGGCTTATAAAATTGATGTACGACCGGAGATAGGTGGACCATCTTAGATCCATGCTCATCGTGAAGGCCGTAAAAACACCAATGTGATCGTAGTTACCTTCACCTTGCAATCTCTATCTTTATTTTCTTTAATCGATTTGGGGTCTACTCATTCTTACATCTTGAGTGAGCATGCATATTTATTAGATGTACTTGTGGAAATCTTGAATGTGGAAATGTTAGTTACTAGTTCTTTTGGTGAGACGGTTATAATTAGGAGGTTGTATAGGAGATGCTCGTTGGTTGTTCAAGGCCATAAGTTTTCAACAGATTTGATGGAGTTGCCATTTCACGGTTTTGATGTTATCTTGAGAATGGATTGGTTGAGTGAGCAAAAAGCAGTTGCGGACTGAGAATCTAAAAGGGCCTCTCTTTAAAGTATCCCGACGACTATGAGGTTGTGGTGGTTGGCAAAAATGTAAAGTTTTTGTCTAATGTTGTATCGGCCACGCGAGCTAAAAAGATGATACAAGAAGGTTTTCAAGGATATCTTGCCATTGTGATGAATTTGGATACAAAAGGGGTTCGAGTGCAAGATATTCGAACTGTATGTGATTTTCCAAAGGTATTTCCTAAGGAGTTGCATGGGTTACCACCGAATGGAGAGGTGGAATTTAGTATTGCGATGTTCGCCGGTACAACTCCTATTTCTATTAACCCGTATCGTATGGTGCCAAAAGAGTTAAAGGAGTTAAAAACTCAACTTTAGGATTTGTTGGATCGAGGGTTCATATGCCTTATATTTTCACCTTGGGGTGCGCCGATTCTTTTTTTAAAAGAAGGATAAAACGACGAGCATGTACTTTAATTATCTCCAATTGAATAAATTAAAGTTAAAAACAAGTATCCTTTACCGCGAATAGATAATCTGCTCGATCAATTCTGTGGGGCAGTGGTATTTTTGAAAATCGACCTGAGGTTAGGGTATTATCAGCTAAAGGTTAAGGACGCGGATGTGCCAAAAACTGCTTTTCACACAAGGTATGGGCATTATGAATTTTTGATGATGCCGTTTGGCTTGACGAATACCCTGGCGGCTTTCATGGACATAATGAATAGGATGTTACATGAGTATATTGACCAATATGTTATTGTGTTTATTGATGACATCCTTGTGTACTCTCGTACCAAGGAGGATCATGATCGACACTTGGGAATTGTGTTGCAAGCTTTGAAGGAAAATCAGTTATATGCTATGCTAAGTAAGTGCCAGTTTTGGCTTACAAAAGTAATGTTTCTTGGTCATGTTGTTTCGGCGGAGGGTATTCAAGTTGATCCGTAGAAGATTGAAGCTATCTGTATTTGGAAATAGCCTAAGTCGGTATTCAAGGTCCGTAGTTTCCTTGGATTAGCTGGGTATTATCGTCGTTTTGTTGATAGGTTTTCTAGTATTACTGCTATATTGACAAAGTTGTTGCAAAAGAATATTCTTTATGTATGGACGGAGTATCAACAGCGTAATTTTGAGAAGTTGAAAGAGGTGTTGACTCATGCTCCTATCCTGATTCAACCCGAGTCTGGTAACGAGTTCATGGTCTATAGTGATACATCCTACGTTGGGTTGGGATGTGTGTTGATGCAAAACGGGAAAGTGGTGGCTTATGCATTGAGGCAGTTGAAAATTTATGAGCGCAACTACCTGACCCATGATTTAGAGCTTGCAGTGGTGGTGTTTGCTTTGAAAATTTAGAGACATTACCTTTATGGTGAGAAGTGTACTATTTAAACCGATCACAAGAGTTTGAAGTATCTGATGTCTCAAAAAGAATTGAACCTTAGACAACGTAGGTGGCTTGAGTTGCTTAAGGATTACGATTCGACAATTAAGTATCATTCCGGAAAAGCCAATATGGTGGCAGATCCATTAAGTTGTAAAGTTGCCATTGAGCTTAGATCGATGTTTACGAGGTTAAGCGTGACATGGGAAGGTGGCTTGTTAGCTGAGTTGCAAGTTAAGCCTACATTGTCATAGCTAATTAAAGAGAGGCAGTCGTACAATTTTTTCTTGGTTCCACATGTTAAAGACATTTCGGATGGAAATCCCATCGATTTTTATTTCAATGATAATGGGGTTTTGTGCTTTAAGGGTTAAATAGTTGTGCCGGAAGATTCGTAGTTGAGGCGCACTATTTTGGCAAAAGCTCACTGTAGTCCTTTTGTGATGTATCCTGGAGGTACAAAGATTTAAAGAAATTGTATTATTGGGTTGGATTGAAGAAAGATGTGGTTGAGTTTGTTTCTTGTTGTATGGCGTGTCAGTGTTTAAAGGCTGAATATTAGTTCTCTTCCAGGTTTTTACAACCTGTTCAGATTCTGGAATGGAAGTGGGAAAGAATCACCATGGATTTTTTGTTAGGTTTACCTTTGACACTATCTAAAAAGGATTCGATATGGGTGATTGTCGATCGTTCTACAAAGTGCGCGTATTTTCTTACTGTGCATACAACATATACGCTAGACAAGTTGGTGGAATTGTATATCGTTGAGATCATAAGAATGCACGGGGTTTTTAAGTCGATTATATTAGATAGGTATCCACGTTTTACAACAAGGTTTTAGGGAAGCCTACAGACAGCTTTAGGTACGAGGCTTAATTTCAGTATGTCCTATCATCCTTAGACGGATAGCCAGTCTGAGCGAGTTATCCAGATTTTGGAAGACATGTTGAGATGTTGTGTTATTGAGTTTCAAGGAACGTGGGAGAAGCAATTACCCTTAGTGGAGTTTGCTTATAATAATAGTTATCAGCCAAGTTTTCAAATGGCTTCTAATGAGGCTCTTTATGGTCGTAGGTGTCGTACATCTCTTTGTTGAGCGAAATCAGGTGAGAAGCATGTTGCAGGGCCCCATTTGTTCAAGGATACAAATGAGAAGGTGAAACTCATTTGGGATAGACTGAAGGCGGCTTCGAGTCGCCAAAAGTCTTATGCAGATTTGAAGCGTAATGAAATTGAGTACGAAGTGGGTGATAAATTGTTCTTGAGGTTTAGCCTTGGAAGAAGGTGATGAGATTTGGGCACAAAGGTAAGATGAGCCCTAAATTCATTGGACCTTATGAGATAATTGGGCGTATTGGTCCTATTGCTTATAATTTAAAACTAACGGTTGAGGTTGAAAAGATACATAATGTTTTCCACGTATCGATGCTTCAGAAGTATAGATCGGATACGTCGCATATTGTGCCGATTGAGAGAGTTGTCTTATGATGAAAAACCAGTAAGGGTACTGGATTTTAGTTCTAAGGTTCTCCGTATTAAGACCATTGAATTGGTTAAGGTGTTGTGGCGACACCGAGGAGTCGATGAGGCTACATGGGAAGCAAAAGCTGATATGTAAAAGCAATTTCCCTATCTCTTTCCTTCAGGTAAATTTTGAGGATGAAATTTCTTAAGAGGGGGAGAGTTGAAACACCTTGAATTTGGGCCTAGGAGTTAGCTAGGGTGGTTAGACGGTTCAGGTGAACCGGGTTAGTGTTCGAGTTAGTTTCGGGGAATTTAATCGGATAAAATGGGTTTTGGCTAAAATAAAATATACAAAAATTATCTAACATTTTTAATTAATATATTAAACATATGCGAGCTATCAATTTGATGAAATTAATTCGGATTAAAAGACATTTTGGGTTGGTGACCAAAATGTAAAGTTTTTAAAATAGTTTTGGTGACTAAATCATAAAAGGGTCAAAACTTAGAATCTTTAAGGAGCTATTAAACCCAATTGTTTTATAAAACTTTTTCCTTAATTTTGGCTATTTTTAAAATGGTTTTTAAGGGATTAATAAATGGTATAAAAGGAGTTTATTTGCTTTTAATTAAAACTAATCCAAATAGTTTTCTCACGTAACTAACTTTCTCCAAACTTTTTCTCTCGAATTCTCAGTAACCAAACTACTATTTTCTCTCCAAATATTCAATGGATTCATCTTTTTAATTCTATATTTGATTTCAACAATGATTTTCATCAAACTTCTATTTCTATATTGAATTTCTCTTCAAATCAAGCCAATTAAGAATTGAGTCAACTATTAGAGGTGATTTTCGTTTCTCTCCTCTAATCAAAGGTTCTTTACTAAAATTCCCAAGTTCTTGATCCTTTACAATCGATTTTTGTTATGTGTTGATGATTGAATCAAGAAATTAAGGTTTTATATTGATTTTGTTAAAGAATTTGATTGGGCTTGTTATGGATATGATTTGTTTTAATCTTGATTGAGTTAGATCACATTTAAAGTTTATATTAACATTATGAGATGTGATTTGCAAAAGAAATCTCAAAACTAATAGAATTGCTAATTTCCTAGGTTGATTAAAGTTAGTTTTGGGGTTGTTTAAGGTGTTAAATGATTGTTAGAGGCATAAGGATGTTTAGAAAGTGTTTTTGGCTGGGTTTTGATAAGAATAAGATGTTAGATTCGTAGGTTTGTTGATTAGTGTTGGGTGGATGATGTTTGAGATGGATTTTGGTAGTTACAGCTTGGTTTTGGAAGATTTATGTTAAGGATGCAAGTGATTGTGTTTGGCAGTGAGTTTGAATGCATATTGATGCATTTTCCTCTGGTTTTATGTGTTTAAAACATGGGACAATAGAGGCAAGGTTGCCTAGTGGTGTATGTCGCGTTCCAGAAGCTTATTTTGCTTTGGCGAGCAATACAAAGTATATTGGTGAATGAGTATTCGCGTTAAGCTCTTAAACGATTTGGTCAATGGATCATGTGAGTTTATTTTAAGCCTAAAAGGCTGAACTAAGCTCAAGTGTAAGTGTTCTTACTTCGCTTGATTAATGGTTTTATTATGAGCTTGCTGATTCATGTTAGTTTAAAACATGGTTTGGTTTTCATGATTTGGTTTAAAGCATGAAATGATTTACTTACTGTAAATGCATGATTTTGAGAGTAATATGCAATGCATATTGAGGTAAATGAATGCCTATAAGCATTAAGTTTTATTCCTAAAAGGAAAGAGAGGTTGCCTAAGGCAATGTGGTTTTACATATGAAATGGTTTAAGAGTTGCATTGAAAACAATAAGTAAATGTGGTTAAAAGTGGTATATTGGCTATGTGCCGTAATGAGGAATTATCCGATATAATTGGCATGTCGTAGGGTCAAAGTGTATTATAATATAAACAAGTCGATCGCACCATAGTCCTTGAGGAAAAGCGGTTTAACTAGGCTACTCGGACTATTAGGTTGTCACTTTGGGTATGCGGTTTAACTAGGAAATCCAAGTAATGGTACCTTGAATTTCAACTAGGCAAAGTATGAGATTTGGTGGAGGTGAGACCACCAGAATCCGTGTATCCGATGTGTAATTATAATGTTCCACTATTGTGGATGTCTGGAGAGAGGTGAGACTATCTGGGTCACTAAGAAAGCCAATATACGAGGTTTTAATGATTCATGAAATGAATTTAAATGCATATGGATGTTATGCATGATATGTTTTGTGGAAACATATGAGAAAATGGTTTTATGTGAATCATGAAATAGATTTAAATGCATATGGTTGTTATGTATGATATGTTTTGTAGAAACATATGAGAAAAAAGTTTTATGTGAATCATAAAATGGATTTATGTAATGTCCCGATTTAGGGCCTAGGTGTTAGCTAGGTCGGATAGACGGTTCGGTGGACCGAATTAAAGGGTTCAAGTTGGTTTCGGATTAATTCAAAATAAAATTTTAAAAGGATAAAAATATGGTTAAATATTTATTTATTATATAAAAGATTTTGCTGGAATCAATTTCGAAAATGAGTTTTGGATAGGTGAGCAAATTGTAAAATGGAAAGTCTATTTGCAGTGACTAAATTGTAAAGGGTCAAAACTTTGAATCTTTAAGGAGCTATTTTGCCCAAAGTCTAATATCAGTCTTTACTCCTTAATTGGCTATTTTAAAAGGTTTAAGAAGAGTATAAATAGGCTTAGAGAGTTAATTTTATAATTAATTGCCTAAACAAACTTTATAAACAAACTTTATGTAACTAACTTTTCTCTAAAAGGTTTTCTCTCAAATTCTCTCCAGCCAAACACTTTTTTCTTCTTCAAAATCTTCATGTAACATTTTGATTTCTTTAATCTTTTGATTTCAAATTAGTGTCCTATGATTTTCTATCAAAACCTTATTGCTTTAATCTTTTGATTAAGGGGAAAAGTCAATATTAGCGGTGAGCTTCGTTCTTCTCCTCTAATCAATGGTTTTTTTACTGAAATTCCCAAGTTATTGATCCTTTATATGTATTTTCTAATGAGTTTTGATGTTATAATAAGGCAAATTGCTTTAATTGAAGTTTATTTGAGAAATTGAAGGAATCTCATAATCATTTTGTTTTGTTGTGTTCTTGATTGGATTAGAACATGACTTTGATGTTTTATAATGTTAATAAGTTGGTTTTAACATTGGAATCTCGAAACTAAGTGAATCTCTAATTTTCTAGGTTGTTAGTTATGAGTTTTTGAGGAGTTGTGGATGTTTAATTAACTCTGGAGGTATAAGGATGTTGTAAATGTGTTTTTGGATATAAATTGATGATAATTGTTGGATTAAACCTTTAGGTTTTGGATGGGTTAAGTTTGGAAGGTGTTTGATGTTGTTTTCGGTTGTTGTGGAGGGAAATTGGTTTGAGTTTGATGAGGATTTGTGTGAATTGATGTTGCAGGGCTTATGGATGCATTTAGATGCATTAAATCCTCTGTTATGTTGTGGTTAAAACAAGGAAAGTTGATCCTCAAGCTTGTGGAAGGGTTTCAGAAGCTTTGGAGGAGTAATTCGCATCGACGAATAAAGCTTTGCATTGTCGGTGAGTGAGAACATGAAATTCAGCTTTGAATTGGTTTAAAGGTTGTTATGGGAGGAAGTAGGTATGAAAGGAATTCTCTCTCATTTTCGGTTAGCGAAGTTGGTTTTATGCACTTGTTTTTTAATACATGGTACCTACTATTTATACATGGTTAAAAGTATGTTTTATACTATTTTTGATCATATAATGATGATGAATGTATTTGGAAAATGGTTCATGAGGTATTATGATATACTTGTTAATGCATGGTTGATACATTATAAATGGTTTTGTTGATATAGTTGGCCGACCATAGGATTGATAGTGCACTATAAAAAGTCAACTTGGATCTTAAGGGGTATGTGTACCGAAAACTCCATCCAAGTACCCTAACGGTTGAGGGGCTATATGTTATCGAAAACTCCCTTTAGTGGATTATGCATCTAACCGATGATTGGGTTGTGATAGTACCTGGTTGTGATTGTATCTTGAATTTCAGTTGAGATTGCATGAAGTGTTGAGAGGACACTTGTGAATCCTTGTATCCGATGCAATATTTTGTAAAGTGGAACTTGATTTATGATCACTTGAAAGCCAATATAATTAATGATGTATCATGTTGATGGATTATGTTGCATAATGTTGGTTTATACACGTTTTACTCTTTAAACCTTGCATATAGGTTGTTATGCATGGGAAAGCTTAAATTGAGTGTTGCAAAAGGGATTTTTGTTGTTAATCCATGATCCATGTTGCATATGGTTTAATATGGATGTTTTGGAAATGTTAAGTTTATAGTTTTGTAAGGCATGATGTTTTGAAGGATGTTTTAAATGAGGTTTTCAAAGTGGTTTGAAATACCGATTTTAAATGCATTGATGGTGGTTTGTTTTAGAGTACTCCTCACTAAGCCTTGTGTGCTTACACTCTCTTTTTCCATCAATGCAGAGAATTAAGCGTGTGAGGCGGCGATCAAGCAAAGGGGGATTCCAAGGACTTACCCATTTTCAAGTACGGTTTTGCAATAAACTCGTAGTAATAAAGACAATATGGTTAATTGGTGATTGAGAGGGTTGTTTTGCTAAACTCCCTGTTTGTGCAAGTTTTAAATGTTGCTTTGGACTCGTATGAGGATTTATATGCTTGTGAATGGCTTGAAACCATGTTTTGCATGTTTGAGTAGGAAGCATGCCTATAGACATTTTGATGATTCAAGTTTTGCATGATGAGTGTCCTTACATGCTTGAATAGTTGAGATAAGTATGCCATTGATGTTTTATGATGTCTAAATAAGGTTTGTTCATGTTTAGAGTGAGCCAAAGTGTCATATGTTAGACCTATAGGTCATTATAGACCTTTATGTACCGGTACGGGTACCTTGGTTTTGGTACGCGGGGTTTGGTGAGGTTCACAGCTGCAAAATTATACAAAGGGTATTGGAATGCCTAGCCACCATATCGATACGTTTTTTTGCCACAAGAATTTGTGTTTCAAAAATATTTCTTAAGGGATCGATACGAGGGTGTTACCGTATCGATACGGGTTTGTCCTATACATCGTACTGATATGCGAATACAAGTATTGGTACGCAGAGTCATTTTGTTAGTTAGGCCGTATCGATACGGTCATGTCCGTATTGGTATACAGTGGTGTTTTCTTTAGTTTCTTGCTTGCTGAAGTTTGAAATTGTGCGTTTTAGCCCCTAAATGTTATGTATGCAATTATATGAGTTTGGATGCTTGTTTTAAGCTGGAAATTGACAAGCTAGCATGAAATCTGATTAATGAAGGATTGGTAACTTGGAACTTGGTTAAGTCATTTTAATTTGTAGAAAATATGTTTGGGTCCCTGAAGCGCATGATTGAGCAATTGAACCTTGTTTTGAAATCTAATCGTTTGTTGTCATATCGTTTTTGCATGTTTACCTTAAGATCTAAATCAATGTATTTAGATAAAATAAAAGGAAAAACTGGACCTAGTTTAGGTTATTAGCTCGGGTTTGCTTCGGCAAACCTAATGTAGCCCTTTCAGCTCAGTTTCGGCTAAACCGGGTTAAGAGGGTTACAATTTAAATGCATATGGTTGTTATCATGATATGTTTTGTTGAAACATATGAGCAAAAGCTTATTTTGACTTTTGACATATGGTCACTCAAGTGTGACAAGGTTTTAAAATGAGTTTTACATTGCATCAATGTTTTATTCTAGAGCATCCTCACTAAGCAAGTGTGCTTATGCTCTCTTTTACCCTTTGATGCAGAGCAATAAATTTGAAGGGGCTGTTTTTGTTAAGCGAGAAGGAATCCAAGAGCGAGGCAATTGTTTAAGTATGAAACTTAGTTTTAAATTCGGTTAATAATGCAATGTGTTTACCATATTTTTGTGGATTTGTAATCTGGTTTTCAGTGATGTTGCTAATGTTGTTTGCTATGGTTGATAGCTCATATTGATGCTGATTGAAGTATGTTTGATAGGAGATTGCTCCTGGTTTAAATTTCATTGATTGTCATGTCATTAGTATGTTACTTGAATGCTTATGTCTAGGGTCATTGTGATGCAAGCATGTTTTGATTGATGTTAGTAATTCAATGGTTTTGTGCCTAAGCTGAGATATGCCTTGATTCCTAGTTTGGATGTGGAGTTGGGTGAGTTTAGGAAGCATGCCTTTATATTTGGGATGTTGGTGCCTAATGTTTTAGTTGGTTGTGCTGGCCATGTTTTATGACATGTTTTACCCCTTTGAATTGATGGTACAAGTATATGATTGATTGGAACATGTTTGGGTTGCTAATTGGATGAAAAACTATCTAAATTGGACATTACAGGTCCAAGTGTATCGATACCCGAGGCCATGTATCGATACCAGTAGGCAAAATTTAGCCTGGGTATTGATACTCAAGAAGACATATCGATATGGGTGCACACAATTTGGTTGGGGTATCGATACTTAGGATGAGGTGTCTATACCGATTGTGGCTGCTAGATCTGAGAATTTGGAATTTGCGAGCATGTATCGATACTCAAGATAGGGGTACCGATACCCTATGAAAATTAGACCAGGTATTGATACCTCTAGAAGTTAATTCAGTTATTTTGATGTTCTGGTTTTTATTCTCACATTTTAGTTTGTAGATTGTTATGTATGCAATCGAATGAGTATGGATGATCGAATTGAGTTGAAACTGTACATGTAAGCATGTAATATGATTAGTTGAAGTTTGGTAACTTTAAAATTAAGGAAGACCTTACAGTTTTCCATATTTACAATTTGGTCCCTAAATTGCGACTACACGTAATTAGATGTCGATTCGATGCCTGATTCAGTCAAGAATTTATCTATTGTTAGCATATACACCTTATATTTAAAAGATGCATCTAGACAAGATAAAAGAAAAAAATAGACCTAATTCGTGTTAATTTTCTCCAGGATTGTTTTGGCAAACCTTATGTAGCTCGCTTGGTTCGGTCTGACGTCTAGGTGGGTCGAGGGGGTTACAGTATCTATAGGGCTTGTCCAGGAATTAAATGCCACGATAAATACTTGTGAATTAAAACAAATAATATGACAATTGTTTTTGGAATTGGTTAAGAAAATAATTAAGGGAAAATAAAACAAAGATTTAAGCAGATTGGCAATCACTTGTGTCAAGATGATTGATGGGCTTGGCAAGGGATGTTTAGATTTCACGCTGGCGATGACAGCAAGTAATAACATTCAACCTTGAGTTTATTGCCGAGCAGATTTTATGTTAGCATTGCCTCTATCGATGATAATACTCTAAGCTAATCACTTTTAACACCTATATGTCTATAGTGATGTTTTCAAATCATTAACTTGGCAATGTTTTAATCTTTACTCCTAAGGGGTAGATTCACTTCCGAAGTAAGCTCATCTACTTGAACATCTTCTATCGAAGTTTCTCTCCTTAGTATTTGGCAATTAATCCTTATCTCCTAAGTATGTTAAGATATTAAGGGAAAATAAGCATTCAATGTCAACTGTCGTATGTCATAAAATATGAGAAAATTAAGTGCAAGCAAAATAGACAATAAAGCCAAGGTATTCAATTATTAAAAGCCTAAAAGCTAAGCGTTCATCGCAAACACCCCTAGCCAACTAAAAGATTAGTTCATGGCTAGGGAAACCAACAAAATATTATGTTTTTAAACACTATCAAGGAAATTAGAATTATATCTAAGAGAAATGGACTAAAGAATGAGAATCGTCGATGCAGCCCTTCAATGGATCTCGAGCTCTCAGAATCTGCCTAGTTTGAACCTTAGTTCGCCTCTACCTTCTCGCTTCCTCACAGCACAGCCCTCTTTGCTCCTTCATTGAACTTCTTTATATAGGCGCACGTGGAAACCCTAATTAGGGATAGGGTTTTGAAAGTTTGTTACCACCATTGTATGCGCATTATCTTCTCTTTGAATTAGGCTGACCTAAATCTGACTCACAGCTGTTTGGTAGGGCATCAGACTTCATTCTTTTGCCAATCGAGCTTGGCAATCCTCTCATACATTTTTCCAACTGCTATCGTTATTTCTCTTTGCTACATTCTACCAACTGTGCTCCAGACATGTCATAACTTGTACACTATGGCAAGAAAATACCCTTTCACTCTGACATTAAAATCTATACATTCCTTAACTCTTAAAAGCAAATGCATGAAACTATTGACAAAATATACTAATATGTACTTAAAGTCAAGCAAAAGCATGGCAATATATAAAAGAAAATTACATCATTTGAGGAGTTAACACTCCCCTAAACCTAGCTCATTTTTTCCTCAAGTAATGCAAAACTACAACTTATAAAAGAAAAGTAAAGAAAGGTAAACTGCCTCGGCAAATTTTTTTTGATTAACAACACAAGCTAGCAAGTAAAATCTGGCCCTAGTTCTATTCTCAGATATCTCGGAGTTGTAATGCCAACAGATCAACAAATTCAAGTGCAGCAATATAACTCTAACATAAGGTCATGAAGTGTGCATGAAGTGCAAGTGGTTTGCATCAAGTACCCCTTAACTCCCTTAGTAAATTTTACTACCCAAAGACAGAATCGTTTTATATATTTTTATTTTATTCACCAAGGTTTTTTTTTATTTGGCAATATTTTTAGGTTTGTGACATAATGTTGTTTGGCGTGAGAAGTGAGAGGGAGCATACCATGAACCCCCACGTTAATCCAGACTACATCATTAAGCTAACCAATTACACTCATACCCTAAAGATTTTTTTGGCCTGAGAACTAAGAGGGAGTAAACCACGAAGTCCCAAGTTACTTATTGTCTCTAAGGCAGATGAGTGTTCTAAAAAAATTTCTTGCCTTTGGCAAAACATTGTTGCCTTATTCTTTATTTTCACCCTAGCATTTTTTTCTTTCTTTTTTTTATTCTGAGTTCAGTTTCAAAAATCCTAAGTTTATCTTTGGAACTAGATGTATACTACGTGTTTAAGTGAGACTAAATCTCCTTAAGTTAGAGATCAATTACCAAGCAACTTGGCATTACTAAATCTACTAACTCATGCTAAACTAGAGATTCGAAATTCATCATTGAACAAGGTCATACTAGGACAAAATCTAACTATGCTAGCAATGTGTTTGGCAAATTTATCATGTCAAAATCAAGCCATGGCAAAAAAAATTAATGGTTTGGTATGCATGGTTCTACCTAATCTACATGGCAATAACATAATGCAAACGTAAACATAAAAAATGAAGGTCATTCCAATAAATGTAAGGTAACACACACACCCAAACCAAATGTGTGCATTGTCCTCAATGCATGAGAACACATATATTCAAATGCTATGTATGTTAAAAACAAAAAAATATGAAACTAAAGAGTTAAGGGGATGAGGAATCCCTTTGGAATGTTTCGAGCGAGAGACATGGGTCTTCCTTTTGATGAAGCTGCCTCGATTTGGTGCCAAGGACTTATTCTTTTTTAGTTGTGCCTTTGGGGCAGCAGTAGAGGCCTTTACTTCTTGCAAAACCTCTTCAATTATCATTGCCATCTCATACGTGGAAGGAGCAATAAGGGAGGCTGAGGAGGCTGGAGCCACTGGTGGCAAATCAGTCTTGGCATGCAGGTCGTCATCAAACTCAGCATCGACAGGCTGGGTTTCAGTTCTGGCAAAATCTACGTGGACAAGTGATACTGGTGTTGTGGCATCAGATTACTGGACTAGAGTATAAGTAGATTGATGGCTGGTTGGCATTCTTTCTAGTGCATAGAGTTCAGTTGGGAACTCTGGATATGGTGGCAAAGGATTGGTGGACATGCCTATAAGTGTTGTCCTCAAGGCACGATCTTTGGCCTTAATATATTGCTAGAGAGCCATATTTTGTCCTCAGGCTTCTCGAACATCTGCAGAAGGAGCTCTTGGCATTGATAGATCTAGGAGAGTATTGCCATCACATCAACTGGCATTTGCGTGGAAGGTTCTGCCTTGGGCATCTTGTCAGTAGGTACAGGCTAGGCAGCTTTTCCCTTGCCCTTTTTCCGTGCCTCACTAGCAAGAAACTACCCCCAAAGTGCAGGAGTAATAGTCCTTCTTACATCTCTAGACATTGTCGGAATCAAAAGTGGGCACCTTATACTGAATATAGATGGTAGATATGATGAAAGGAAAAATCAGGCTACCACAATTTTGGTCGACACACTTGTAAGTCTCGTTGATAATAAGTCGGCCGATATTAATCTTCATTTCTATTATGATAGAGTAAAGCAATGCGACCGTGTCTTCTGAAACTGTCTCATTATGAGTGGTGGGCATTAAGCGGGCCTTCAAAAATGGTTCCACCCATGCTGATGAGGTTTTAATGCAAGTCCTCTTACCCTTGGAGGATACATTCCACTTAGTGTCTGGCTCGTACAAATCCTTCAAGAGAAGCTAGCGCTTGGCCTCATCAATAGATTCGACGAATGCCAAGTGCTCTTCCCTTGCACCATCCAAACTGAACATGCAATTAACATACCCTTGTCAAATTGAACACACTTACCCTAAACATACACAAACAGTGAAGTCTTGGTGGTGAGGTGGGCATAGAACTCCTGGATGATGGTGGAGTGGACATTCTCGGTTTGAAGGTAAAAGACCTTTTAGTTTTGTTTCTTGATGATGGTAGCCACATCCGTTTAATACCTCATATTGGGCTCATCCTTGAATTCGAACCCCTTCTTATAGCAAAAAGTTCACGCTACATAGTTCTCTTCATACTTATTCTCTGTCTCATCGTTAAAGAAGATCTGGAGCGGGGCTGATAAAGATGTCATTAAAGATTTTGGGAAATAGGGTTGATCGATGTAGAAAATGAAAAAAGATATGGTTCTTGCTTTTCTTGTCAGTTTGAAAGAATGAAAAGGGAAAAAATTATTGATTAAGGAGGAAATAGAGGATTAAATAGGGTTTCTGGAGGCGGTTGGGATGGCTTAAAGTGGATTTAGTGCAGGTAATGATGGTTTGTTAGTGAAGACTTGTATGGGGAGTAGGATAATCATGATTTTGGATGTGTAGGAGAGTGACGGCGCGGGAAACGGGCATGACTAGTAATAGGGTTAAAATTTCAAACTTTGAAATTTTAACTAGGGCGACTGTTGCTAGGGTTTCCCACGTAGCAAGACTTAATCTCCCTTGGTCATGATGTGAAGAGGGTCCACGTGTTATCTTGACTTCGTGATGATGGGTGTCTGAATGCCAGCCTGCCTTGGCAAAATTACATGTACTAGAACTCACAAAACCCTTTAAAATATAAAAATAAAAATAAAAATAATTGAACCAAAATACCTTAAAGAAAATAACTATAATAACTATTACAATGATCATATTGAGATGGCAAAATTTACTGAATCTCTGCAACAAGAATAGTCTCCTTGGCATTACTCTGACTTCCTTCTCAATAATGCTTCAACCTCTAGCCATTCACTTTAAATGATGTCTCCATTTTTAAGTCCTTGATGTCTACTACTCCATGAGCATAAGGCTTGACAAATTCAAAGAGTCCTGACCACCTGGATTTGGGTTTATCTAGAAACAACTTAAGCCTTGAATTGAACAGCAACACTTTTTGCCCAACTTCAAACTGTCTTGGCAATATTCTGATGTCATGCCATTTATTTTGTTTTTTCTTTATAAAGCTTGGCATTTTCATAGGCTTGTGCTCTAAATTCCTCCAACTCATTCTAATCTAACAAATGATTCTCTTATGCAGCCTTAAATTCTATTTTCAACCTCTTGGTTGGCCCATAAAGCTCGATGCTCTAACTCTACCAAAAAATGACATGGCTTTCCAAACACAAGTTTGTATGGAAAAGTCCCTAATTGGGTTTTGAACGTTGTTCTGTACGCCTACAAGGAATCATCTAGCCTCAATGACCAGTTCTTCCTGGTTGGATTCACAGTCTTCTCCAAGATGTTCTTGATCTCCTTATTTGAAATCTCTACATGGCCATTTTTTTGTGGATGGTAGGCAGTGACAATTCTTTGCTAGATTTCGTACATGCATAAAGCTTTAGTGATTAAATGACATTTAAAATGTGTACTTTTATCATGTATAATAGCTTTGGAGGCATCGAGTCTGGTAAAGATATGCTTGTGTAGGAACTCGGCAACTGTCTTGGCATCATTTGTTGGGAGAACAATGACTTCAACCCACTTTGAGACATAGTTTACTATCACAAATATGTATAAATTGCCAAACAATGGGGGGAAAATAACCCATAAAGTGTATTCCCCACACATCAAATAGCTCAACAGGCATGATATTTTGAAGTGGCAATTGATGTCTGCTGGAAATATTTGTAGTTCGTTGGCACCTGTCACATGACTTGGCAAAATAATGGGCGCCCTTGAATAACATTGGCCAAAAAATCTGAACTACAACACTTTGGTTGCCATCTTCATTCCAGCAAAGTAACCTTCATATGATGCTGCGTGACAGAGCTGAAGAATGTTTTGTTGTTCATCTTTTGGCACACAAGGGCAAATAACTTGATCGGTACACTGTTTGAACAAGAATGGCTTATCCCAATAGTATTTTCGAATCTCTCTAAAATCGCTTTCTAGCATTACTTGACAGGTCCGGTGACATTATATTGCTAACCAAGTAGTTGACTATGCCAGCATACCATGGAACGGTAGTGGTCACAAGTAACTGTTCATCAGGAAATCATCTCTAATGGCAGTGGTGCTACCATCCTCATGGTGGTATCTAAACAAGAAAAATGATCAACCACCAGGTTCCCACTCCCTTTCTTATCTCGAATCCCGAGATTGAAATCTTTTAACAAGAGTGTCCATCGAATCAGTCTGGGCTTGGCATTTTTCTTGGCCATGAGGTATTTGATTATCGAGTGGTCTATGTACACTACAAATTTACTACCCACTAAGTAAGATCTGAGTTTGTCAAACGCAAAAAAAAACTACAAGGAACTCGTTCCCGGTTGTTGTGTAGTTAAGTTGGGTTTTATTCAACGTCTGACTGGCATAATATATGGTATGGAAAATTTAGCCATGCATTTGTTCTAACACAGCTCCGACAGCGTAGTCACTAGCATCACACATGAGCTAGAATGGCTCATTCCAATCTGGTGCCATGACTATTGGGGTATTAATTAACATGTCTTTCAATTCGTGTAAAGCTTTCAAACAAGAATCATCAAACGAAAAAGTGGTATTCTATTCCAAAAGTAAGCATAAAGGTTTATAAATTTTCGAGAAGTCTTTAATAAAGCGACGATAAAAACATGCATGTCCCAAGAAACTTCTAATACCTTTGACACTTGTGGGTGGTGGTAACTATTTAATTATCTCTACCTTTGTTGTGTCTACTTCCAGTCACTTTATGCCCGAGATCTATGCCTTCCTTCACCATGAAGTGGCATTTTCCTAGTTCAGGACCAGGTTGGTTTCAATGCATCTTCGAAGAACAAGTTCCAAACTTTGAAGGCATTCCTCGAAACTTTTGCCAAAGACAAAGAAGTCATCCATGAATACTTCTAATTTATTCTTGATCTTATCCGAGAATATTAACATCATGCAATGCTGAAACATTGTTGGAGCATTACACAATCCAAAGGCCATCCTTCTGAAGGCAAATGTCCCATACGGATAGGTAAACATAGTTTTCTCCTAATCTTCTAGAGCAATGGCTATTTGATTATATCCCGAGTAGCCATCCAGGAAAGCAATAAAATGTCTTCCCTGCCAATCTGTCCAACATCTTATTGATAAAGAAAAATGGAAAATGATCCTTCCAGGTGGCATTATTTAGCTTCTTGTAATCCATGCACCCCCTCTAGCCTGTCACAGTCATCGAAGGGATCAGCTCATTTTTATTATTGTAAACCATGAACATTCCACCTTTTTTTGGCACACACTGCACAAGGCGAACCCATGAACTATCAAAAATAGGATAAATTATCCTGGCATCCAGGCATTTTATGACTTCTTTCTTGACTACCTCCTTCATGTTGAGATTCAGTCTCTTCTGGGCCTCAATTTTTTTGCTATGGGTATCTTCTAGAATAATTTTGTGCATATAGATCATTGGGCTTATCCTTCGGATATCAAAAATGGAAAATGATCTTTCCTCCCAGCCTTCAGTCAAATCAGCAGCAATGATCACTAGCAAAGTAGAATTGTCTCCTAGGTAAGCATATTTACGGTGATTTGGCAATGGTTTTAGTTCCAAGTTTGGTAGTTCTGCAATAGATGGCTTAGGTGCTTTAATATCCCTACCAGCCAACTCAAGTGATTCAAGTTAGGAGGAAAATGATCTTTCCTCCTAGCCTTTAGTCAAATCAGCAACAATGATCACTAGCAAAGATGAATTGTCTCCTAGGTAAGCATATTTAAGGTGATTTGGCAACGGTTTCAGTTCTAAGTTTGGCGGCTCCTCAATAGATGGCTTAGGTACTTTGATATCCCTACCAGCCAACTCAAGGGATTCAGGTCTCCTATAATAACTCATAACTTCATTAAGCATGGTTGGTTCTTCAGATTCTTCACTTATCATATCTTCATCATCCTGCTCCATGGCATCATCTTTTGTACACTGGCATATCTATGCTATGTCCACATTGAGAATGGATTCCATCAGCTCAACAGCTTGGCATTCCTTAGGTTCATCTGCATATTTAAGAGCTTGAAACACGTTAAACATAACCTGCTAGTCATTCACACACATAGTAAGCTCACATTTTTTAAAATCAATTAATGTCCTACACGTGGCAAGGAATGGTCTTCCCAATATTATTGGGACATCAACATCAACCTCATATTGTAAAATAATAAAATCAGTTGGGAATACAAATTTATCTACCTTTACCAACACGTCCTCAATCTTAACCTTGGGATGTGCATAAGATCGATCTGCCAACTGAAGTGTCACTGTGGTAGGCCTAGCTTCTCCATTACCAAGTTTCTTGAAAGCTAACATTGTGTAGTCACCTATTTGATCTGCCCCTTTTACTCAATTTGTATATATGTGAATAATGAATCCATAAAATATAAAAATATGTATAAACCCAAATATGCCAAAAAAAAGAGTGGTCCATTAAAAATGTCCAATTACAAGGCCTAATTTGGCCCTAAAGTTAAAAACCCAAAGAACTAAAGGGGATATCCCCTCTCCATACGCAGTTGGTCCATGGCCGTTGGATCACCTCTTAATCCAACAGTCAAGATTAACGTTCGAGAAACCCTAGCCTTTAGCCTTAGCGTCATGTACCTCAGCACCATCCGATTGAAGAGAGGTCAACGGCCCAGATCGTGCAAAAAAACTTCATGGGGATCACCACTCGCACATGGCCATCACAGGCTCGACCCTTTTGATTCTATTAGCCATTCGTCTTCTCTGACTAGACTGCATCCAATGCTGGCGGTTGTGCCCTGCTGATGTTGCCGCTGTGATCCTGAGATTTATTCTCTTATTAGAACGTGTCATGCAAGCAAAAAAAAGGAGAATCAATGACAAAATTAAACAAACATAGCAATAGATTGGGGATTCAAATCGAATCCAAATCAAATATGGGAAGAAATTAACTGAATATGGGGGAAATCAGACTGAATCAATCCGAGCAAGAAAAGAATCATCGAAAATATCATTGTAATCGGGGAATAAATCAAAGGTTTTTCCATTTTTATTTTCATACCATTCATTGTAATCGGCTATAAAAAGCCATGAGTTTCACCATTGTAACACACAATTTACACACGTAATAACAAGCACCACAAGCAAGCTTTTGAGGTATTCTTATACAAAATTTCTATCGTTCTTCTTTTTTATTTACTTTGTTCTTGCTCGAATCAAAGAAAAAGAGGGTGCTGGTCGTTACCTTCCATTAAGGGAGGAGACGTTGCCGGAGGACGAAACCATGTGTGGTATTTTCTCAAATAGGGTTAATTCGATCTTCCCCTAGCAGTTGGGGAATGATCGAAACTCCTACGCAAGACTATATTTTTGAATTTTAGGGATTAATATCTTAATCCCCTTGTGTCTAAATTGACCAGGGTTTACTCAGCTGTGAGCGAATTCGGGTCACTTTTAGAAATTTGTGGATTTTTACATTAATCCTAGCACGCATTCATACGAGTTACCATAGAAAATATTAGTTATCAATTAAGCGCCATTTTATGGGAGTTGTGGCGGTGCGAATCCTTCCCCACACATAATCATGCCCCCGAACCCTTGAGATTTTGTAATCTCTGGTTTGCTTTTAGATTTTTGGTCTACCTAATATAATAAAAGGAACAAGTGGCGACTTTGTTATCACAACTTGGCAACTCCGCTGGGATGTTTGAAGATGGCATAACTTTTACTTGATCACGAGTTATTTTCTTTAGTTATCCATTGCATTTTTGTGTTTGCATTTTTGGTGATTTAAAATTGTCATTGCATTATAACATAAGCCTTCTACTTGGGCTTTATTCAACTTAAGTGGAAGCAAATAGCTATGCCTTCGTGAGTAACCCACTGCATGGGCTAGTGAAAGTCTTATAGGGTCCATAGTACTTATGCTTTCGTAAGTAACCCTCCGCACGGGCATAGTAGAAATGCATCCCCTTGAACTATGTTCGATCTGTAAGCTTGTGATAGGCCAGGATCGAACATCTTGTTCACCTTAGTAGGGGAATAAGGACGGTTCGAGAACCTTTTTAGATCCAAGCCCACATGAATGTATGTTTTGAGAAAGCCCACCCCATTAGAGATATGTGAAAAGCCTTAGGTTTTAATTTCTGTATTATTTATTTTGTTTTTTGTATATTATCCTTGTATTTTATTTCATTATTATCATGTATTGACGCTTTATTGTATTCTATAGAGCATGCATCGCATTGCATCCAGTTGGTATTCCGACTCAGTCAGAGATCATTAGTGTTTGGGTTGTATTATCCAACTCCAGGGTCCCTTGTTCGAACACTGGCGTCAAAAATGAGTCCTTAGAACTTCAGCGAGATAGTGTGCGGAAGGACACCACCGTAGATCTACCAAAGCAAGTACATATGGGTTTGCCTCACAATCATCTATCAGGATTGGTCACTATTTGGGAAAGCCTAGAAGCCCAAGACCGAGCCATATTCACCAAGAGGTATGGAGACATAGCCCTTCTGCTTAGTATAGAGATAGACAAGCCCATGGTTCTAGCTATTGTTGAATTTTGAGATCTGGTCCATCGTTGCTTCATCTTCAATCAGAAAGACATGACCCCTACCATAGAAGAGTACATAGTTTTGTTGCGCCTAGAGTTGAAGAAGCCTGGCAAGATATATTGGAAAGAGACGAACTTCGGCTATCAGAAAAAATTTGCCAAGCTTTCTAGTCTAGATGTGAAGGAGGTGGATGCCCATCTTGCAGAGAAGAACAAGAGCCCTTGCTTCACTTAGGAGTTCATCTACGCCCAGATCATGAAGGATGTAAAGCACGGAAGAGTCTTCGATTTTCTTGCCTTAGCCATTTATGGGTTAGTGATCTTCCTGAAGGTCTTGGGATATGTGGAGATAACTTTAGTTGACTTGTTAGCCCAGAAAAACGTAAATCCTATTTCGATGATCTGGACATAAACCTTCAAGTCCCTGAACTTTTGTCGAATAGGTCACTTCACCAACTATTCACAACTCCTTTACTTATGGTTGTATAGTCATTACTGGGACAATGAGAAGTTAAGTAAACACTCGGCGTCTAGAGACTTGGTCTCGATCATAAAAGTTACTAGAAAGCGGTGGTAGTAGAATGGGAAACAAGAATATTGGGTTGCCTTCTTCCAAAACCTTTCCGACAGTGACGTGACATGGAGAGCCCCATGGATATATCTAGTGACGCGATCTTATACAAGTATGGGAAGATGGAGTGGGTCCCTCTCATAGGCTTATGGGGAGCCACCAATTATACGCCTCTTTTCTTACGATGCCAGTACGGATTCGAACGGTTTATTCATGTTACTCATAAGCTACGAGAAGAGTTCTCCTACAAGGAGGATAATTTCACGAAACGAGCCACAGAGTTGGCTAGTTACTGAAAATAAACATATCGAATGAAGGTGATCCTATTTGCCGGTGTTATACCGGAAAATGCGAATTGGAGAAAACAAATGATTGATAATATAGGCTTTCCAGTCCTGGAGAACCAATCAAATAACCCTCAACTAGGCATCCTTATGGCCGAGCTAGAGGTCTACAAGCAAGATTTTGATAAAGAAAAAGAAATGCTATAGGGAAGAATCACTGAGCTCGAGGGCAAGCTCATCATAGAAGAATATCAAAGAGAGCGCTACCAGAAAGAGGTGAAGATCCTATTAACAAAGTAAGGGCTCCACTTGAAAGATGTACGAGAGCTGACTCAAGAAAACAACTGCTTAAAAACCCAAGGGGCACATGCTAGTAGCTCTAGAACCTCGAAAGAAGAAAATGCACAACTTGATGATATGAAGAAAGAGTTAAAGCTTTGGCAACGAGAGACATAAAAACAAAAGAGAATGCAGACCGACTTGCAGAGAAAAGTAACACTTAGAAGGGCAATACTCGGAAGCACGTAGTAGCCTCAAAAAATACCGTGACCGGAATCAAGAACTCCAAGAGAAATTGAAGAAAGAGGAAATAAAGGGTGTTGAGGCCGAATTGCTTTGTTATGGTCTCAAGGACTTGAAGACACAATTACAAGCATATAAGAACCATATTCGTACCATTATTGATGACTAAGACTATGAGAATATCTAGTGCGCCAACTCCAAGCGAGTCGTTGACGTTGCATGCTTGGGTAGAAATCTGCATATTGACCATTTGACTCGGCAACTCCAAAAAGCAGTATACAAGCCCTAAGAAATAAAGAACCGGGTAGAAGATTTGAGAGAAAAGTTCCTCCCAAATGGGGAAGATGGGCAACATCTGCTAGACTTCCTAGTCAAGGTAGTGGACCAGTATCAGCAGGTTAGCCAGTTCGCTGGCCGTATTTAGAGAGAGGTCGCGCTAGTTGGAGAATTTGAGCAACCGACACCAAAACACATCAAAAAAGGAAAGCAATTAGATTAGAAGATTATTTTCTTTATGTTGTAAAAATAATGTGTACTCGAAACTTTATGATCTATAAAGTGCACTTTTGATTTCGGAATACCACTGGTTTTGCATCATTTGCATTCATACTTTTACTTCACCTAATAATTTGTATTAAATTAAATAAATAAAACAATTAACTAAGGGAAGTTTGATCGCAGTTGACAAAATTATACCCATTCTCAGACTCAAAAAATAGACATGGAAAACATAATGGCAACAATAGAAGTCAGCTTGAAGGACGCTCAGGACCAGTTTGAGAAAATTGAGAAAGATTTGAAAGGCAAAATTACCAATGCCTAAGAGAACATCATACTTCATATAACAGCCATGCTTGGCTACAAAAACCCTGAAGCTAGCAAAGCCCTTAAGAATATGAACGTGGTGATACCCTCACAAGAGGAGAATCGTAAAGCGCTCGAAGGAAATGTTTAAATTCATCTTTTAAGAACCTCGACCAATGCTCTGGTGGAGTCTGGATAAGTCGAGGTGACGATCAAGATTTAAAAGTTACAAACCTTGACAAAATAGCCAACAAGATCCGGGCAGATAAGAAATTAGAAAACCGTTGCGACAAGCTTGATGTGATTGTCAAAGCCATACAAAGAGTCACCATTCACGGTGGCCTAGATCTTAGGGACACTGGATTTTGAGAAGTATAAAGGAACTATATGCCCTTCAGCACATTTGACTATGTACTGTACGAAGATGTCTTATTATCTTGATAATGAGAAGTTACTCATTGTAATCACTCATTTTTTACCGGGTTTTAGTGTTATTAGTATTATTTTAATAGTAATATTATTAATATAAAATTAATGAAAAAGTAAAAATAATAAAATATAAAAAGTAAAAAAATTAATTAAATTAAAAAAGCAAAAAAAAAACTGTGGATGGGGGTGGTCCTCGTCACCCCCATAAGCCCCCCAATTTCCTATAAATAGGAGGCATGGGGTGGGGGCAATTTACGCAAAAAAATGAAATAATCGGCAGTGGCAGCCAAATAAGGAAGCTTAGGCTCCCGGCTAGCCAAGGACCGGGGCAGTGCCCTCAGTCCTAACCGGTTCGATCGGGGTCCTATTTTAGGTCCGATCTAGTTAATATTTTTGGAGAGGTCGTGGTAGATCGCGGTGGGGTTCAGTCGGGGTTCATCATTCGAGCTCCTAGTTAGGTATATTTTCTTCTCTTTTTATTTGTATTGTAATTTTTATGATTTAATGAAGTATTAGTTAATTTAAAATTGTGCTCTTTTTTAGTTTGTATGTTTATTTATGTTTTAGATTAGTATTTATTATGTTTTAAATTTATGTTTTAGATTAATATTTTATTTATGTGTTAGATTAATATTTATTTGTGTTTTAGATTACTGTTTTATTTATGTTAGATTAGTATTTTATTTATGCTTTCTAAGGTTGCATAATGGAATATAAATTGTCAATGCGGTGTCTTTTTATCCGAGTGTAAACAGGGCCAGTATCAGGCGTAATGATGGTGGTTGGGCATTTACTCTCGGATAACGGGGCCTTTAAAATTTACCCGCACTTATAACCAAATTTTAAATTAATCGTCACTTTAATCCGGAAAGTTTAATATTAATAAAGCGATAATTATTAAAGTAACAATTTTGGGCGGTGTGGGGGTGCTAATCCTTCCCCTCCGTAACCGACTCCCGAACCCAACAGTTTTCAAATCTCTGGTTTTATGGTGTCCGGCCTACCTAAGTGGCCGGTGGCGACTCCAATTTCTAAATAAAATGCGGTTTCTAAAAACCTCATGGAAGACATTATTTTCAAAACAAAACAATAGATAAAACACGTTTTTAGCGTAAAAGGACATCGCTACAGATGGCGACTCCGCTGGAGACATTTTTTTTGTTTTTTCAAACAAAATAAAGTGAGTCGAGCTTTTTAAATAATTATCGCTTTATTAATATTAGAAATTCCGGATTAAAGTGACTATTAAACTAACATTCGGTTATAATTGCGCGTTTATTTTGACGCATTTAAAATATGGCATATAAACCCATTTTTTAAGTGGGGGAAAACGCTAATGCTTTTGTGGAGATATCATTCTCTCGTGTAGGCCTAGCAAGTACCTTCGGGGCTCGAGTACCTTATGCTTTCGTAAGGATATCGTTCCTTCGTGTAGGCATAAGCGAATGGGTCCCATTGAATTGAACCCGATTGAAAGGAGCCTATAGTGGGTGATGATCGAGGGCCTTACTACCCTTAGTAGGGGACATCAAGGACAGTTCGGGTACCTCTTAGCACCAACACTGCATGTAGAGAACATATAGAAACCCACCCCTTTAGAGCCATGCAGATAACCTTAGGTGTTTTAGACGGGATAAATAGGGTTGTTTTATTTGTTTACCTTATTTAATTTGTCCTTTTATTTATGTATTTATTATTATTTTTATCTCGTACTAACTCATTTCTTTTTGTGTTTTATTTTTATTTTACACATACTTTGTTGCATTATCATTGCATCCACATTACATAGAGGTGTTGATTCAAGTGGTTTGCCCGATTATAAAATATTTCATCATGGAAAAAAGGTGTCTTAAGAAGGACGGCATTGATCCAGTCGTGCGACATTAGTCAGAGATTAATCAACAGATCCGAGGTAACAATTTGCCGAGCAAGCGTGTAGTGCCAAAGTACACACGAGACCCTGATGGTAGACATACAATGAGTTGCAAGGCATGTGAATGACTTAGCTATCGAACTCGCGGCTCTCCGACCTTTCGTAACCCCGGACATGGAAGAAGCACCAAGGTTTATCAAGTTGCTCAGAGCTATCGAGGAGCTAGGAGGTAGAGCTAGGGCTTATGTATAGAACTTTGTTTTGTAATTAAGACTTTTTGTAATAGGGACTATTTTTGTAATGTGGACCCTTTTTGTAATCTGGACCCTTTAGTTCCCATGAAAGTCGTTCGAAAGGGTGATTACCAGCGGAATCAACGCCTTTATTTGCATTCATGTTGCATATCATGATATGGTGTTGATTCAAGAATAGTTCATTAAAAGGCTTTCAAAATAGAAAAGGTCTGCTTTGCCGAAAACGATAATATTATAGTATCAAGTTAGGCCGAGCAAAGACCAATCGAGAAAGAAGATGGTACGATAGTAAGGCACGTGCGGCGCAGAAGATTCAGTCAGGGCCGCAGAACCTTAATTTTAAATCTTCACATTTAACCCTTTTGTAAAAATCTCAAAGATTTTAATTTAACTCCTTTAAATTTTTTTTGAAAATAATATTATTTTGCTTTGAATCTTTTTCCCTCCTAAAACTTTCAGAATAATACTAATAACAAAAGAAGTTTTATTTTTAAGTAAGTTAAAACTTTTTGATAATAAAAAAGGGGGAAATTTTTAAACCAAATGATCCTTGAGAATTTTAATTTAAACCCCAAAAAGTTTTAAAGTACTCCTCTAGGATCGATAGAATCCATCCCTGTTTAGACGTATTATTCGGTTGCACCCAGATCTACAGAAGAAAGGATCTTGTCTGCATTATGCATGCACTTGTTGATGTCCTTTTTAGAAGCCACAAAAATAAATATCGTGACGTCACGAGTCCATGGAATAGAATAAGTGGAGAAGACGAAGTCATCCATTATCCTGAAGACGATGTCGAGACGTAGAGCACATGTTTTGCTTTCCGAAGTCAAGGTCTCCAGAATAAATCCAACTGTTACCTGTAATTCATTATTAATTTCTTGCAAACAAACATTTTCTCTATTGAAAGTTTTTTAAAGACTGTTCGAGAATCAACACCGCATTTGCATGCATTCTCGCATTTATAGGGTATTGATTCCCAAAGTGGTTTCTCAAATCTCAGAAATCGTTCATAATTGGCAAAGGGCGTCTAGTCAGATATTAGAGGGCACGGATCCAGGGTTTTGCCCCAAAACAAGATCGGAGACAATAGAACATGAACCGTCTGAAGACTTCAGGTCAGACACGGTACTGGTAATGAGCAAAGTAAAGTGCATGAGTTGAAAGAAGCAGAGGGAAGAAGTGTTGAATCAGACGAATACTTTGACGAAAGGTAAGCGATCCATCGAACCGAAAGAAGAATCGATTAAGAATCAGAATAGAGAGTGGGATAGTCAGAATTCTACCTCCAAGCCAGCCAAATACGACAAATTGAACCCTTTTGTGATCCGCATCAATAAACAGGCAGAAGGTATGTCTGAGTCGGGCTTTTAAAAACTAGAGCTCAGTCTAGAAGAAACCCGAGAAGCAAGTAATGAAAAGAAGTACATCTCGATTCCTGTGAGGTACACCGAACTACTCCTAATGTTCATCGAGAATAGCCTTATTCCCTCGGTGAAGTCTCTAGCGAAGAGACCGTATTATCTGAGAGATTACGACACATGTGCTATAGGCAATTACCGTTTAGGAAGTTAGGGTCACATTATTGAGGATTGTGGGGCCCTGAGGAACAAGTTCAAGATCTTATCACGATGAGAATTTTGGGTTTCGAATACGGAGTTCCCCAATTCTATAGTGAGCTAATAATCACCCGAGGGGCAAAGTCGAGGAATAATCGATATCTAGGACAAAGTTCGAGTAATACCGAAGTGGGTCACTCAAGCGAGTTAAATTTGAAGACCGGAGATAGGGGTATCCCAGGAAAGGGATATTCTTTCGAGTTCAGCCAGCTCAGATAAGATAGAGATAACTTGGATAAAATTGAATTTGCAGAATGATCACCAGAAGCTTTACTTAGTGTTTAAGAATATCAGATTGGGTCACCTTTAAAGAATAGATGAACGGTGTTGTTCAGTTGAAGGACGACTCAGAATATTGGAAGAAGAGAAACTAGTCAAGCGAGAGTCAAGTCAGGCGGTTATCAGGTAAGTTTGAGGAAATTGGGAATAGGTACGACAGTCTCCAGATATGAGCTACAGAATAACTTAGCCATTAACAAGAGTTTTGGAAACAAGTTTACGACAGAACAATGACAATCCAACACTCTTCAGTTGGAAAGTAAGGAGTAAGTGGAATAGCTCGAGACTTCTTTGCGTGAATACAAGGTTCGTGTAGAAGTTAACAAACAGGTTGCTGCAGAAAAATGTTGTAGGGACAATTTCCAAGCTGCGAAAGACTAAGCAGGGGATAGATGAAGACCCGAAGATCGATATTACCCGAGCAGGTAAGGCAGCTCAACAAGGTGGCAGGCTTAGTCAGAACATGGACCAAGTGTTGGACCACGGAGGTAAGCTGACCGGACTACTGGATGAAGTTAAGAAAGTAGACACTGAAGCTTATCAATAATTGTAAATATCTAATATCTGATATAATGAAACCTTTTGGCCTCAATGAACATCGTTCTATAGGGATCACTTTTGGAATCAATATCTTACTACATTCATGTTTATATTTTAGGATTGCATTGCATTACATTGTACAGTCATGGCATATTTTACATAACATTATCATTACATTGCATAAAATTTTTGGGGGTAATCCAAAGAACAATTAAAGTTTTATCATGAATAAAAGAATTGAACACGCTCAAAAATCAAGATTCGAGCAGTTAGAAGATGGACTCGAGAGAAAAGAGAGAAAAAGGGAGTTTGATGCCTTTGATGCAAGAAAGCTCTGTTAGAACCCTAATTTGGTCATTCCTCAGGATTCCAAAGATTCCCATATTTGCACATGCTAACGGAACAAGATGCCCCAAGATTCACGTGACCATATTCTGTAAAAAGATGGAGGGCTGCATTGAAAAATTGTCGATCCACTACTTCCCCGACAGTCTAGCAGGACCTACTGTGATATGATATGCTTTGGACCTAGCACCAAGTCGTCAGTATCTCCAGGGTACGAAGATGAAACCTGATGAAAGCTTCAAGGAATGTGCTTTGAGGTGTCTGTGTTTAGCGACCCAGGTGCAGCCTCCCGTAGATGAAGAGGAAAGTGACTTACATGCCACATTTCTTATTTCTTCTTTGATAAGGTGCTCGAGGAAATGAATGCCATCTTTGAGGACTGCATGACAGTCGGAGAGAGAATCGAACATGCACTCTGGGACCTAAGTTTAAAAGACCAGATATGCCTAGGAGCAGAATGAAAGAAAGAGATAAATGGGTACCACTTTCGAAGGTTCTCATGATCGTAAGAGAAGAAGACAGGCAGATTTCTCTGAATCACCGAGAAAAAATCCTCGAAAAAGTACATATTTAGAGATATTTGGAGTATTCCATCTCGGACATATGGCCTCATCTGGTCAAGGGTTAGTACCTTACCTCAAGGCCGATAAAGATTACGCCCATTTTATTTGCTCACAGTTTTGATCCATACAGTATATGTGATTTCTACATTGAGGCGTCAGGGCATGACACTAAGAAATTTGGGGTCGTTAATAGAAAAAATCAAGAAGCTGGTTGACGAGAGAGTTGATCCAGCGGTGGAAAAACAAGAGAAGAGGCAAGCCTACACTACAAAAAACCATAATGAGTTAGTTCTCGGGAGGTAGTCCGAAGGTCCCTATGGTTTTCCCATCAGTTCTCAAAGAAATTCTCAATGCTTTGAAAAAAAACTCTCAAACAGATATTTTTTAGAATTAAAAATCACATTTCTATTTAGAAAGCATTTTTACATTCTTGATTCTTTAAACATTTTATTTTTATGAGGTAGTTTTTGTTCTCCCATATGCATATACACGCAGTTTTGAATGGACATATGTATATATAATTTCTATACCATGTCCTCGAATTTTGAATGCAATAGTACATTTGCTTCAGATCCAAAGATCAACTCTAAGTTGCATATATTTAGAAGAGATTGAATGTTGTGGGGATACTGTAAAGGTGAGTATCTGCTAGTTTACTTAGGCCAACAGAGGAACAAAGCGAGTGTTTAGACAATGGGCAGTTCCCATTTTAGGAATTTATCTTCTCAGGCACTTGTCGTTGAAGATCGTTGAAACGAGAGTTGACCCTAAACCTCTACCCCCGAAGGCTTTCTCATGACATTTGTGAATGTGACGACGAATGGTATTCTTTTACTTTGCCAGAAGACAGAGATGAGACCAGACAGATTGGATATGAAGATCAGAAAATCATCAGAAGAAAGTGGTTGAAAACAAGGATATGTCCAAACGAAAAACCAAAGAAAAGAAGAGAAATGGCAATCAGAAGGCCGAACCAAACGAGATCGAGAAAATATCAGAAGAGCTGCAGAGAGGCAATTAACTTCGAGTGGAAGATAGCATCAATACCCAGTATAGATACGTGTTGATTCGATGATACATTTATAGTCTCGAATAAGAAGAAATAGATTCAAGGCTAAAAACCCAAAATGGGCAGTCTAAACCAAAAAACAAAAAAAAAAAAACAAAACAAAAAAAGAGAAAAAAAAGAGAAAAAAATAAAATAAAAAAAGAAGAAAAAAGAGAGAGAGAGAAAAGGAAGAGAAAAAAAGAAAAAAAAAGAAAAGAAAAAGGGAAAAAAGAAAAAGAAAGAAAGAATATTGTATATGCTTCACACACAGATCAAATAATACAAGAACGAGACTTCAACTATGAGCAAGAGACACAAGGAATCCACATTTCAAGTAAATATCAGTTTTGAAAATTAGTATAGAAGCTCTAATTGAAGCTAAGTCAAGACAACTCGGCCCGAAGATTGCCAATTTCGAAAAAAGAAATGACCTCTAGGGTAAAAACCCAAAAATGGGCAGACTAGAGTGATCCTGAAAAAGAAGAAAAAGAGTAGCCTGCCTGAGCATGCCGGCATCAATATCCAACCAAAATACACTGATCTGAAGGTACAGAAGAAGGAAGTGACCTCTAGGGTGAAAACCCAAAAATGGGCAGTCTAGAGCGATCCAAGAGAAAAAGTGAAAAAGAAGAAAAGAAAAAAAAAGAAGAGAAAAGAAGAAAGAAAGAATAACATTTCATCTGGGCATGCCAATCATAAGAATTCCCAGAAATGTATTCGTAGTCCTTCATTCAAGAAATCTCAGTTTCGAGGAGTTTTAGAGGATCAAACATTCTTGAACAAAAAACGAACATCAGTACATAGCCAGAATGCAAGGCAGCCTACAGTAAAAAAGAAAAGAAATGAACTCTAGGGTGAAAACCCGAAAACGGGCAGTCTAGAGTGATCCAAAAAGAGAAGGAATAATGGGCATATCCAAGTTACACAAGTACAGAAATACGGTTTCACTTAACCATAAACCAAAGGCCTACATTACAAGCCCCAAAGACCATTCTGATCATCCATAGATATCCAAGTTGAATGAGAATGTCTTCAGATTTCATTATGCCTATAAGGGTTAACTTTGCTTCAAGGAACATCAAACTTCGAAGTGCTTGATCGATAACCAAATGAGGGAAGGATGTGGCATGGTGAGATAGTGAGATTAAGAGAGCCACCTTAAACGGGGTAGAAACTAGGTAGGGTTGTTCCTCTCAAAAGCCTATTAGACCAGAAGAAACTATACATTTGCATATATCTCCACAATGGTCAAGATCTTCTAAATATGCGCTTTATTAGAGTTAATCTCTGGCAATTTGAAGTAGATGTGCTATGGTGTTTGATATTTTGGGGGCAAACATGTTTTAAAAGGTTTGACATTTCTCCCAAAGTTTTGATGATTACCATTTCCCCAAGCATTAGTTTTTAAAATATTTGGAAATATACTTCGAATTTTGTTTACCATTCTCCAAACATTAATTTTTTAAAAATGTTTGGTCCTTAAAAAAAAAAAAAAAAAGATGTTTACTATTTGTTCCAAACAATGTTTTCAAAATGTTTGGTATCTCCTCCAAGTTGTGATTTTCAAAATGACTGTTATCTTTTCAAACAGTCATTATTTTTTTGAAATATACACAAATAAATTGCCTTTTGCACTACTTTTAAAATGAATGATGATGAGATTTAAAGCATAGGGACCGAGAGTTAGTTCCCGTCGAAATGCTACGAGAAGATCAAGGATGAGCTCAGGGGATGGAAGCATTTTGGCTCACCCTGGTGACTAGAAATAGATCAAGGCTCTGTATGATGGGTCAGAAAATTCAAAGTAGTGGAGCCCGTGGTTGAATGGGGCAACGCCATGCGAAGAAAATGACAAGGGTTCTTATAAGAATAATATAAGAACCAGAAGATCATTTATGAAGACATGTGATAACCCTGAAGACAAGAAAGCCCACAAAAGGTTTGAAAGCATGCTAAACTAGATTCGAAGTGATTGATCAAATGAGGATTTAAGAGCATACAGTGAAGAAGTAAAGAGATGAAGAAATCTGAGGAATGACCTTTCAGCGTGTAAGACTTTAGAACAAAAAATGGATGTAAGAAAAAAAAGAAGAAAAAGAGAAAAAGAAAGAGAAGGAGAAAAAAAAAAAAAAAAATAAAAATAAAAATAAAAAATAAGAAGAAATTGAAGGAAAAAATAAAGAAAAAAGAAAAGGAAAAGAAGAAAAGAGAAGAAGAAAAAGAAAGCACGACATTTCATGCATCATATAGATAGAGGCATGTCAATATTTGCTTGTTTTTAGACAGGTATTTGAAGAATTGTCAAAGAATTTACTAAAGAAAGAAAAGATCGGCAGCCATAGCAGCGTGAGGCTAAATGTTAAATCCTTCGGGTCATCGGTAAGTCCTTCGAGTACGGTGTTAAGTCCTTCGGGCCACCATTAAGTCTTTTGAGCATAGTGATAAGTCATTCGGGCCACCATTAAGTCTTTTGAGCATAGTGATAAGTCATTCGGGCCATCAGTAAGTCCTTCGGGAATGATGTGGCAGCCATAGTAGCGTGAGTCCAGAAAGATCAGTAGCCATTTTCGGCGTGAATCCCTAAATTTTTAGAAAGATCGGTAGCCATTTTCGGCGTGAATCCCCAAATTTTTAAAAAGATCGGTAGCCATTGTCGGCGTGAATCCCCAAAATTGAAGAAAATTTCTGCAGCCATAGTAGCGTGAGGCCAGATGACGGTAGCCATTTTCGGCTTGAATCCCCAAAATTGAAGAAAATTTTGGCAGCTATAGTAGCGTGAGTCCAGAAAGATAGGTGGCCATTTTCGGTGTGAATCCCCAAATTTGAAAAAAGTTCGGTAGCTATAGTAGCGTGAGTCCATAAAGATCGGTAGCCATTTTTAGCGTGAATCCCCAAATTTTCAAAAAGGTAGGTGGCCATTTTCGGCGTGAATCTCCAAATTTGAAGAAAGTTCGGCAGCTATAGTAGCTTGAGTTCAGAAAGATCGGTAGCCATTTTCGGCGTGAATCCCCAAATTGAAGAAAGATTTCGGCAGCCTTAGCAGCGTGAGTCAAGAAAGATCGGTAGCCATTTTCGGTGTGAATCCCCAAATTGAAGAAAGATTTCGGTAGCCTTAGCAGCGTGAGTCCAGAAAGATCGGTAGCCATTTTCGGGTGAATCCCAAAATTGAAGAAAGATCGGTAGCCATTTTCGGGTGAATCCTCAAATTTGAAGAAAGTTCGATAGCCATTTTTGGCGTGAATCCCTAAATTTGAAGAAAGTTCGGTAGCTAATTTTGGTGTGAATCCCCAAATTGAAGAAAGATTTCGGCGCCATAGAAGCGTGAGTCCAGAAAGATAGGTAGCCATTGTCGGCGTGAATCCCCAAAATTAAAGAAAGATCGATAGCCAGAGTAGCGTGAGTTAAGAAAGATCGGCAGGCTTAGTAGCGTGAGTCTAGAAAGATCGGCAGCCATAGTAGCGTGAGTCCAAAAAGATCGACAGCTGATAAGTGTTCAAAAGTACTATTTTTCTTACCCTTTTTACTCATATTATTGTTAGACTTAGGCTCATATTAGTTGCATAGTTAGCCATTCATGCATTAATCCATGTTTCCTTCAATCGTTGAGCTTGATTACATAACTTGGTGATTTTTGTGGAAATAGATGCTGCTTTGGTGTGTTTTTGTGTGTGTATGTGCAGGATCACTTGCCAAAGCAATGCCGAGCTAGTTGCCAGGGCAATGCATGAAGGAGACGCCGAGCCAGTTGCCATGGCATTTGTCGACAAAGACCAAAAGCAATATGGATGTCGAAATTCATGACTTTACAAGCCCAAGATGACATGGAGCAAGGCCCAAGCCCAAAGGAATTTGATTGCCATGCAGAGATTAAAGAAGAATTAAATTCCAAGAAGATAGGAGAAGTTCTAATAGGAATAAAATTATAATAAAGAATTATATTCTTTAAAGATAAGTTAATTCCAACTCAAACTCCTCCTCAAAGAAGGACTTTGGCCTAGCCCTATAAATAGCAAGTTAATTTCGACAACTCCAGAGGAGAGCAAGAGTTAATTTCGACAACTCCAAGAGAGGAAGCAAGGGGAATTTTCGGCAAGCATCTAGGGCAAGGAATTTTCGACAAGCTTCATCTTTTCTTCCTTGTTCGATTGGGTTTGGTTATTATGTTTTGTGGTTGTGAGAAACTATTGGTTTTTGTTTAGGTAATAAGAGTTTGCACTTTTCTATTTCAAGGTTTATTCATTCTTGGTTCTTATTATTGCTTGCGAGTGAATTGGGAGAGGATCTCGTGATTTCATCCATTTATCTAATATCGGGAGAGTTAGATTCAAGAAACGAATGAATATGATCTTTATTCAATCCAATGATGGTGAAGATTAATCTGGCTTAGGAATAAGTTAAGGATTTCAACGGCTATGAGGAGCGCAAGATTGGTTGTTGTTCACCCTTGATTCACGCAGGGATGTATTATCAAGGCATGCACAAGTAGCTAGAGTTTCGACTTAGGGATAAGAAGAAACCATTGAAGAACGCTCCGCCGAGCCTTGAAGTTGCTGCCCGATCGCCCAAGTAGTTGCCCAACTAGTCGCCCCAGGCAACCATCAATTAGTTGCCAAGGCAACCCCGTCGTGCAAGTTGCCACGACAACCGAGTTGCCGTGCACTCTTTTACCAAGACAATCCAATCGGCTATCACACCTCAACTCACGATAACCTAGCCTATCTCTCTCAATTGAATTCATCTTTTCTTTTACTTAATTGCTTTCTAGATTAGTTATTAGTTAAAACTTCTATAATCCTTTACTTGTGTTTTTACTTTTTACGATTGCAAGAGACTAGATTCTTGAAGTGGCACCAATCCTCGTGGAGACGATATCTTTTATACTATAACTTGCGACGTGTATACTTGCACATTTGCGTAGCACTTATTACGCGCAACAAGTTTTTTGGCGCCGTTGCGGGATTGGCAATAGCGACTTTGTTTTTACTTTCTTGCACTTTCTTTTTATTTTTCTTGTTTAAAATTCAAAGGGCTAACAAACTTTGGTTTTGCATTGGTATATGACTGGCGAGACCGATTTCACCAGAATATCCCTTTGATCCGTAAATCGAACGAACCTTACAAAGACTTAGACGAAGGATAAGAGAAGCAATGGCAAATCAAGACGGCAATATGAATCAAGATGTTCGAGCGGGAGGAAGAGTGATTCTTGCACGAAACAGAACTATTCGAGACTATCTTGAAGAAGATCTTGATGGACTTAACCCGGGAGTTGTCGTTTTGAAATTGAAGCCGACCACTTTGAGTTGAAACCGGTAATGTTTAATATGATCAACACAATTGGTCAATTTGGCGACTCAAAGAATCGAAGATGCACGGCAACATCTGAAATCTTTCCTCAAGATTTGCAACTCGTTCAAGATACACGGAGTCACCCCGATGTCCTACGATTAAGATTATTCCCTATTCACCGAGGGATAGGGCGAAAGTATGGCTGAATAGCATTCTGCGGATCCATAGCATCTTGAAATGATCTTTGTCGTGATTTCCTTGCTAGATTTAATCCTACAAATTTGGTGATAAGCCGTAGCGACATTACTTCTTTTGGACAGGCGGATGATGAATCCATGTACGAGGCTTGGGAGCGATATAGAGAACTTCTACACAAATGCCCTTTACGGATTCGGTGTGGACTCAAGTAACAATGTTTTACAACGCCGTGAATACACCAATAAGGATGATGCTAGATGCCTCAAGCAAACGGCATACTCCTAGATAAGTCATTTGGAAGAAACAATGCAAATTTTAAACAGGCTGGCCAAGAATGATTATCAATTCCCATCTACTAGAAGAGGAGGAGTTAGACGCCAAGCCACAATACATGAACTAGGATCATCGATTCAATTTCGGCACAATTGGCAGCTTTAACCAAGATAGTCCGAACATGCAAAAACCAAACAACACACATGAAGTCAAGGTAATGGATTCTTTTTGTGAGTTATGTGGCGATAACCATAATTCTTCCGAATGTATGCGAGAATCCGGAATCTAGCTTCTATGTGGGGAATTACAATCGAGCAACAACATGATGTCAAATACATACAATCCAACTTGGAAGAAGCACCCAAATTTTTCATGGAGTAATCCCAACAATGCTCTAAACCGAACAATCGAATGCACAAGCATCGGGATTCCAAAGAGAATATGCCACGGCAACAGATGCCACAGCAACAACCGACAACATCTAGTTCTTTGGAAAATTCTCTAAATGCTTTTATGATGAAAACTTAATCTTATATGGCTGAGAATAGTAATTTCATAAAAAGAACTGATGCTTTTATTAACAGGACCGAGATGAGATTGCAAAACCAAGAGGCGGCAATCAAATCATTGGAAAATCAAGTCGGACAGTTTGTTCAAAATCTGAACACTAGACCACAAGGAGGTTTACCTAGCGATATCAAGTCGCAAGAGGAACGGCCATGAGCAATGTAAGGCAATCACCACCGTAAGTGGCCAACAACTTAGAGAGGTTCAAACCCGCTCGTCAAACAAAACTCCACAAAAAGATCAAGACGAACCTAGCGGCAAAGCCTCAGATGCTGAACCAGGAATTACCGCGACAACCGGCAATAAACATGCCTCGACAAGCGATGACGCCTCGGCTTCTTGTGATAAGCATGCCTCGGCAATACCAGTTGATAATGCATCGGCAACTCCAGATGTCCCGGCAATGCCATCAATCAGATTTCAAACCAATGAAAGGATCGAAGATATCCGACTTCCACCACCATTCCCACAAAGGTTGAAGCGACAAAAGCAAGAATACCAATTCAAGAAGTTTCTTGATATCCTAAAGCAAGTCCACATCAACTTGCCATTGGTGGAAGCAATTGAACAAATGCCAAACTATGCCAAGTTTCTTAAAGACATTGTGTCCAAGAGAACAAGGCTAGGAGAGTTTGAAACAGTTGGTCGCTGATGAGGAGGGATGCATGGCAATGTTGCACAATCGTATGCCACCCAAGTTGAAGGATCCCGAAAGTTTCACAATACCCTGTTCCATTGGAAATCACTATGTCGGGAAAGCATTATGCGACCTTGGGGCTAGCATAAACTTGATGCCTAAATCGGTTTTCCAAAAACTAGGAATCGGGAAGGCAAGACCTACAACAGCCATGCTACTGACTAGCCAATGATCAGATCCTATGTGCATCCAGAGGGAAAAATCGAGGACATACTTGGTAAAAGTTGATAAATTCATTTTTCCCACTGACTTTATTGTTTTGGATTGTGAAGCGGATGAGCATGCACCTATCATTCTCGGGAGACCATTCCTAGCGGCGGGGAGAACTTTGATTGATGTTGAAAAGGAGAACTCACAATGAGGGTGAATGACCAGCGGTAAAACTAAATGTGTTCCAAACACTAAGGCATGCCGATGATCCGGAAGAATGCCAACTACTTCATGCCACGGCAGAGTTTAACCGATGAGGAATTTAGTTGCCTCGGCAACTACATTGCCGAACACGAGGAACATGAGGAGTATGAAGAACCGGTCGATGAGGAACAACCGGAAGAGGCAAATTGGCTAGTCAATCGACCAGGTACATACTTTGAACCTTTGGACTACTCGGGTAAGGAAGGTAAGCTCGAAAAACCCTCATCGAAAATCCACCAATTCTTGAGTTGAAACAATTGCGAGCAATCAAATATGTATACTTAGGGATCGATAATACATTACCCGTAATTATTTCCTCTAAGTTACAAACTGAGCGAGAAAAGATGCTGATCAACATGTTGAAGCTACATAAAAGGCAATAGGATGGACAATTGCCGACTTGAAGGGAATTAGCCGTGCGGTGTGCATGCACAAGATCTTGTTGGAAGATGATCACAAACCTTCAATTGAGGCCCAGAGGAGACTGAATCATGCCATGAAAGGGGTTGTAATGAAAGAAATCATCAAGTGGCTTGACGCCGACATTATATACCCTATCTCCGATAGTATGCGTGGGTAAGTCCCGTACAATGTGTACCGAAAAAGGGAGGTATATAACAGTGGTAAGCAATGAAAATAATGAACTTATCCCAACCAGATGTGACGGTTGGAGGGTTTGTATGGACTATCGAAAGCTAAACAAAGCCACTAGGAAAGATCACTTCCCATTACCCTTTATTGATCAAATGCTTGACCGTCTTGCGGGTAAACCCTTTTACTGTTTTCTTGATGGTTATTCAGGTTACAATCAGATTGCCATAGCACCAGAAGATCAAGAAAAGACAACCTTCACATGCCCATACGGTACTTATACCTTCCGAAGGATGCCGTTCGGATTGTGTAACGCCCCGGCAACCTTCCAAAGATGCATGATGGCACTCTTTTCAGACATGGTCGAAGACTTCCTTGAGATCTTCATGGATGATTTTTCGGTTTTTGGTAATGACTTCGACGGCTGTCTCGGTAATTTAGAGAGGGTGTTGGCAAGATGCAAAGAAACGGACTTAGTCCTCAATTGGGAGAAATGCCACTTTATGGTAGATGAAGGAATAGTGCTCGACCACAAGATTTCATCCAAGGGAATTGAAGTAGACAAAGCAAAGGTGGACGTGATCGAGAGATTACCCCCACCAAATTCGATTAAAGGAATTCGAAGTTTTTCGGACATGCGAGTTTTACGGGAGGTTCATTCATAATTTTTCTAAAATCACTAAACCCTTGTGTAATCTGCTTGAACAGGATAAAGTCTTCGATTTTGATGATTCTTGCACCCAAGCATTCGAAACCCTAAAGAAAAAGCTTGCCTCGGCACCCATTGTCGTTCCACCAGATTGGACGCTACCTTTTGAGCTCATCTATGATGGAAGTGATTTCGCGGTAGGAGCAGTCCTAGGCCAACGCACAGGTAAGACCTTCCATGTGATATACTACGCTAGTAAAACTCTTAATGATGCTCAAGTGAATTACACAACAACGAAGAAAGAGTTACTAGCTGTAGTTTTCGCATTTGACAAGTTCCGATCCTATTTAATTGGTACAAAGGTAAGTGTTCATACGGACCATTCGGTAATCAAATACTTATTTGCTAAAAAGGATGCTAAACCTCGTTTGATTCGTTGGATATTACTTTTACAAGAATTTGATATTGAAATTAAGGACAGGAAAGGAACGGAAAATCAAGTGGCCAATCACTTATCACATTTGGAACGCAATAGGGAGGAGGACGCGGATCTAGAGATATGCGATGCATTCCCGGATGAACAAATTCTAATTGCCTCGACAACCCTTGACGCCTCGGCAACCCATGACGTCTCGGCAACCATGGATGCTGACGCCTCGGCAACTCTCGACGCCGCAGCAGTCTTTAACGCGCACGCCTCGGCAATTATGGGAGCAGACACTACGGCAGCACATGCCTCGGCAATACCCTGGTACGCAGATTTAGTTAACTTCCTTGTTTGTGGTATTTTTCCATATGGCATTACTCACCAAGGGAAGAAGCGGTTCCGCCATGATGCTAAGCATTACTTTTGGGACGAGCCTCTTTTGTTTAAACAATGTGCAGATCAGGTTATACGCCGATGTGTCCTGAAGAAGAAGAGCAATGAATGTACTCGGCAATGCTATTCTTCACCCTATGGAGGACATTTTGGAGGAACTCGTACCGCGGCCAAAATCTTGCAATCCGGTTTGTATTGGCCAACATTGTACAAAGATGCCCAAGACTTTTACAAGCAATGTGATTGTTGCCAGAGGACGGGCAATATCTCTAGACGACATGAGATGCCACTCCAGAACATCATCGAGGTAGAACTGTTCGATGTATAGGGGATCGATTTTATGGGACCTTTCCCATCTTCATTCGGCAACCTCTACATCTTACTCGCCGTCGACTATGTGTCTAAATGGGTAGAGGCGATTTGCAGTTCCCAACGACGATTCCAAGACCGCAACGATTTCTCGAGAAAAACATATTTACACGATTTGGGATGCCGAGAGCAATTATCAGCGACGGGGCAAGCATTTTGACAACAGACTAATTGCCAAGATGTTGCAACGCCGCATATCACACAAGATCGCCACGGCATATCACCCACAAACCAACGGGCAAGCGTAAATTTCCAACCGGGAGTTGAAGGGAATACTCGAGAAAGTTGTAAATCCCTCAAGGAAGGATTGGTCATTAAGACTAGATGACGACTTTGGGCATATCGTGACCGCATTCAAAACACCATTAGGTATGTCCCCTTCCGCTTGCCTATGGCAAAACATGTCATCTACCGGTGGAAATCGAGCACAAGGCATACTAGGCAATCAAGACCGTGAATATGGATTGGGGAAGTGCCGGACAAAAGCGCTTGATGGATCTCAATGAGATAGAAGAATTTCGTGCACTCGCCTATAACAATGCACGAATCTACAAGGAGAAAACAAAGCGATGGCATGACAAGAAACTATTGCCACGGCAATTCACGCCAGGGCAACTAGTTCTCCTATTCAATTCTCGACTAAAACTTTTCCCGGGAAAGCTGAAATCAAGATGGTCGGGACCATTCGAAGTCGTCAAACCATTCTCTCATGGTGCCGTGATAATCAAGTCCATCTCTGACAACCATGAATTCAAAGTTAATGGACAAAGATTAAAGCACTACAATGGTGCCCATGTGGAACGTAACAAGGAAGTGGTCAATTTAGGAGATGCATGAGCATGCTCTCCCTTTTGATATTTTTATTTTTATTTTTATTTATTTTTTTTTTTTTTTTTTTTTTTGTCGATTATTTTATTATTTTATTTGTTTTTCATTTTTTCGATTTTTTTATTTTATTTTATTATTTTTTCGATTATTAGTAGTTTTAGGATAGATTTTTTTTATTCAAGTTTAAGAATCCTATTACACATCTTTATTTATTTTCTTTATTAGTTTATCTTTAATTTTAATCCTTATTTGATTTGTTTTTGAATTGTAGGAAAGGAAGTTCAAGATAAAGAAGGAATTCTAAACCAAGTAGGAAAACATCTTCAACAAGGAAACTAATGGGCTGAATCTAAGGCTTATATAAAGCCTCCAATTCATCCTAACCAAAACCCCTTTGTCAAAAATTCCTACCAAACCCTAAACCCTTTTTCGATTTCCCCCAATCCCAACCACCTATCTTTTCTATAAAACCCATCACCCTTAACCTATTCCTACTTTATATCTTGCAACTTTTTAGTTTCTTTTCTTTTCTTTGTTTTTACTCACAACCAAGATCATACATGGCATCTAAGATTAAACTTTTAGTTCATCCAAGTTCCTCCAAAGAACCAAGATACAAGAAGTTTGCTACACCGGCGGTTCAAGAAAGATTTCAATCCAAGTTTGAAAGCTGGAAGATTCATGAAGAACAAGGCTTTGAATACTCCAACTCTCATCAAGATTTCGGCCTTGAACCATTCATCTTCAAGAGGATTGCACATCAAAAGTGGCAAATCTTTTGCCATCAACCGAAAGGTAACATCTCATGGGTAAGAGAATTCTATGCTCACTCACATAACCTGGATAATCCTTATGTTTTTGTTCGTGACAAGGCCATACTTATAAGTCCCGAAAGCATCAACACCTTTTACGGACTTTACATTGAGAAGGACGAGCATCAAGCCTTCGTTGACCAAATCAATCCCAAGCAACTCGACAAGGTGCTTCAAGAACTCACTCAACCGGGAACTCATTGGAACGACGGTAAATATAAGGGCACGATAAATCGCCTTCGGCTTAAACCCGAGGCAAAACTATGGAATAAGTTTGTTAAAACTTCTTTAATGCCCTCCACACACAATACTACCGTTGATATACCACGTCTTTTGCTCATACCATTAACATTGGAAAAATTATTTGTGATGAGATTTTTGTATGCAGCTCAAAAGATAAGGGTTATATTTTCTTCCCTTGCTTAATTTCTAATCATTGCAAGGAGATGCATGTCCCGAGTGAGTCCACCGATGAAAAGGCCCTACCCAAGTCTGGTTGGAATCAAGCACTAATTCGGAAGCTAATGGGAGAGGCACCGGAAGATTCTTCAAGGCCTCCAATTGCCACGGCAACTCCTGCCGCCGCGGCAATCCCTAATGCCCAAGCACCTAACGCCAGGGCAACTCGGCCATTAATCCCGGGAAACTTTGAAGCACTTTTGAACCTATTGACAAGCCGCCCAAGGCAAATTGAAGATCGGCAACTAATGTTCATGCGGTACATGAAGGAGCACAACAATGCCATCACCCAAGTCATCCTAGAAAAGTACCCGGACAATCGTGTGCCGTTCCCAATCTTTCCCGCCGAGATTCTTGCCCCGGAAACCAATGAAGTAGTCGCCACGGCAACCAAGGAAGCTGATGCCACGGCAACCAAGGAAGCTGACGCCACGACAACCAACCCTGACAATACCCCGACAACCACTGCAAAAGCCAAAGGTAAAGCACCTATGCCCGAATCAACTCCTACGTAATCATTTTTTGATTTTTCAGATTCGGACGAATCCTCCATTGAACCAATAAAGACCGCACCAATTGAATCCTCCAAGCGAAAAGCCATTGACATTGATGAAGAGGATGATGAGGACAACCCCGTACGAGGATCGATTCCACCACCGGCAACAAGAAAACAACCATCGCGTTCAAGCAAGAAAATCAAGACGCCAACTAGAAGGAAACTAATCATCTACGATGACGAACTCTCGGAGTAAGTCCTCGTATGCATTTTTATTTTTATTTTTCATTATTTTTATGCATGCATTGAGGACAATGCCTCACTCGAGTTTGGGGGGGTTGTTATTAGTAATTACCATGTTTAGTTACATTAATCGTAAGCATTTCATTTAGGATACATAAACTGCTTGCCATGCCTTTAATTAGAACAAGAATTGCTTGGATTTGATGAATATTCAATGATGACTTTGCCAATGCACTTAATTGATAGAATTTTTATTCTAGGATAACCATGGAAAAACTTAGAATTTTACTATGATGCTAAATTGGATGAAACACTGTTGTGGTTTGATTGATTTAAGGAGTTCTAGTAAACTTAGGTTGATAATTAACTAATTGGGGGATTAGAATAAAAATTGGATGAATGCTAGAGGTGCCCGAAATTGGCTCTAGCATATGCTAAAAAATTGATCACTAGAGGTGCCCAAACTGGCTCTAGGAGGCGTTAAAATTTTTTAACTAGAGGTGCCAAACCGGCTCTAGTCAATTAAATTAACTTAAGAAAACTAAAAATAAAACACTAGAGGTGCCCGAAATTGGCTCTAGTTAAAACATGTTAAAAAGAACCCAATGAAGTAATTTGAAAACCTATTGTTTGCATAGAATCGAAAAATCAACTTGCACACAACTCTGCACACACTCACAAGCATTATAGTTTGATTCCTAGTAACTCCTCGTTTTTCCGAAAAATAAAAAGCCAATCATACTTTGTGCCCCGGTTGAGAGAATTGAAATCAAGTTCAAAGCTAAGTTTGTGAAAATTTGAAGTCTTGGCAGGTAATTATGAGTTTGCATTGCTTGAGGACAAGCAATAGTTCGAGTTTTGGGGTGTGATAAGTGTTCAAAAGTACTATTTTTCTTACCCTTTTTACTCATATTATTGTTAGACTTAGGCTCATATTAGTTGCATAGTTAGCCATTCATGCATTAATCCATGTTTCCTTCAATCGTTGAGCTTGATTACATAACTTGGTGATTTTTGTGAAATAGATGCTGCTTTGGTGTGTTTTTTGTGTGTATGTGCAGGATCACTTGCCAAAGCAATGCCGAGCTAGTTGCCGTGGCAATGCATGAAGGAGACGCTGAGAGCAGTTGCCATGGCATTTGTCGACAAAGACCAAAAGCAATATGGATGTCGAAATTCATGACTTTACAAGCCCAAGATGACATGGAGCAAGGCCCAAGCCCAAAGGAATTTGATTGCCATGCAGAGATTAAAGAAGAATTAAATTCCAAGAAGATAGGAGAAGTTCTAATAGGAATAAAATTATAATAAAGAATTATATTCTTTAAAGATAAGTTAATTCCAACTCAAACTCCTCCTCAAAGAAGGACTTTGGCCTAGCCCTATAAATAGCAAGTTAATTTCGACAACTCCAGAGGAGAGCAAGAGTTAATTTCGACAACTCCAAGAGATGAAGCAAGGGGAATTTTCAGCAAGCATCTAGGGCAAGGAATTTTCGACAAGCTTCATCTTTTCTTCCTTGTTCGATTGGGTTCATGCTAGGGGTTGTTTATCTTGTGTTTTTTTGGAACCTAGCCATGAACTAAATTTACTTGGCTATGGTTATTGTGTTTTGTGGTTGTGAGAAACTATTGGTTTTTGTTTAGGTAATAAGAGTTTGCACTTTTCTATTTCAAGGTTTATTCATTCTTGGTTCTTATTATTGCTTGCGAGTGAATTGGGAGAGGATCTCGTGATTTCATCCATTTATCTAATATCGGGAGAGTTAGATTCAAGAAACGAATGAATATGATCTTTATTCAATCCAGTGATGGTGAAGATTAATCCGGCTTAGGAATAAGTTAAGGATTTCAACGGCTAAGAAGAGCGCAAGATTGGTTGTTGTTCACCCTTGATTCACGCAGGGATGTATTATCAAGGCATGCACAAGTAGCTAGAGTTTCGACTTAGGGATAAGAAGAAACCATTGAAGAACGCTCCGTCGAACCTTGAAGTTGCTGCCCGATCGCCCAAGTAGTTGCCCAACTAGTCGCCGGGCAACCATCAATTAGTTGCCAAGGCAACCCCGTCGTGCAAGTTGCCACGGCAAATCGAGCGTGCCCGTGCACTCTTTTACCAAGACAATCCAATCGGCTATCACACCTCAACTCACGATAACCTAGCCTATCTCTCTCAATTGAATTCATCTTTTCTTTTACTTAATTGCTTTCTAGATTAGTTATTAGTTAAAACTTCTATAATCCTTTACTTGTGTTTTTACTTTTTACAGTGCAAGAGACTAGATTCTTGAAGTGGCACCAATCCCTGTGGAGACGATATCTTTTATACTATAACTTGCGACGTGTATACTTGCACATTTGCGTAGCACTTATTACGCGCAACAACAGCCATAGTAGCGTGTGTCCAGAAAGATAGGTAGCCATTTTCGGTGTAAATCCCCAAAATTGAAGAAAATTTCGGCGGCCTTAGTAGCGTGAGTCCAGAAAGATCGGTAGCTATTTTGGCGTGAATCCCAAATGCGAAGATAAAGGTTCTATATAGGAAGGGCCTATATTTTCGAGCACTCGCAGCGAGAGGTTCCATATAGGAAGAATCTATAGCTCTGAGATTTCAGAAGCTAAAAGTTCTATATAGGAAGGACTTGCGGCTCCAGGGTTTGGAGACTAGTAGTTCTATATAGGAAGAACCCCGAGTCGAAAGAATTCATCTGTTACGCAAAATGTTTTATATAGGAAAAACCCGCGTTGAAGGTGAAGAGTTCTATATAGGAAGGACTCCAAGCTTTACTGTCTCAGAGTGAAAGGTTCTATATAGGAAGAACCCTAACTCCGGGATTTCAAGGTAAAAAGTTCTATATAGGAAGAACTTTTAGTCCGAAGGATCCGCCTGAAAAAGTGAAAGGTTCTATATAGGAAGAGCCTGTAGCTCCAAGATCGGAAGGTGACGAAGTTCTATATAGGAATAGCTTACAAGCCTGAAGATTCAGCTAAGGAAGAGCGGAGAGTTCCAGAAGAACACGTGATTCTGAAGCCAAAGACAAGGAAGTAGGTCAAAAATGAGTGCTTTTGATCTTTGCTTTGTTCTCGTTTCACAAGAACAAGCAAAGAGGGGCCACTATAATCACTCATTTTGACCGGGTTTTAGTGTTATTAGTATTATTTTAATAATATTATTATTAATATAAAATTAATGAAAAAGCAAAAAATAATAATAATAAAAAAATAATATAAAAAAGTAAAAAAAAATTAAATTAAAAAAAGCAAAAAAAAATAGTGGATGAGGGTGGTCCACGTCACCCCCAAAAGCCCCCCAATTGCCTATAAATAGGAGGCATGGGGGGCAATTCACGTAAAAAAATGAAGGAATCGGTGGCAGCCAAATAAGGGAGCTTAGGCTCCCGGCTAGCCAAGGACCGGGGCAATGCCCTCGGTCCTAACCGGTTCGATTGTGGTCCTATTTTAGGTCTGATCTAGTTAATATTTTTGGAGAGGTCATGGTAGATCTCGGTGGGGTTCAGTCGGGGTTCGTCATTCGAGCTCCTAATTAGGTATATTTTCTTCCCTTTTTATTTGTATTGTAATTTTTATGATTTAATGAAGTATTAGTTAATTTAAAATTGTGCCCTTTTTTAGTTTGTATGTTTATTTATGTTTTAGATTAGTATTTATCATGTTTTAAATTTATGTTTTAGATTAATATTTTATTTATGTTAGATTCATTTTTATTTATGTGTTAGATTAATATTTATTTATGTTTTAGATTAATATTTTATTTATGTTAGATTAGTATTTTATTTATGCTTTATAAGGTTGCATAATGGAATATAAATTGTCAATGCGGTGTCCTTTTATCCGAGTGTAAACGGGGCCAGTATCAGGCGTAGTGATGGTGGTTGGGCGTTTACTCTCGGATAACGGGGCCTTTAAAATTTACCCGCACTTATAACCAAATTTTAAATTAATTGTCACTTTAATCCGGAAAGTTTAATATTAATAAAGCGGTAATTATTAAAGTACCAATTTTGGGCGGCGTAGGGGTGCTAATCATTCCCCATCCGTAACCGACTCCCGAACCCAACAATTTTCAAATCTCTGGTTTTATGGTGTCCGGCCTACCTAAGTGGCCGGTGGCGACTCCAATTTCTAAATAAAATGTGATTTCTAAAAACCCCATGGAAGACATTATTTTCAAAACAAAACAATAGATAAAACACGTTTTTTAGCGTAAAAGGACATCGCTACACTCATACACTATTTCCAAGACAGTTTGTCAGGATCGCCCGCTAGTTGGTATACACAACTAAATCGTGCCAATATAAAGACATGGATAGACCTATCAAGTGCTTTCATCGATCAGTATAAAAAATGTGACGGATATGATCCCAAATCGGCTAATCAAGATCCTCAACTAGACATTTATGCTGAAGAAAATAATCATCGACAAACTATATAGGTTGGTTGGTAATATTTTTGTTGATAACTTCATCTCTTTTAGTGACGAGGAAATTTTGGAAGGAGAAAGAGGATCATACAAAGCCCTTCAGGTCTCCACTCACTGCAAGGGCACATATTATCGGGTGTCTTCGTAGACAACAGTTTGGCCTTAAACGTCATCTCTATAGCCATGTTAAAGAAATTACCGGTAGACGATTCCCATATGAAAGTGTACCAGAACACGGTCAGAGCTTTTGACAAAACTCAAAGGGACATGGTGGGAAAAATAGAAGTTCATCTACAGATTGAGCCATCCACTTTCGAGGTTGATTTTGTGGTGGACATTAGGCCCACTTATAGTTTCTTTTTAGGACGTCCTTGGATCTATTCGGCTGGTGTTGTCCCTTCTATGTTACACTAGAAATTAAAATTTATGTTTGATGGACAGCTCATGACCATCGATGCCAAAGAGGATATTATTGCCTTAGTGTCAACTGATGCACCCTATATTGAAATTGATGTAGGGGTATTAGAATGTTCTTTCAGGTCACTAGAGCTGGCAAGCGCAACCTTTGTCTCCAAGGGAAGCAAATACAAAGGCCAGGTTTGTCCAAGTGCACAAGGATGTAGGTGAAGGAAACTCTAGGTGAAGATGTCGAAACAGGAAAAGAGTTTGGAATACATCAATAAGATAGCTTATACCCAGTGACTATTGCTAAAAAAAAGACTGATTCAGGCTATGATTCAAGCCTAACGTAACACAAAAAATGGCCGCTATGATGAAGAATCAAGAAAGAATAAAAGCCAAACTCAAAAAGGAGGAGGTTGAGTGGGACCCGATAATATTTCAACCCTCTCAATTTCACTTTTGTTTTAGGGGGATTTATGAACCCCGGTATGACCCAGGACGAGAAAAAAGGAATGAGATCACTGAAATATTTTGTAATTTGAGCATCAACGCAGTGCTAGAAAAGGAAGAAGCGGGTGGATATCTATATATGACCCGCCCATGTAATGACGTTAATAATTGGACTACATAAGAACTCCATGTAGTTTTTAAATCTCTTTCAGAGTAATTCTCAAAACTAACCCTCTATTTTAGCCCGAAAATAGTAAATGATCTTTTATGTAAGGGCATATGTTAAACCATTTAGTTCCCATTCAATAAATATGCATTTTCCTTAATAAACCTTGTGTGGCAAACAATACTAAAACACCAAAACATAAAATAAATAAAACAAGACCAAGCATTTCATTTTTCCTTTTTTCCACACATCGATATATATTCATGTTCTTTTCCCTTACAAGTCTCTGGATATCAATGACATAAGTAATATTGAGTCTAAATCACGAGTTGATTTCGAACAGCCCATGTGTTCAGAAGGGTTTGAAGATCTTGACAATGAAATTGAATATGATGTCCTCGAACACTTGAATCGATTGATAGAAAGCAAAGAAAAGTAGATTGTTCCCCATAAAGAGTAGTTAGAAATTGTAAACCTCGGGACTGGAGAAGAAAGGCGCGAGGTAAAGATTGGCACCACCATTACCGCCAAAACACGATAGAGTTTAGTTAAACTTTTTTAGATTACAAAGACATATTTTCCTAGTCATACCAAGATATGCTCGGTTTAGATACAGATATTGTGGTTCATCATTTGCCCATAAGGCCAGAGTGTCGGCTCATACAACAAAAATTGCAAAGAATGAAGGCCAAAATGCTGTTAAAAATAAAAGAAGAGGTGAAAAAATAGTATGACGCTAGATTTCTACAAGAAACTAGGTATCCTAAGTGGGTGGCTAACATTGTTCCTATTCCTAAGAAGGATGGAAAAGTCTGCATGTACGTTGATTACAAAGACCTCAATCAGGCTAGCCCTAAGGACAACTTTACTCCACCACATATCGATAACTTGGTAGATAATACAACCGGTTATTCCTTATTCTCATTTATGGACGGCTTCTCAAGATACAACTAGATCAATCAAGATGTGCCCCGAAGACATGGAGAAAATCGTATTCATGACGCTATGGGGTACATTTTGCTATAAGGTAATATCGTTCGGCCTGAAGAATGCTGGGGCTACTTATCAGAAAACTATGGTGAACCTGTTCCATGATATGATGCTCCAAGAAATTAAAGTATATGTGGAGGACATGATCGCCAAATCTTGAATAGAATGGGGCACATTATGAATCTAGAGAAGCTTTTCAAAAGGCTGAAAAAATTTCAATTAAAGCTCAACCCCGCTAGATGCACCTTCGGGGTAATGTCAGGAAAACTCTTAGGCTTCATTGTGAGTAAGAGAGGAATTGAAGTGGATCCTAATAAAGTAAAGGTAATCCAACAGCTTCCTCCCCTTCAAACGCAAAAAGAGGTATGGTGTTTCTTGGGAAGACTTAATTATATCTCACGATTCATATCTCAGATGATAGAAAAATACAGTCTAGTGTTTAGATTACTCATAAAAAACAACCCTGGGGAATGGAATGAAAAATGTCAAATAGCCTTCGAGCAAATCAAGAATCAGTTGTCGAACCCACCGTTGTTGGTTCCACCCATTTCAAGAAGGCCTCTAATCTTGTATCTGACCATATATGAAAATCCCATGGGTAGCATACTAGGGCAGCATGATGAGACTGGAGAAAAGAAAGAGCGATATATTATTTGAGCAAGAAGTTCACAGACTATTAGTTGAGGTATCCACAAATCAAAAAGATGTGTCGTGCTTTAGTTTGGGAGTAAAAAAGGCTCAGGCAGTACCGGTTGTACCACACCACGTGGTTAATATCCAAATTCGACCCTTTGAAATTCATGATGAAAGCATCAGCCTTATCAAGAAGATTAGACCGGTAGAAGATGTTGTTAATAGAATTTGACATTCAATATGTCAGCCAAAAAGTGGTAAAAGAAAGTTCTATATCAGACTTTTTAGCAAGCCATGCCTCTGAGAATTACGAAGCCTTAGATTTTGACTTTCCTAACGAAGACTTAATGTGCATTACAAATAAAGAAGATGGCCCAGCTAATTTTTGGGTCATCAATTTTGATAGAGCTTCTAACGTCCTGGGTCGCGACATTGGGGCAATTTTAATCTCCCCGAAATGTGATCATTATCCCTTTACTAGCCAGTTAAAGTTTTTTGCACCAACAATATGGCAGAATACGAAGCTTGTATTATGGGATTACAAGAAGCAATAGAAAGAAAGATCAAGGTTCTAAGGGTCTTCAGGGATTTCGCCTTAGTCATTCATCAAATCCAGTGAGAGTAAGAAATGAAGGATTCAAAGTTGATCGAGTATCAAAAATTGGTCCTTGAACTAATTAAAGAGTTTGAGGAAATTACTTTCAAGAACATTCCAAGAAAATATAATCAAATGGCGGATACTCTTGCCATACTGTCTGCAGCATTCAAAGCAAGTGAATGCGCCAAATTGATGCCCGTCCAGATATGAATTTTCAATGTGCCGGCACATTGCTATGACGTAGAAAAAGAAGCAGATGGCCTCATATAGTACCATGATATATTGTAATACATTAAGCTTCAAGAATACCTACCTCAAGCGACCGAAAATGGCAAAATAATAATTCGAAGAATGGCTGTGGGTTATGTCTTTGACGGAGAAATCCTTTACAAAAAGAGCTGGGACCAATCTTATTAAGATACGTGAACACCAAGGAGGTCCAGCTGATCCTAGAAGAGGTTCATGAGGGAGTTTGTGCGACTCACCCTAATGTTTTTACTATGGCCAGGCGAATCATGCGACTTGGCTATTATTGGTCCACCATGGAAAAAGATTGCATTAATTATGCTTGAAAGTATCACAAGTGTCAGATTTATGCTGACAAAATACATGCGCCACTATAGTCTCTCCATGTGATGACAGCTTATTAGACCTTTTCGATGTGGGGCATAGATGTAATTGAGTAGTTCACCCAAAAGCTTTCAACGGGAATAGGTTCATCTTAGTATCCATTGGCTATTTCACCAAGTGGGTTGAAGTGGCTTCTTAAGCAAATGTCACTAGATTGACGGTTTGAAAATTCCTCAAAAAAGAGATTATTTGCCGTTATAGGCTTCCTGAGAGTATTATCATCTATAACGCCTCAAATTGGACACAAAATGATAACCGCAGTTTGTGAGCAATTCTAGATCAAGCATCACAATTCGGTAACTTATCGCCCAAAGATGAATAGGGCAATGGAGGCTATGAACAAGAACATTAAGAAGATAGTCTCTAAGATGACTTACACTTACAAAGATTGGCATGAAAAGTTACCATTTGCCTTAGATGCCTACTAAATGGTCGTAAGGACGTCTATAAGGGCAATATCATTTTCCTTAGTCTATGGCATGAAAGTCGTGCTACCTATTGAGGTTGAGATCCTGTCACTCTATGTCTTAATGGTTGTAGAATTAGAGGAAGCTGAATGGATTCAGACACGTTACGACCAACTGAATATAATCGAAGAAAAGAGAATAAAGGCGATATATCATGGCCAGATGTACCAAAAAAGGATGATGCGAGCCCATGACAAGAAGGTTCTCCTAAGAGAATTCCAAGAATGAGACTTGGTGCTGAAAAAGATATTGCCAATCCAAATAAATTCCTGTGAGAAGTGGATGCCCAATTGGGAAGGACCTTATGTGGTAACAAAAGCCTTCTCTGAATGAGTTTTAATCTTAGACAAGATGGATGGAGATGAGTTACAGAACCCTGTAAATTCATATTCAGTCAAGCTGTATTATGCCTGAAAAATAAAAGAAAAAAGAAAAAAAATGAAGTGAAAACCCGAAAGGGCGCATTAGACTCAAAGAAAAAAGGAAAAAGAAAATAGAATGAGGGTTCAAGATGAAAACCCGAAAATGGTGTCTTGAAACCAAAGGTGGATTCAAGTTGAAAACCCGCAAAGGGCTGCTTGAATATTCAAAGTTGAGTTGGCCATCTTTAGAGACCGACATTTTGTTCAACAACTTTATCATGGCATTTGAAATATTATCAGCAAGAGTTGCATTTGGAAGAATTTCCGAAGGATTGACTCAGAGCGCTTTGACCCTTGATATCCGAACATTATTTCTTTGTAATTACTTTCGTGTTTGCCATTATCAATAAACCATTATCAATAAACCCTATACCTTATAGTTTTCCTCTTATATCCCTTTCACCTATATTTGCATATTGAAATGGGAACCAATGGATTTGCATTTACATAACGTAAAAGACTTTTTAGCATAACTCTGAACGCGGTTTAAAAGTATAGGGACTATGATGCATTTTATTATTATGACTCTAATAATATCACTTGCATAAGCATGAAATTTTGTGTAGATGACGGCACCAGACTGGGGTAATTATTTAAACCGAAAGAGCAAGATTCCCCAAGCATTAAATACCATTCAAAGACATTTAAGGTGGGAATAAACTTTGTTGAGAAGATTCTGATACAAGAAATTCAAAAGTGTCCATAAGAAGCTTTGAAGAACCAAGTACAAGATTACTGTATTAAGTAAGCAAATATGCAAAGATCAAATATTTTATATGAAGCAAAGAGGTGCAGAGACATGGTCAGTTTTAGCTCAATGTTCCGCATCATTTGAAGAAGCGTCATTTATTTTTGAAGAAGCAGATTACCCTACTGACTCAGTGCCTGCAGGGGCGAGAGTCACCTCATCGACTTAGTGCTCGTAGGGGAGAGAGTTACCCTACCGACTTAGTTCATGTAGGGGCGAGAGTCACCCTACTGACTCACTGCCGCAGGAGTGAGAGTCACCTTATCAACTTAGTGCCCAAAGAGGCAAGAGTCACCCTACCAACTCAGTGCATGTATGGGAGAGAGTCACATTATTGACTTAGTGCCTGCAGGGGCACGATTCACCTAACTGACTTAGTGCCTGCAGGGGTGAGAGTTACCCTACCGACTTGGTGTTCGTAGGGACGAGATTTATATTGTAGTTTTAAAGGAGCATATTGCCTTACCGACTTAGTATCTGTAGGGATGTGAGTCAAATTTTATATCGCCTCAAGTTAGAAGAAGTATTGTTTGAGATACAATGTAGCCAAATAAAATCAATACCTTTTGGTTTTTGCCCTATTCCTGTTTAACCAGAATGAGCAAAGATGGGCAGTTGTAGTCACCTATTTTATTTGCCCTTTTTATTCAATTTGTATATATATGAATAATGAATCCATAAAATATAAAAAATGTGTATAAATCTAAATATGCCAAAAAAAGAGTGGTCCATTAAAAATGTCCAATTACAAGGCCCAATTTGGCCATAAAGTTGAAAACCCTAAGAACTAAAGGGGATATCACCTCTCCATGCGCAGTTGGCCCATGGTTGTTGGATCATCCCTTGATCTAACAGTCCAGATTAACATTTGAGAAACCTTAGCCTTTAGCCTTAGCGTCGTATGCCTCAACACAGTCTGATTGAAGAGAGATCAACAGCCCAGATCGTGTAAGAGGACTTTACGGGGATCACCAGTCAATCATGATCATCATGCGCTCGACCCTTGCGATTTTACTGGCCATTCGTCTTCCTTGACCAGACTGCATCCAATGCCGACAGTTGTGCCCCGCTAATGTCTCCGTCGTGTTCCTAGGATTTGTTCCCTTATTCGAACGTGTCATGCAAGCAAAAAAAGAGAAACAATGACCAAACCGAACAAATATGGCAAGAGAATGGGGATTCAAATCGAATCCAAAGTAAATATAGGAAGAAATCAACTGAATGCAGGGGAAATCAAACCGAATCAAATTAATCCGAGCAAAGAGAGAATAACCAAAAATATCATTGTAATAGAGGAATAAATCGAAGGTTTTCCCTTTTTATTTTTATACCATTCATTGTAATCGGATATAAAAAGCCATGAGTTTCACCATTGAAACACACAATTTACACGCAATAACAACCATCACAAGCAAGCTTTTGAGGTATTCTTATACCGAATTTTTGCCATTCTTTTTTATATACTTTTGCTCTTGTTCGAATCAAAGAAAAAGAGGGGCGCGGGCCATTACCGTCCATTAAGAGAGGAGACATTGCTAGAGGACAAAACTATGGTCACCATCGAAACTGGAGGACGGAGTTGAGACAAAGTTGCCGTTGACAAACCACCATGTGCATTGATCCATGGCTGCCGACGCGGAGGCCTACAGCGGTGCATGGCTCGAATCTAGGCAGAGGTGGTGGTGTTCTTCATTTTTATGAAGAACACCTAGAATATTTCAGAGGATTTTAAAATAGGGTGTTTGATCCAGCCAAGGGAAAAAATAAAAGAAGTGTGTTTCTATTTTTGGGGCTTTGTACGTGACCCATGAATCGACCCAGAACTGACCCGCGTTTGAGCTCGAACCGTGCCCCTCTTCCACCAAATTTACACTCTTGCCCCACTGCTTGCAATTTCTTCACTCTAGTCATTTTTTATTTCAATTCGGTGCTTTATTTCTTATTTTATACAATCTAATCCTTTTGTTAATTTACTCATGCCTAACATATTGTTTAATTTATTTATGTGCCATTAAACATATTAAAATTTTAGGATAAAGAGACTGAAGGATAATTAATAAATGTAGTTTTCTTGTAATAAAAACTTGTACAATATTTAAAATAAACACTTCTAGGCTAGGTTATTTAAATACATATAAATATGTTAGGGTAACTTGAATTTAATTGTGAGCTTTAATAATGTATAATAATTAACCCCATAAGTTTAGGACCTTCAAAATAATACATTTTTAATTAACTTGGTAATTTCTATTAGAAAATTAAATATAATTTTAAATTAAAAATCTGTCAAGTAGAGCCTTTTAGGGTTAGTTTCTTTAAACACTTATTAATTAAAATTTTAGGTTTAGAAATTAATAAAAGGGGCAAATAAAACATCATTCAAAAAGGTTTTCTTGCATCATGAAAAGTGAGGTATTTTCTCAAATAGGGTAAATTCGATCTTCCCCTATCAGTTAGGGAATGATCGAAACTCCTATACGAGACTATGTTTTCAGATTTTAGGGATTAATTTTTTAATCTTCTTGTATCTAAATTAACTGGGTTTACTCAGTTGTGAGCGAATTCGGGTCACTTTTAGAACTTTATGGATTTTTACATTAATCCTAGCATGCATTCACACGGGTTACCATAGAAAATATTAGTGATCAAGTAAGCGCCGTTTTACGGGCGTTGTGGGGGGGTGCTAATCCTTCCCTACACTTAACCATGCCCTTAATCTCTAGTTTGGTTTTAGGTTTCTGGTCTGTCTAATATAATAAAAGGGTCCGGTGGCGACTTCGTTATCACTCATTGGCATTAAATTTATGCTGGATCCTAGATCACACAGTGCTTTTCCCATGAATTTAGTGTTAATCGTGTAGGAAATAGTGAAACTCCCAAGATCTTTCTGTTTAGGTGGTAATCTTTTGGTTATCATTGCACTGTATCCCTCAACAAGTGCGACAATCTCGAAATCACCCAGCTTTCTCTTTTTGGACAAGATGTCCTTCATGAATTTGACGTAGTTGGGTATTTGTTCGAGATCTTCCACTAATGGAATGTTAATATAAAATTGTTTAAGGACTTCCAAGAAGCGCTTAAACTGCTGATTTTGCTTGTATTTTTAGAGCCTCTGTGGAAAAGGTGGGTGGGGTAAGCAAATGTTGGCTCAGCTGGTTTTGCCGAAGTGGTGTTAGCGTCAGATTGAGTACTGGCATTGTTAGTGCTTGCTTCCCCTTTCTCAGCTTCCTTAGGTTCATCTGCTTGTACATAATTATCTTCCTAGCAAACAATTAACTATTTGACAGGTATTTCATTTGTGGCTTGCTTGCCACTCCAGAGGGTAATTACTTTGTATTGTTCATTTCCTTTTTACCGAGCATCCTCCTTATTACTTGGAAAAGTTCTTTGAGGTCTATTTCTAAGTGCATTAGCAATATGTCCTAGCTGGACCGCCAAGTTTCGTATAGATTCTACTAAACTCTGGACAGTTGCATCATTTCGCTCCATATACTCCGTTAGAGTGTTCTCCTGGGTAGATCTCTACCATGGATGGAAATTATTTTGTGCTCCCTGTGGCATTGCATTCTGGTTAAAACTTGGTGGTGCATTGTTGTCCTGAAGTTGGACATTTTATTACTTACCTCCCTGATTTGCCCAAAAAAAGTTTGGATACTGCTTCCAACCTGCATTATAAGTATTGGAATGTGGGTTAATATTATGATTTTAATTTCCAACAAAATATACTAATTCTGGGTTTACTGGGCATTCTTCCACATTATGATCATTTTCTACAAATAGTTTAGAATGGTTCCAATGCTTTCACTTCTCGGACTTCCGTTGGCTTTTGTATTGTTTTCACTATATTAGTGAGGTTGGCAATTTGTGTTGATAGAGGATAATGCATCAAGCTCCAACTTTCTAGCTACTTTCATCCCAGTTCTCAGTCTGGCAATAGGGTATTGAAGATCATTGGTTGCAATCTTTCCAAGGATGTTAAAGCCTCTGTGTAATTCTTGCCTAGCAATGAACCATTTGCCAAAGCATCAACAACAGTCTTGGCATGAGCATTGAGTCCATTATAAAATGTCTTCATCTGCGTCTAAGTAGAAAATCCATGCATGGGGCATCTTCTCAACAGGTCCTTGAATTGCTCCCAAGCATCATATAACGTCTCATCATCAACCAGCCTAAAGGTAATAACTTCACTATGCATCTTGGCATTAAGTTTAGGTGGGTGGAATCTCAAAAAAAACTTCTGGCATAATTATGCTCATTAAGTAACTGAACCGGGTGGCAAAGAACTTAGCCACAATTTTTCTCTGTCTCTTAGTGAGAATGAGAATAGCCTCAGCTTCACAGCCTCTTCAAGTACACCAGGTTGTTGAAATAGATGGCAAACTTTCATGAATTGCTCCAAGTGCTGCCTTAGGTCTCTAGTAGGTTATCCATCAAATTGACCTACATTCAATAGCGTCTGAATCATTACCGATTTAAGTTCAAAATTAGTTGTATTTACCTTTGTGCCAATCATCCCTGGCATCAAATTATCCATGGTTGGTGCTAAGTGTTCTTTGATAGGCCGTTCTTTAGGATTCTCAGCAGCAACAGCGGGCACGCGTGGTGTCTCATCATGTATTGCTGGATTTTCTTGATTATTGGCATTATTAGGACACCATCTACTCCCTCATTCCTGTTGCGAGCTATTTTTCGACGTTCTCTTCTTATCCTGCATAGAGTCCTTTTAATCTTCGGATCATATTGTAAGTTTTCCTTCACAGTTTGGCTCCTGGTCATACACCAAATGAAACAAAATAAATAAAATAAACAAAAACAAGTAAAAAATCAAAGCAATTAATTCCGTTGCAATCCCCGGCAATGGCACCAAAAACTTGTCGACCGACTATTACTTGGCAAAAAGATGATGATTCAACGTAATAATGCAAGTAAATAATGCCAAGAATGTGTCTTTTTTGCGTGTAAGTATACATGGTCAACAATTAATATAGTAGTGAGTTGAGTATCGTATCCACAGGGATTGTCCATGAATTAAATTCCGCGATAAATACTTGTAATTAAAGCAAATAAGATGGCAATTGTTTTTGGAATTGGTTAAGAAAATGATTAAAGGAAAATGAAACAAAGATTTAAGCAGATTGGCAAACACATGTGTCAAGATGATTGATGGGCTTGGCAAGGGATGTTTGGATTTCACGTTGGCAATGGCAGCAAGTAATAACATTCAACCTTGGGTTTATTGCCGAGCAGATTTTAAGTTAGCATTGCCTTTGTCTATGACAATACTCTAAGTTAATCACTTTTAACACTTATATGTATATAGTGTTGTTTTTAAATCATTAACTTGGCAAAGTTTTAATCTTTAGTCCTAAGGGGTAGATTCACTTCCGAAGTAAGCTCATCTACTTGAACATCTTTTGTCGAAGTTTCTCTCCTTAGTGTTTGACAATTAATCCTTATCTCCTAAGTCTGTTAAGATATTAATGGATAATGAGCATTCAATGCCAACTATTAAAGATGTTTATCGTTGAATTTAGCCAAGATCTTCAATAATAATTATTTGTAGGAATATTCTTTTTATGGTTAAATTAAATTTTATACGTTTTTGAGCTCACGTACTTATTTTAAAAAAATATTGAATAAGTTATAACAAATCATCAAAAATCGATCTTATCCTATATGTTAGATAAATCTAAATCTCTCGAGTTATTTTTGCGTTGTATTTCATTTTAAAATTATTATTTAATAACAGTAGAAAAGGTGCAAAATTTAAATTTTTTTCATTTTTTAACAATTGTTATTAACAAATTACTCGATATTCTCTTAGACGTTGTAGAAATCAAAAGTTTTCAATTCCTTTATTACAATAAAAAATCGTTATCCTCTTATAAATATCCATCTTATTATAATAAAAATTTGCAACATGGTGATGCAACACGACATTTTTAGGATTTTCTATTTTTAATTTTAAAAATAATTAAAAATCTAAGAAAAATGTATTTTAAAAAATATATTTAAAAGTTATTAAAAAACTTAAGATTAGTTTTAAAATATTTCAAATTAATTTATTGTTATTAAATATTATATAAAAATATAAAAATATTTTGAAATTCTAAAATATTACAAATTATTATAAAAATTGTAAATAAATTTTAAAAATTATTATAAAATTGTAAAAATAATATTTTGGGGAGAAAATATAAAATTATAAAATACTTTTTTAAAATTCTATGATTATTAACATAACAATTCAACTCACATGAATAATTTAAAATATTTTTATATTATTATTTTTTTAATAATTTATATTTAAAAAATTAGTCACCCTTAAAACTTAAATTATAATTCAAACAAATTTATTGACAAAATATTTGTAACCTACCCAGACATAGGCAACTCACACTCCAACTATATTATCTAATAATAAATTTTCAATAATTTTCTTTATAATTCTTAATATTCTTAGTTTTTGATATGTTTTTAATTTAAATAATATTTAAATACTTTAGAATAATTTTGCAATACTTTAGAAAAAAAATTAATATGTTTTACAATGTTAATAATATTTAATATTTTTTTGAAATAAATAACAGAATTTTTCAAAATTGAATGATTTTATATTTTATATAATTATGAAAAATTTTATAACTTTTTGACTTTTTTATAATTTTAATAATATTTTACATTTTTATTTTTAAATAAATTTTATAATTTTTAGGAAAAAAATAAATAACATAATATTTTATAATTTTAAATATTATTAAAAATAGATTTTTCTAAAAATATTTTTAAAATAAAATTTGAAAAATTCTAGATAACATGAAAATGTTAAGACTTACCCTCAAAATTGATTTGAGATATTATTAGTTTAATTTTTTATTACAATAGCTTAATTAGGTGTAAAAAAAGTTCAAGAGTTGAATTAATTTTGTTTTCAAAAATTTAGGTATTTTTTGAACCCTTAAATCAAATATATATTAAACCAAAAAAAGTCTTAAACATATATACACACACCACACATAAAATATTTAGAGAACACAACTTTCGGTAAATTGGTAAGAGCGATTGAAATCAAGAGCCTAAAATTTTAAAATATTTTAAAAATTGTCACAAATATGACTTTGAATTCGTTATATGTCACTAAAAAATTTTCTCGCTAATTTTTTATTCTGATTCTTGGCACCTAACATCAAATGATAAAATCATACGATGTCTTTTAAATTGTCATGTAAAACACAAGAGTGAACCACGAGTGATAAATAATTGATTTCTTCACGCTAAACCTATTTTGTCGCATGAAAAAAATATCACATGTTATATCTTACTATAAAATATGACGAATCAAATTGTCACAAATAAAAATTATTAGTGACAAATTTACAGTGTCGCTAATTTAAATTAGATTGCCATAATAATAAATCGTCACTAATACTTTTATTTTATTAGAGATGATTTTACAACGTCACCATTTTGTCTGAACGTCGTTAAAAGGTTTCTTGTCACAAATAATAATTGATAAATTTGTTCTAGTAAATTAGGGCTGACCTGGCTCTAACTCACGACTGTTTGACCGGGCATCGGACTTCCTTCTTTTGCCAACCGAGCTTGGCAATCCTCTCTTAGAATTTTGCCAACTACTCTCGGCATTTTTATTTCCTATGTTCTGCCAACTGTGCTCCAGACCTGCCACAACCTAGACACCACGGCAAAAAATACCCTTTCACTCTGGTAATAAAATATGTACATTCCTTAACTCTTAGATGCAAATGCATGAAACTATTGACAAAATATACTAATATGTACTTAAAGTCAAGCAAAAGCATGAAAATATATAAAAGAAAAGTACATCTTGTGAGGAGTTAGCACTCATTAAGCTTGGATGTCCATCCTCTTATTCTTCAAGTGTCCTTAGCTTGTATTTTATAGTGTGAAATGAAAAACTAGCCGTTTATAGCTGTTGGGGATGAAAACTAGCCGTTGGGGACTTTAATTCCAGTCATAAATGCATTTTTGGTATAGTGGGTATCAGTACGCTCCTTGCCGTACCGGTACAGGCAACTTCGTATCGATATTGAGAGTATCATACTAGTATCGAAGGCCTATTTTTGACTTTTAAATCACTTGAAAATATTTGTTTGAGTCAAAAATATTGTAAAACAATTTTAAACATATTTTTCAAGTATTTTGGACTTTGCAATAATTTTTTAATTTTGTTTAAGTCCAATAACATTTTTGTTGAGTTATATCAAAATAAATATCTCAACAATTAGTGAATCGGGAAAAAAATAGTGTAAAAATTTGCCGACCCTGACTATATGGTGGATCCGCCACTATGGTTAAAACATATATAATTTAAGGTTTGTTTAAAAATCATAAAACAATGCCTTTTGTTACAACTTATAGTGTAATATGCCAAATTTTGGCTAGTGACTAAAATATAAATTTTGAAAGTTTAGGGGGTTAAAGTATAAACTTTGGAAAAGTTTGGGGACTAAAGTGTAAATTTCTCCAACAAGAAATTTTATTCAGTATAAGAGTGAATCATATCGAAATAGGTACCTTGATATTGGTTTTAAGAATTAAGATGCAGAGAAAGGTACCGAATTTGGATCGAATGAAATTGTTAAGAGTGCTCAGGCCAGAGAAATACAAGGATGGGTCGGGAAGGTCCCATAAAAGTGTTTCTAATCAATATTTTGGACTCAGTAAAGGTAAATAATATTCGAATGGATTATCGATAAAGGATTTCTAAGAGAAATTTTATTCTATGGAGATTTTCGATAATTATCGAAATAGTAGACTGAGTTTGGAAAAATTCAGTGTAAGACTTTAGGAAAGGAAATTTTGATAAGATGATAGTGTTCATTTTCCGAATATGAAAATATGGAATTTTTGGAATAAATCTGATAGCTCGATAAAGGTGAAATCGCAGTAAAAGTATTTTATGAATATCAAGAGATCGAATTGAAATTTCAGAGGCTGATCCAAAAGCCATGGAAAAGTCATAAAATACTATTTTATGACTATTTTATTATAGTTGGTTGGATTTCAACTAGACTTAGTTAAATTTTTACAAGAATGGCAAACTAGTAAATAAAGACTAGTTTGAGGGCAAATTGGTCATTTGACAAGGATGGCAATTTTGAAATATTTTGAAATATTAAGGGCAATTTTGGAAGGTGAATTACACTTTGATCAAATCATGGCCATTTATTTTTGATAAGATTAAGTCTTGGCCATTGGATTCAAAGGGCAAATTAGTAATTTCACTAATTAAATGAATTTTAAATTCATTTAATTTTAACATGTGGATTTAAATAAGTAAAAGATGAACCAAAATTTTCATCTTTCTTGAAATATTTTGAACAAAGGGGAGAAAAAAGGAGAAAATTTTCAAGCTCGATTCAAGCCCCGAAACTCGATTTTCAGGTAATATTTTCAACTGCAATGTTGTTCTACTCTTCAAGCTCTATCTTTTGATGTCAATAATTCATGAAATACATGCTTTATTGATGAGAACTTTGATGAGAAATAAATTAGGGTTTATGGACTCAATTGGGGTTTTTGAGATTTTATGATTCCATGTTGAAATCAAGTTTTTGTGATGTTAAAATCATGTTATTGAGTTGGGATTTAAACTCTACATGTTTTGATTATTATGAAGATGATTAGGGTTTATGGATTCAAGTTTGATTTAGGTTTGTGATGTTGGACAAATGATCTAGTAAGCTTGAATTTGTTATTTGGAAGCAAAACCTTAAATAAAAGTATAGGGACCATTTCGGTAATTCTGAAAGTTAGAGGACTAATCTGAATTTTTATGATTTTGAAGTGTATTTATGTTATTATTGAAGTTGGAGATGTGAAATTGAAGTTAGAATGTTAAACCGATGTTGAATCAAGTTAGTGACCATTTTGACAAATTGTCAAAGCTAAGTGACTAATTTGGAAATGAGGTTTTAGAGAAGGACTAAATCGGATTTTAGTTGAAATAATAGAAATCAAGTATTAATGTTAGTTTGAGGACTAATTTTCAAAGTTAAGAAGCTTGAATCCTTATCTTTGCGTTTTAGTGACTATTTCGGAAAGAACGAAAAATTAGAGGGAATTATTTTTGAATAATTATTTGATGAAGAAAGTGATACATTAGTGGTTTGAATCAAGTAAGGGGACCAAATTGACAAATAGCAAAGTAAGGAGAAATTAGTATAAAGTTTGAAGTTATTTATAGAAGTTGTGTAGGAATACTGGATTTGGCAGTAAGTTTGAAAATTCACCATAAATTCTATAAAAATTGTTAGATGGTGAATTTTATATTGATGTAAAGATTTATTCATCTAGTTTTGCTTAAAACAAACGGTGATTGATTTCGATTCATATATCAAAAGATATGAATTTTTAAGTGATGAAAGGTCAGAAAACAGAATAGCAGTTTGTTTCGAAATTCAATACTGGAATTCGACTTTGAAAATTTGCCATAAATTGTACAAATTGAATCTGGGTTATTAGTTTATATGGTTGAAAAGCTTATCGAATCTAGTTTTATTTCCAGCAAACGGAAACTGATTTTGAGTTTCGAGTTAAAAGATATTAATTTTTATTCGAATAAAGGTCAGAAAAATTACAGAACAGTTTCTGTCAGGACAGCTCTGTAAACGTGAGTTTGATGAATTTTCATAATTTTTTAGCTTTTATTAAATTATGTGGCTTATACCATTAGAACCTTTATCGAATCTAGTTTCTACGGTAGAAAGGAGATTAAGATTCAGCATGTATTCTGCACTGCAGAAGTAAATCTTTGATGGTAGTGCAAGTTGACAGAAAATGGAAATTGAGACAATTTGTGTCTAATGTTGGTTAGCAAGCTTGGAGGAATTATTAGAAGATCAAAATGGTCATTAGGAACCAAAAATGAGTATGTGAATAGTATAAGGAAGGAGAAATTTATGGAAAATTTTTATGTTGAATGATTAAATAGCTTAATTGAAATATTGTTAAAAGTGAATCTAACAAGTGTTATTCGCATTCATGTGATTAATGAAGTTTGGATCTGAATCAAAAGAATGTTTGAGACACTATGAAAGAAAGGATCGAATAGAGCTTAGTGAGGCAAACTAATAAATGGCCAAGGTGAGTGCATTTTTAAATGTTTGCATTACATTGAAAATGGCATTGCATTTCTCTATAATACATGATATGATACATTGCTCGACATGGCAAGCTTGATGGAATACCAGGTACGAATTATTGTTTGCATAAATGATGATATATGTTTACTATGAATATTTATGATGAAGCATGAAATATGAAATGTTTATATGTATGATTGATTATGATGTTGAGTTAATGATAAAAGAAATGCCCAAGTATTGTGTATGAGAGTCCATGGTATAGTTGGCATGCCATAGAGTCTTTAGCAGCTGCACATTTATGTTCATGTTATCAAACAGATATTGTGACAAAATGATTGTGTCACATGCACCATGGGGATCTACGCCCACTATGCCCGAGTGTACTGCCGAGGTGCTTCATGTTTATGGGGAGCAAAGAGCGTCCATGAGTACGTACTCATCTTTACGTTTGCGTTAGACACTATGGTGTCATTTCAAGATGACTCGCGTGCCTCGATCTCATATAGAATACTTTGGGCATTGATAAAAGAATTATGTCACGTAAGTGAATCATGTCATGTAAACGAATCAAGCTACGTATATGAATCATGTCACGAATATAAACCATGCCATGTATATGAAATATGTTATGTATATGAACCATGCCATGAATACGAAACATGCCATGTATATGAGTTTAACCACGTATATGAATCATGACATGTATATGAATTATGTCAAGTACATGAATTATGTCATGTAAACGAAGAATGTCACATATTTATGAAATATGCTATGTATATGAATCATGACATGTATACAAATTATGTTACGTATATGAATTATGCCATGCATATGAATTATGTCATGTACACGTATCATGTTATGTATATGAATTAAGTCATGTATATGAATGATGTCACGTATATGAATCATGCCACGTATATGAATCATGACACGTATATGGATTCTGCCATGTATATAATTCATGTCATATATATATATATGAATTATGCCATGTATATGAATTATTTCATATTTATATAAACCATGTCATGCATGTGAATTATGCCGTGTGCATGAAATATGCCATGTATGTGAACTATGCCACGCATATGATTTACTTGGTAATAATGTAGTATTAGAAACTAGACTAGTTAGAAAATTATGACTTGCACATGAATATTGACTGACTATGAAAACCTTGTTAGTACGATACTACCTTAGACAGAAACCATGCTAGGTTAATGTATAACATGTATTGCTTTATTTTACGTTTTGATAAATAAGATTATTGCCTCACTAAGTTTGTACTTAGCGTGTGTTTTATTTCACACGTAGGTTCTCCAAAAATAGACTAGCAAGGAGGAGCTGTTAATTGGGAAGATCAAGTTACTATCTGTAAGTACAGTACGTACATCTTTAACGTAATTTGATAGACTAGTGGGCATGTAATAATTTAAGTGGGTAAACTATTTTGTAAGTTTAAGTTTATAACGTATTTATACATTGTTATGGAAGTATGGACTTAGAGAAATGATTTACTATTAATAACTATGAATTTTGACGTAGTTAAATGTTGTTTAACCCTGATCGCGTAAAAATTTAAAAATCAAGAAAGGGTCTAGGCAGTGTACATAGTTTTCATCCTGAATTATATTTTTATTTCAACAACTCAATTATGAATTTTATAAATCAATTCAGGGTCAAAACTAGCTGCAATAGACTGATATAGTTTTTAATTCAAAACCGAGAAATGGTTAAACTGCAAGATGAATTTTGGTATAAAAAAATTTACAAGTTAAGATTTCTTTCAATGACTCTGTAACATCTTTAATGAATATTCGACTTACGAGTATACGTTAAGGTTGTTACATTTATTGGCATCAGAGCTAAGGTTTAGCCAATTCTGGAGGTTAAACCGAGTTAAATATGATTTGATGTTAAGTACGTGCCCCTAGGATGTCATGTTACTGATGTACTATCTGTGTAACTTGATTCTACTCTTCATTTACATGAATAAGTTTTAGTGGAAATATATGATGTTAAGTACTGATGGACTGCGTTAAATGTTTAATTATGGGGATCAAGAGAATGATTAAAGTGGAAGTAAAGAGATATAGAATGTTCCACCTCTAGCTCCTACCCCAACCGAGCCACCTACGCAGTAAGGAGCTCCAATATAAGAATATGAAACCTTAGCACGAGCCCTAAAAAGATATGGTTAAAAATTCAAACCTTAATGTCTGTATCAATCTAGAACCTACACCAGTAAAGGCATCGACTGTTAAGGAGCTTAAGAAGTTGGGAGCTCCTAAATTTCATGGAGAGGGTGGTCTGATGGCTGCCAATTTATGGCTCCACAATGCTAAAGTCATGTTAGAGGAATTAAATTGTACAGATACTGAAAAGTTGGAAAAGTTGATTCCTTATTAAGGGAACATGTTTGTAACTGATGGTCCGAAGCCAAAGAATTATACCTGTTGAGAAAGTGACTTGGACATTCTAAAAAGTGTTTAGAGTTAATTATGTTGGCGACCAGTTTAAGAAATAAATGTTACAGTAGTTTCAAAGTTTGAAACAAAGTACTCGTATTATCTACGAGTATGAGTTGGATTTTAATGGATTAATTCGGTATACAACTGATTTGATTTGATACCATAAGAATGGTTTATTGAGGGGCTTAACCCGAGGTCTAAAGAGTAATTCTCATGTATGAGTTTGTCGATTTACTAGGATCCTATAATGAGAGCAAATGCTATGGAGAAAGCCTGTAATTACTTTAATTGATCCGAGTTCGACTCATTTGTATATTGGTACTAAGATAGTAGTACAAATATAATAATATTTTTAAAATTTTTGAAGGAGCCAAATTAAAAAATTTAAATTTTCAAAAGGCTAAAAGTTAATTTAGCAAATTTTAAGGGGCCAAGGCCCCTACAAGTTCTCGTAAGAGTCCACCCATGTATATGTAATGTCATCATATATTTTAAAGTAAATCAAATCAAATTATTTGGAGGAATTAATTAAAAATTAGCCTCGGGACCGATAATATACCTTTCAAAAAGTAAAGGACGAGAAGATGGTCAAATTATAATAAAGGGACTAAGTCGAAAAAACATACAGTATAAAGACTTTTCATAAAAATTGACCATATTGATAAAAGTCCGAAAGGATAAAAGAGAGGGAATATACTTTGTTCAACATTTCGGACTAGCAGAGCTGAACCCAAGTCTTGGTCCATCGGCTCGAAATGGTACTAGTTCTTTGCGTTTTGTAAGAAGACACATGGTGCACGCAAGAAAAAGAAAATAAAAATATCCTTGAAAAGGCTGTTGCGAAATAAAAAGTTATATCCACTCCGACTGAGACGAGGTAGATCGCGAGCTACTCGAGCTCGACTCGGTCAAAGCTTGGTCAAAGTTCGACTCGATTGAGTCGAGTTCTTAACGAGCCGGGCCAAGCTACTTGATACTCGACTCGAAAAGCTCGTGAGCTACTCGAAAATATAATATATTAATTTTTTTTATTTTTTATAATTTAAAATCTAAATTCCTAAACTTAAAACCCTAAAATATAAACCCTAAAATCTAAATCCTAAAATCTAATCCAACAACCTAAACCTCTAAACCCTAAACTAACACCCTAAACTCTAAAATTAACAAGCTTGAGTTTACACAACTTATGTATCAAAGTTTATCTTGATAGGGCTTTAAATGAGACGTGACAGATGGCAAGCTACTCGAGTCTGACACAGTCAAAGATCGGTCAACACTTAACTCGATTGGGCTCGAATCAAGCTCGAACTCGACTCGAGTTCTTAACGAGTCGAGCTCAGATTTTGCAGGCTCGTTAAAAATTACTCGAGCTCGAACTCAACTCGAAATCGTAACGAGCCGAGTCGAGCTCAGCACTACTCGAGCTCGACTCGGCTCGTTTACACCCCTACTGATAACGGCGGGTCGGGACAGTTTTGCATTTTTTTATTTCGTTCTTAATATTTGGGGTACAGTTTTGTAAAAACTTTATTAAATATTTTGGGTATTTTTTAATTTTTATATTTATCTCTTACGAGTTTTTACGATTTTCGATTAATTCCCGTATCCATAAAATAAATAAAATTTAATATATTAAAATAACTACTCAATATTAAATCTCTAAAATTTCAAACATAAATGGTAAATTTAATTTTACCAACAACAAACAAACCATTTCAAAACTATAAAAACACGACTAAAATATTAACTATTAAAATTTGGCATCATGCACTACATTCAAAAAAAAATATAACTAATAATCTACAATTCTAAATCATGATCCGTTTGTTTTAAAAAAACTAGATTCGATAATCTTTTCAACCATAAAAATTATCTCTTCTAATTTTACTTGTACGACTTATGGCGAATTTCTGAAATCACTGCTATTGTTGTTTTTGGAAACAGTTTGTAGTCTTTCTTTTGAACTAGCTCACTCAAAAATTAATAACTCTTAATATATAACTTGAAATCAAGAACCGTTTGTTTTAAACGAATCTAGGCTTCCGTATGGTTATAGAAATATAAGGCTCGCTTCCTGATTAATCTTGTAGAATATTTGGTGATTTTTCAAAGTCACTGCTAAACCCAATTTTTTAAGAAACCCGTTGTCAAATTTTGATGACCTTTCAACATTTAAATATTCATATTTTTTAAAATTTATATCAAAATCGACCACCTTGCATTTTAAACAAAACTAGACTGAATCACGTTTACAACGATGTATAAACCATTTTTTAATTAGTTTTATGAAATTTACGGAGAACTTTTAAACTTACTCCAGCCGACTCAGGTCATAGGAGATTAGATTTTTGTTGAGAAATGGGTAAATTACCCTTATGGCCATCTAACTTTGTAAAATATTAGGGTCACTGCTGATATTTTTCAGAGATCCCCAAAGTGATTTATACGGTTCGGTTATCCTCACAGTTCGGATATAGTAATTCCGTCCATATCCCCATTTGAGCTTCAACGATAAAATTTCCCCATCCCGTGGGTGAAGATTTCAGTTATTCCCTATACCTATCAGTTTAGATCCCACAATTTTCTGTTATTCCTCACCTGATTGTCACCCCTATGAGAAGGTGGTTCTATAATGCGACTCTACAGTATTTGATTTAAATTAATCAACAAATAAATTAGATACCGGTAATAAAAAAAACTATATCCACTCTTTGCTATATAAAAGTTTTAGTTAAAAAAAGTACTAGGCTGAAGATAGGAAGTTCCCAGGATTAAAATTCTCGTTTTTTATGATTTTTTTGCCGGAGTGGAAATAGCATTTCCATGGAAAAAATTGAGAAACTGACCATTTTGTACATTATTTAATCTGTCCTTTGTTAATTAGATGTATTACACGCGATTTTCTTCTTTTAATTGCAATTTCCAAGTTCCAACCCCACTTCCGTCCTTTTGACGTCATTGCGAAACATTTGCTATATTTCGTCAAAAAAATTTCTTCAACGGACTAAATCCCAACTCCACACCCACTCGACTGTTCGTTCTTGTCGACTGAAGGATGAAGTTCCCAAGTTTTCTCGCTGCTTTTCCTCTTCTACAGGCAAGAATCCGCTCTTTGATTCTATTTCGTGAGGACAATCTGTTTCTTAAACATGTCTTTGATTGAATTTAAGGTTTTTTTTGGGGTTTATGATATCGTGATCATGGATCACTTGGTTTTTCTAAGTGCATAGTTTTGGTTACCTTAGCGTTGTTGAATTGGAGCTTTGCAGCTTCTACTCGAGACTTTTCATTTGGGCATTGCGCTATTTATGGTGTATTCCTTTCCGTTATTGCTATTTATGGTGTTTATTCGGTTATTAGTTATTGGTAATCTGCTTATTGTTTGATTTGAGGCGGAAAAAAGGATGGCTCTTATTAAAAACGGAGCTGAAACTTTATCGACTTGCATTTGACTTCGAATATTAGATTTTGCACAAAATTTAGTACCATAGTATTTCTTTGTTTAGGCTGCTACAGTTCTTATAAAATTGGCTGAAATGGATGTAAAAGCTTGTTCGTACTGAGTTAGATGCCTTTTATGTTCTACTCACTTTGTGTTAATTAAATTGTTCCTTATTTTTCCTAGGTAATTTTATTGATGCCTGGACTGTGTGCGGAGAAGACTGGTTCTTTTGGCCGTTCAGTTTCCTATCCCACATTGGGGTAAGGCCTTTTCAGTCCCAAAGCATAATGTGTGTTAAATATTTCTGGTCTTGTTAATATATGTCCTATTGTGTGTTGTGTACAATTCCCAGCTTTTTAGATCACATTTTTTTAAGTTCTTGCGAAGAACATTATCAAGGTCTTGCAATTACTAAGAGCTGATTAACCTCTGATGGCCACTTTTGTTTTAACACCTTTCTTATCACAAGGTTGCAGTATTATCTGCCTCATTTTCTTTTGTTTGAATTTGAAACAATCCTGATCTGTTGGTCAGGGAGAAGCATTCTAAAGAATATTGTGCAATGTATGATATATGTGGACAATGCAGTGATGGGAAAGTTCTAAATTGCCCTTATGGATCGCCATCTTACATTTTTATGCTTGTCCATTTTACATTTTTATTGCTCTATTTTTTCTGATTGTTTTTCCCTTCAAGTATAAATTTCTGGAACTTAATTTTTCTCTTGTTATATTTCTTATATCTTTATTTCATGCTTTATCACCCAGATGAGATGTTTTCTGCCAAAATTCAAAGCTGTTTTTCTGACACTGTTTTCATTCATATATTTCTTATATCTTTGTTTTATCCTTTATCAGCCCGATGAACTATTTTCTGACAAAATTCAAAGCTTGTGTCCATCAATAAGCGGTAATGTTTGTTGCACAGAGGACCAATTTGGCACATTGCGGGCACAGGTTCAGCAGGTAAAACCTCTGGCTTTAGTGTATATGCTTATTGCTTATTCAAGATTTCAAGCTCAAAATCAAATTTGTACAACCATTACTAATTGTACATTTTTTAACTTACAAGTACTGTTTTCCCCACAAGTAGTGAGCTGATAAGCTATCATTTCTAACTGTATGATGATGTCCCTGGTAAAGGGCATAAATTTTTCTGTGCTAGTAGCTTATCCGCTGTATTTGTATCCATTAATGTTACTTTTCTCTCATTGACTCTAAATGTATGCTATTTGTTAGGCCATTACTTTCCTTGTTGGTTGTCCAGCGTGCTTGAGGAACTTCTTAAATCTTTTCTGTGAGCTTTCATGTTCTCCAAATCAAAGTCTATTCATCAATGTGACTTCTGTTTCAGAGGTTAGGACAGGCTTATAATGAGTGTTACCTATACCTTGCTTTTGGTTTAACATACTTCTCATTTTCTCTGTTTCTCTCATGTTTCAAAGCTTATAATTCCCATTATATTGTTAATTTGTCAGGTTAATGGCAATTTAACAGTGGATGGCATCGACTTTTTTGTATCTGATGCTTTTGGAGAAGGGTTTTATGATTCCTGTAAGGAGGTAAAGTTTGGGACCATGAATACACGAGCCATTGAATTCATAGGAGTCGGGGCAACAAACTTTAAAGGTGAACCTAAGTTTTGTGCATGGATGAAAATTTTCTGTAGTGAAACAGTTTGCCAGGTATTATCTAGTGTCTGTTAGCAGAGTATAATATATTTTCTTAAAATTTTGAATCCACAAAATTGGCATAGAAAACGGAAGTGGTTTGGACGTAGAGTGAATTAATCAGTACAGAAGGAAGTTTATATTAAATGGTATTCTCTGCATTGCTTGGAGGAAATGCTTTGTGAAAAAGCTTGGATTTCCTCTTGGACCTTTGTGTTTATTTTTCTGCTAAATTTGTTGTGAAAGAAAACAAATGATAGGTTGGTCTCATCCATTTCCCGTTGCTATGTCAGTTTTCAGGTTGTATAGAACTTATGCATACAAATAGAGTTGGAATACCTAGTGTTTACCCACAGTCTAAAGTTCCTGAATTTTTTATTGGACAAACAATTAAAAGTTTGTTGGATTTCATCTCTAGGTCAATGGAGGTTGACTTATCTTCTTCTAGCCACCTACTTGTACCTTTAAAAAGTCATGGTTCTTCTCACATCAAAGATTTTGGTTTCTGGGAAGCAGTGTGTACTTTTCTTGCTTATGAAACTAGTTAAATAACTTGAATTCATAATTGAAGATACTTCCTTCAGTATTATTTTGGTCCAGCCAAATCTTTGTAGAATATTTTTCACTTGCCTACTTATGTCTTTCTGCTGTTCTCCAAGAGCATATTATTAATATGTCGATTCTTTTCAGAGTGGTTTGAGTTTATTGGTCAGAAAGCTCCTCCTGGATTTCCTGGTTCACCTTATGCTATTGATTTCAAGTCTACTGTTCCTGACTTATCTGGAATGAGGCCGATGAACGTCTCTACTTATTCATGTGGTGACTGTAGAAAATAGGGTTAGAGAAGTTTTCTACTCTCTTATTTCGATTTACAGAAAAATAAGTCTACTTATAGACTTTTACAAGGAGTTTTACATTGAGTAGATATCCTCTAGGCTAGGACTCTTATCCCTCACATGGATAGAGTTAGACTACAACTAAACTACTTAGTTAGGATAGACTTACAACTCTTATTATTTACATGTTAACCTACACTCCCCCTCAAACTGGTGTGTATATGTTATGTACACCCAGTTTGGATGACATTTCTGCAAAGCTCACTCTTGGAAGTGCTTTGGTGAAAATATCGGCTAGCTGGTTCCTAGTAGGAATATAGTGAAGCTTTACAACCCCGTTGTTGACCTTCTCATAGATGAAGTGTCTATCAATCTCAATGTGTTTGGTCTGTCATGTTGTCTTTGGATTTCTAGCAATACTCATTCTTTGATCGATCATATCAGTAAACTTCAAATTCCGCCTTTCCATCCAGCTCTAACTCCATGAGAAGTTTCTTGATCCACATTCCTTCACATATCCCAAGAGCCAAAGCTCTAAATTCTGCTTCAGACCGCTTCTAGACACCTGAGCTTGCTTCTTGCTTCTCCAGGTGACCAAATTTCACCACAAAAATGTGCAATAGCCACTAACAAATCTTCTATCCATCGTTTCCCGCCTTGACTTGAGTCCGTGTAGACCCTTCTTGCCCTATCCCGATGTTTCTGAAAAATAGTCCGATCCAGTGTAAATTTCAAGTACCTCAGAATTCTATTGACTGCATCCATGTGCTCTTCTCGAGGATCACTCATATGTTGACTAACTATGCTCACTGAGTATGCAATATTAGGCCTAGTAAGTGAGAGATAGATTAGTTTCCCAATTAGTCTTTGGTAGGATTCTTTATTCACTGGATTCCCCATTTCATCTTTACTGAACTTTAAACCTGGTTCCATTGGGGTTTCAGCTGGTCTACTTCCAAGCATCCCAATTTCTATAAGTAGATCTAGGATGTACTTTCTTTGGTTTATAACAATCCCCTCTTTCGATCTTGCTACTTCCATTCCTAAGAAGTACCTAAGGCTTCCCAAATCCTTAGTCTCGAACTCCTTTGCTAGAACAGTTTTCAGCATCTATATTTCTTCAATATTATCCCCTGTAATGATCATATCATCAACATAGACAATTAAAAGAGTCTTCTTACCATCTGGAGCAACCTTCTGAAACAATGTATGGTCTGCCTGACTTTGCTTGTACCCATTTTGAACCATAGCCTTAGCAAATCTGTCAAACCATGCTCTAGGGGATTGCTTTAATCCGTACAATGATTTGTTTAGTTTGCACACTGTCCTCTTCGTGGTCTTTTCCTCCAAACCTGGTGGAACCTCCATGTATACTTCTTCCTCAAGGCTTCCATTAAGGAAAGCATTTTTGATGTCCAATTGGTGCAACTTCCAATCCTTGTTAACAACTACTGATAAAACACTCTGATGGTATTCAATTTAGCTACTGGGGCAAAGGTTTCTTGATAATCTACTCCATATGATTGAGTAAACACTTTAGCCACTAGCCTTGCTTTGTATCTCTCAATTCTCCCATCTGAGTGATACTTGACTGTGAATACCCATTTGCACCCAACAACCTTTTTCCCTTCTGGTAACTCAGTCAAACACCAAGTATTATTCTTTTGTAGTGCTTTGACCTCTTCTTCAACAGCCTTCCTCCACTCAGGACTTTCGAACGCCTCCTCTACTGTCTTAGGGATCTTCACACTATCAATGCTGGCTGTAAAGGCTTTGAAACCAGATAATAACTTCCCATAGGCAACAAATTTATTGATAGGATGAGCAACACATTTCCTTACCCCTTTCTAATAGCAATAGGAAAGTCATCTAATTCACAGTAGAATCTTGTGGAATAACATTACCTCCTGTCTCCATAGCATCAGAACTCAAAACTGGATCCTGGCAAGTGCTAGGCTGACCAACATCTTCAGTTTGATTTCTTTTCCTCCTTGTATAGACATTAAGTTGTTTCTCTGGTGGTTGTGGAGTCACAGAGTGTGATATAGTTTTGAGTTTTGGAGGGGGTGTTGTATAAGGACTGGAAGGTTTAGACTGTGGAGAAGGTGTATTGGACTGTGGAGAAGTTGTGTCTACAGGATTAGGGACAGCAGTTTCAATGATATCCAAGGCAGGCTCGGGAAGGATAGGCATAGGAATAATGGATGTATGGTGAGATTCTTTAGGTCTCTCCCCTCGAATGTCGCCCCGCAAAGTAAGGCTGATTTTCAAAAAAGGTAACATCAAAAGAAATATAGGTTTTTCTATTAGTGGGCAAGAATAACATTTGTAACCCTTCCGACTCGAGGAGTAGCCTATAAACACACACTTTAATGACTTAGGATCCAGTTTACTACGATTGTTCTTTGTGCACATGAAGAAAAGATGTGCATCCAAAGACTCGAAGAGGAAGAGCTGAGGACAATGGTTTAAAGTGTGGAAAATGTTGAAACAGAATTTCAGTGGGTATTTTGAATCCTAGGGTCTTGCTAGGCATCCTATTGATAAGATAAGTTGCAGTAAGAGGAGCTTCTCCCCAAAGATATTTAGGTGCACTAGCTGAAAACAAAAGGGACCTAGTTACTTCCATCAGATGTCTATTCTTCCTCTCAGCCACTCCATTTTGTTGAGGGGTGTTGACACATGAGGTGAGATGAACAATTCCCTTTTCTTGAAAGAAAGACCTAAGAGACTTGCTAAGATATTCACTCCCATTATCACTCCTGACCACTTTGATATTTCTATCGAACTGTGTTTTTATCATTTGATAAAAAGTTTTAAAAATTACTTCAACCTTAGACTTTTCTCTCATTAAATATGTCCAAGTGGTCCTAGAGAAATCATCAATAAAAGATACAAATCAACTAGATTCAGAAATATTTCGAACTTTAGAAGGGCCCCAAATATCACTGTGTATAATAGCAAATGGTGAAGTATGTTTAAAAGGAGAAGAAACATATGGTTTTTTGGTATGTTTTGCCATTTGACACACTTCACAAGTAAAAGAAGAAGGATTTTTATTGATAAATAAATTTGGGAACAACTTTGCAAGGTAATAAAAACTGAGGCGTCCTAATCGAAGATGCCAGAGCATAATATTATCTGAACCTAAACTTGTAGAGGAAACTGATGTCTGAAGGCAACTGGGAATAGAGGAGTTCTGGTAGGATATTCTGTGAGAAAGGGGCAATGGTGGCCGGAGAAGATGAACGCCGGTGAACAATGAACAATAAAATATGAAAAGCTACAGTTTAACGATAGAGCAAAAATAATATTTTCAACAGAGAACAATGTGTTTCTCTGTATTTTCTCTTATTCTTCTTATTCAAATGTGTATAAGGTGAGCCTTTAAATAGGCAATTACAGAGTATTAGTATAGCTAAAACTATACTTTTATCTTTAATTTAAATAAGATTTTATCTCTAATTTAAAGAAGACAAATAAGACTTTATGTCTAATTTAAAGAAGACTTCTTGTAAATCTAAACTACTAGTTACTGACTTAGAAATAAACTCTAATTACACGGTTCCAATCCACATATTCCATCAAGGATATATAAGCCATTAGATAGCCTAGCACTGCCAATCACCATCTTCGAGCCCTGTGCCTGAAAAATACAACCATCAGCCCCAAAATTAGCATTACAGTGAATATCCTTAATCAACTTACTCACTGATAATAAATTACAGGCTAATTTAGGAAAATAAAGTACATCAGATAATACTATGTTTTTGCTTAATTCAATAGAACCACTTCCTTTCCTTTGTTGAGAGGGGAACCATCTCGCTATCTTGATCGAGGAGGAGATCTGTGATGGCTATACTTTCGAACATACTAATATTTCCGTAATCATATGGTCGAGGCACCAATCTACTATCCAATGTAAGGAATTAATTGTTGCTAAACAGAAATTCTACCTTTAGATAAAGCGATGAGTATTAGTCTTAGACGATAGTTGGCTGAATATTTGTTGAAGTTCTTAATCAACTGGTACTAAATGGAAAAATTTTCTCGAGATGCAACATTTGCTTCCTTCAAATCTGGATTTAGAAGGTTTCGGTCTCTTTGGTTTTTCCATGTAGCTTCAAAGAGGTCCATCAAAACCTTTTTACGATTGCTCATACCATGGTCTCCCCACCTTTGTTTACCCACTGGAGTTTGTAATGAGTGGAAGCATCTCATTGAGCTTGGTACCATCAAGGAGAGTGCTTTCTTCCTCTCCTAATCTCTCGAAAAGGCCTCCCCAACCAATGGTAGGGGTTTAGTAGCCAAAATTCTGCTCCTTGCCCCATCAAGCTCACCATTAAGTCCAGAAAGAAATTGAAAGATTCTCCTCTGATTTTTGATTTTACTATAGAAGCTAATATCAAAAGGACACTTCCACTCATTTGCCTCATACAAATCAATTTGTTGCCAACACTTAGTGAGAACTCCAAAATACCGTGCTACGGATAGATCTCCTTGTCTGAGATCTTTAATCCGGTTCTCAACCCCAAATAATTCTGGTGTATTATCCACACTGGAGTATGTATCCCCTGCACTCCATATCTCTCTATGATTCAGTAGAGCATGAAATTTTCCCCAACTTCGGGAACCATGGAATTAATTAGCCATGACATAATCATGTTGTTCTCACTCAACCAGATTAGAATAATTTGGATCAGATTCTTCTGGAATAGGCATTGAATCTGAGAGATAGGAAGCTTTCCTTCTTCCTGTAATATATAGCCTCACTGACTGAGACCAAGGGAGATAGTTGTTTCCATTTAATTTGTAGGATGTAATTGGAGAAAGAGATGAATCTGAAAGATGGAACTCAGAGGGACGAGGATTATTTTGAGAACTAATCTCTGACGCAGAGGGTTCTGAATGAGCCATTGAAAGGGAGGGTTTTGATCGACAGAGAAAAAAGGGAAAAAAACTGTTGGATAGGTAGGATTGTCCTAATCTGATACCATGTAGAAAATAGGGTTAGAGAAGTTTTCTACTCTCATTTCAATTTACAGAAAAATAAGTCTACTTATAGATTTTTACAAGGAGTTTTACATTGAGTAGATATCCTCTAGGCTAGGACTCTTATCCCTCACATGGATAGAGTTAGACTACAACTAAACTACTTAGTTAGGATAGACTTACAACTCTTATTATTTACATGTTAACCTACAGTGACACCTCTCTTGGCTGCTCTTGTGGTGATTGTCCTTCATCACCTCAATGCTCCAATACTGAACCTCCTTCGCCGCCGAAAAAAGATCATTGCTCAATAACTATTGGGCCTGTTAAGGTCTAATTGATGACTTTTCTTTTGTTAGAGTTATTAACTTATGCTTTAGTTTAAATGATTTAATGTTACTGTATAACCCTTCATTTTCATGGCTGAATCAGTTAATTTCGTTTGTGAAAAATTTTGTTGATATATGTTTGGTGTATATAGTGATATTTATTGTCACTTGCAGGTAAGGTGTATCGACTTTGCATTGGCTATAGCATATATTGTATTGGTTTCTGGACTTTTTGGATGGGCATTGTTTCATCGGCAAAGACAAAGAATACTTGCATCCGAAAAGGAACCATTACTGAAGTCAATAGATGAAGATGAAGCAAATTCGTCTAACATGCAATATGATGAGAACCTTGCATTGGAGGTAAATGATGATTATTACTTCCCTTAGTATAGTGAATTTTGATAATTGCATTAAAGAGCATTTTACCTTTTTCAGACCTAAGAAGTAGCATTATGTTTTAAAAAAAAACTTAAGAGTATCTTTTAATTGATGAAAAATAGCAATATGTTAGCTATGCTCTAAACAGTTCTTTTATTCCTTCTTAGTTCTTTCCCCTTGAACATCTTCCTCCTCTTCATTTTAACATCTTCATATGATATTTTTCTGCATTCACATGTTGCAGATTTGGGTGTTTCTTTTCCCAACTTATCTATATTACCGTCTAATATTACTATTCTATATAATTGGCATTTTGGCATCGGTTAAAGTTGGCAAGGACTTCTATTATAATTTAACAGTTTTCTCGTTTCCATGACTCAATTCCTTATAACTTGAAAGTGATTGCCTAAATCCTTGTCGCATCTTTTGCACTTACCTATGAATTTTGTTTTATTAAGTGCTGGTGATGCTTAATCATCTGTTTGCAGAGTTTATTTGTATCTTTTGGGCTTCTACATTGTCGCTCTCATGCTACTTCAAAGTTCAGTAATCATGTTAAGCTTTGATATTTTTTGGTAGCATAAAACTTATAACTTAGTTCAGTCAATCATGACTTGGTGTCTGATCTGTTGTATCTGGTTGTCCATGTCTCCAACTGAACATTTGGTATGCGTAGAGGAACGTTCTCCATTGTTGAATCATGATGATTATTGAAATACTGGAATTTTCATAAGATGTCACGGTAGCCTGCTGAAAATTTGTTTTGTTATTGCAATTATATTGCTTTAGCAGTATAATTTCGAGCTTCTATTTCAACTATCCATTTTATTTGAATTTTTAAGGTTTCTTTCTCTCCTGTTTTATTTATGCAGCTTGTTATATTTCCTCCTAGAAAAGAACTAGGTTGACTTTGAGGTTTAGATGTTTTTGTGGCTCTTTGTCCTGAAATCAGGGACATGGGGTGGCTGCACAATTGAAAAATGGGGCGCAACTTTCCATTATTCAAGGATATATGTCGAGCTTTTATAGGTGAACATGTACATAATAAGATTTTGTTACACATGCAAACACACAAATACACACATGAACACTCACAAATCTAGATGATTAAATGTCTGGCACGTTCTAAATGTTTGGTTATGCCATGCCCAGGAGTTATGGAATATGGGTTGCTAGAAATCCTACTCTTGTACTGTGTTCATCATTGGCAGTTGTTATTGTGCTATGTTTTGGTCTCATTCGTATTGAAATGGAGACAAGGCCAGAGAAGGTATCGTATTTCATCTTTACGCTAGAAACTGTTGTGACTTGTGAGTTACCATCAAAATTATTAGTTCTACCCTTGTTCTTGCACATTTTCTTTCTCTTCTTCTATTCCATCAGCTGGGGCCGGTGAGCGTTTAGATTTTACTTGAAAAAGTTTCTTATTAGTAATTAGATATTTTCTTAATTCCTATTGCTTCTATATGTGTCTTGTTTTAAGCCCATATTAGACCCTTTTCATTTGTCTGCTCAATTTCTTATATAGACTCTAAAACAAGGGAAAGGAAAATTATTTTGCAATATATTTTTCCATTCCTAATATTTGAATAGAAAGGCGTTTGAAGTATATTTTGGTACTGGCTGCTTCTTGGATAAGCTGTGAGGGCATGTGTTTGTGTGTGATCATACTTTATGCTTGCTTTATACCCAAACTCTTCTGCATAGTATCAAGGCTTGACATGTGTTATCATATAGTTGTGGGTAGGCCATGGAAGTAAGGCAGCAGAAGAAAAACAATTTTTTGACAGTCACCTTGCTCCCTTCTACAGAATTGAACAGGTTCATTTCATTTGTTTTTCTTCATTTATGATGCGATTTGTTTTTCCATATTCAATCCCCACTTCTATCCCCTTCGTTCCTGAAATAATGAAAAGAATAAATGCTTTCAACAATTAATTTGCCTTTAGGTTCTTTTTTTCTTGAAGGATGCCTTTAGATTCTATATAATAGAGAAGAGAAACTATTTCTTCCCTTCCTAAGCTATATGTGCCTTTGTAGACTTTATCTTAATATTATTTTATAAAGTTTGAATTGGAAATTATAGGTGAAAAAAGTTTTAAGGATTACAGGTTTTTATAGCTGAACAACTTTTTATCTAAATACTTTTTTTCCCGAACTTTTGACTTGATTGATTTCTCTGTACCAAAAAGTTGAAGTTTGAGTCGGAGAATAAATATATACTCCCTCTGTCCCACTATTTGTGTCACATGTTGACTTTTCACGGAGTTTTAGGAAGAAAAAGTTTCTATAAAATGTGGGGTGTAAAATAATTTGAATGACAAGTTTACCCTTAAAAGGTTAACTTTTATTTTTGTTGGGAAACTTAAAAAAAGGATAGAAAAGTAAATGTGTCTTATAAAAGTTGTTGAGTTTTTCAATGGGACATTTTGACTGGGACAATTTTAAAACACAAATGTGACAACTTTACTGGGACAGAGGGAGTATATTTTCTTGTTAACTGACACCAATTCTCTATTACTCTATCTTTGTTTCTCTATCTATTTGTTCGTCTGTTTATATCTCAGTTTAATGGAATTGAAACATCATCTAAACTTATATGAAAGCAATGAGAGTTTTTTTTTCCAGCTTATATTAGCAACTTTGCCTGATAATGGGAAGTCACCCAGTATAGTTTCAGACGATAACATCCAACTGCTTTTTGAAATTCAAGAGAAGGTACAGCACACGCTCTTTGCTACTTTTTTGAGTTATTGATATAAGTGGGACATAGCTTGAAGTGTATCTTAGTTGAACTATGTCATCATATGTATTTTCTGTGTGCCTCATCTTCTTTGTGTTCTTGCTGAATTTGGACAGGTTGATGGAATTCGTGCAAATTATTGTGGTTTGACTGTGTCTCTGCTGATATATGCTTGAAGCCTCTTGGCCAAGATTGTGCTACTCAGAGTGTTTTATAGGTTTTCTTGCATTTGTATTTTTGAGGATTAGGGTTCGGAATATCTATAATGCTTTTTGAAATTATGAAATAGAATTTGAGTTGCCTCTTCCTTTTACTAAAACATAATCATATTTGTTTTTGTTACTTGGCCTCTCACACTAGTATTTCAAGATGGATCGGGAAAACTTTGAAAACTATGGAGGAGTTACACATGCTGAGTATGTTTTCAGGTAATTATTTTTTGGGCTCCATGTATTTATATCTGTAGGTGGGCACATGCATATTTATACTTGTTTTTTTGCATCTGGATAATCATGGAAGAAATCAGATGTTTCCCTGTTGGCGTTCGATTCCAGTTGAATCCATCCGTCTCATTTCCCTTTCATGTCATTGTTTAAGTTTTCTCTGATGCTGCTTTTGTTATTATGATGTCAATTGGTCTGAGGCTCTTGCCTTAGGGGTAAGGCAGGAATAGGCATTGATTGCTTGGTTTAAAAAGACAAAGCTCATGTCATGATTATGTACGCGTTATATTTTGCTCATAGATAGGACTTGCTCGTGGAAAAACGAAAACATTCAAGGCCCATCACAATCAGCCCTTGCCTGTGAAATATCTGTTCCATGTTATTTATCAGAGTTAGTTTTCTTTGAAGCTATGAACTCTGATGCTTGTTACGGTTGGCATTATATTTGTGATGATTCTCATTGGGTTGTTTAAAATGTCTTCAATTTTGTCTCCTTTGTTCCCCTCTTTCAGCATTACACTTCTTCCGAGACATGTTTGAGTGCATTTGAGGCTCCACTTGATCCTAGCACGACATTAGGGGGATTTTCTGGGGTCAATTATTCTGAGGTATTTTATTTATCATGTCTTAGCTTTCTAAGTATATACTTCATATTTAATACTATTTCATTTCAATTTCAGGCTTCTGCATTTGTTGTGACCTATCCAGTTAATAATGCAATTGATGAAGTAGGCAGCGGGAATGACAAGGCAGTGGCTTGGGAAAAAGCTTTTATTCAGTTAGTGAAGGTACAAGTGCAGATTTGTTTCTTATAGGGTGATATTTGTTTGGTTCGATTGGGTTTCTTGGACTTTTTGAAACGTGAATTTCAGTTTGGTTTGGCTTAGTTATGTTCTCGTTTTTTCATATTAATTTTGGGTTTTGATTTTTTTGACTTAATTTTGAGATAATGCTTTTATGGCCTTTTGACATTATTTGATAAAGTTTTGAAGTCTTTTTCATAAATATTTCTAAAAAAAAAATTCTTCAAGTAAATAAAAACAATTAATAATTCTTATGTAGTATTTTAAAGTTATTTTTACTATTTGAAATATGAAATACTTATTTTTACATTATAAAAAAAATAAAAACTAATTATAAATTAAATAAAAAATAGAGTTCAGTTTGGTTCTGGTAATCACGGTTTTTAAATATGAACCATAAAACGTCCAAATACTACAGTTTGGTTCGGTTTCTTTGCTCATCCCTAGTTTCTTATATTCTCTTGTATCCGGATATTCTATTGTCTTGATTATTAGGAGGAACTGCTATAATGGTGCAGCGAAAAAGATAATGTCTTATTCTTGGATGGTTGTATGGACATGACGGGAAGAGCTGGTACCTTTAGTTCAGTCTAGAAATCTCTCTTTCATTTTCATCTGAAAGCTCAATTGAGGAAGAATTGAAAAGAGAGAGCACCGCAGATATTTATAACAATTGCGGCAAGTTACTGGAACTTATTCTTTCTTCAGCATTCAACTTTACCAAAATGATTCTAGTTATTTCTAACTCTTTTTATATTTGACAAATATTTGTTTGTTTCTTCTTCTCTTTTCTCCTAATCTAATTTCATTTCAGGTAAGCTATCTTGTAATGTTTGCTTACATATCTATCACATTGGGGGACGCACCTCGATTATCTACTTTCTATATCTCATCCAAGGTATATTTTTAAGTATTTCTTTATATTTAATGTGATGTACTCTAATATATGTTCGTTTTATTAGCACCTTCCATGTCTGTTGCTTCTTACATATCCATTGCTTTTCATGATGATCTCAGTGTTTAAATTGACTTAGATACGTTTACTTTGTAGCTTTTACAAATGTGCTCTGTTCAATATATTCAATATCTTGATCTACTTCTTCACTTTTGCATGTTAGGTTTTCAGATATTAATGGCAGGCAGGGTGCCACTGTCCCCTGCCTATAGTAGAAAGCCAGACTATTGTGGATACAATTTACTAGGCATCTAAAGTTCAAATCTGCCTATAGTAGAAAGCCAGACTATTGTGGATACAATTTACTAGGCATCTAAAGTTCAAATCTCAGGGATGGGAGAGAGCTCCCTCCTTAATTCAAACCCAATGGGCTATGATATATACAAAAAAGAAGCACGTGTGTTTGACTTTCTAGTGCCTAATGTTGGCTAGGCTTGGGCTCGGCTCGGCTCAAAAACAGTATTATTGGGCTCCTCTCGGGCTCGAGGCTTGTCGAGCTCGAAATTTTAAGCTCGAGCTCGGCTCAAAAACAATACTATTGGGCTCGGCTTGGGCCCGAAGCTCGTCGGGTTCGACTCGACTCGAAATGGACAATTTTGCTGTATTTTTTTTTATAAAAGATGAGGTATCGTTAAAAGCCCATTTCATAACCAACACTGAAACGAAATTCAATATCGAGAAAGGGAAAAGAGTGCCCAAAAATTAGATTAATCCAAATAACCAAGAAATATTCTTACAATACAAACACATAATCTAAGAAAATACAAAATCAAACAACCAAGGAAAATGCCCAATTTATTTTAGTTAATTTGCTTTTAGTGGATTTTTCCCTAATTTATTTTATTGCTTTTCTTTTGCTAAGCGGATTACTTTTAGTGCATATGTAGTATATATTTTATAATATATATATATAATTATTCCGAGCCTGTTCACGTTCGGCTTGTTAAGGTCTTGAGCCGAGCACGAGTCGAGCTTTGACCGAGCCGCGCCCGAGTAGCTTGCGAGCCGGTCAGGCTCATTATCACCCCAAGTGGTATTCCTAGATTCACTTGTTCATGTTATCATGGGTACATGCATCAGCAAAGACGAAAATATGGTCATGCAAACATTTGTATATTTCTCGTATATGTCGTGTCCGTTTGGCAGATTCTAGTCACATGCTATGTTCTATTGAAATTGAATAAATTTTCTTGTATTTAGAATAAATAGTTTCTGTAACTCATCATTCACCTAGTGTTTTGCAGGTCTTGCTTGGTCTTTCAGGTGTTGTTCTTGTCATGCTCTATGTTCTTGGATCTGTTGGGTTGTTCAGTGTTTTTGGAGTTAAGTCAACATTGATCATAATGGAAGTGATACCTTTTTTGGTTTTGGCCGTAAGTTTTTGATCAGATTTTCTTGTTTTAGTTATTCCTGTGATAGAATCTGCATCCTAGATTTATTAAGCAGTCTTGAGTTGACCCTTAATCCCCTTCTCCCTTGTGGAAAAATCTTTTATAGACATTACAGATGCTGATTTTCTCACATTTGGGCTTTGCTAATTTAAAGCAACGTTTCCATTCTTATACTTGCGTGGAACAGTTTATTCCCTCAATCAATACTTCAGTGTTTGTATATCCTGAAACTGAAACTTGTGTTCTTATTATGACTTTATTCTCAATTTGTGGTCATGATTGAGGGGACTTTTAAGAGGGTATTAATATAAATACATTCTTTTTCATAAATACTTGTCCCTGTTTTTTATATTTTGGTCTCTAATATACAACGTGCATTCTTTAAATATGAAATTATACATCCATTTAGACATAATATATGATTTTTTAAATTCTGAATCTTCTCTTTTCTTCCTCTTATAGGGTTTGACAATGATTACTATGTGTTTTTACTTTTTTTTTAGTTCTTTGTTACATTTCTCTTTTATTTCCCATGTTATTTATTTTAATCAGGTTGGAGTGGATAACATGTGTATACTGGTTTATGCCGTAAAACGACAACCATTGGAGTTACCTTTGAGGAACGAATCAGTAATGCTCTGGTTGAAGTTGGTCAATCCATAACGCTAGCTAATTTGTCTGAGATTCTTGCATTTGCAGTTGGAGGTTTCACACCCATGCCGGCATGCCGTGTCTTTTCCCTGTTTGTAGGTCTAATGATTTGTTCCGACATCCATGTAGAGAAACAGAAAACTCTCTTTTTTGTATTTTTATTATGTTAAACTTACAATATTTACAGCCTTATATAGACTTAGGAATAGGACTTTAAGTACAATTAGGAGTCCTACTTACATTAGACTAAGCCTACTTGCATTAGATTTACAACTCTTCTAGGTAGTAGACTTTAAGTAAAACTACTAATAATAATTAAATGTAAATACTTACACGGAATTAACTTATACTCCCCCTCAAGCTGGAGAATATACATTGTATAATCCCAGCTTTAATTTAAATTTCTTGAAGAAAGCTTTTGTTAGAATATCTGCTACTTGTTCTTCAGTAGGAACATAGTTCAAGACTGCCACTTCACTTGTGAGCTTCTCTGTAATGAAGTGTCGGTCAATTTCAACATTCTTCGTTCTGTCATGTTGGATAGGGTTCTTGGCAATTTGAATTGCAAACTGATTGTCACATAACACTTCAAATTTTTCTTCTTTATTCACTCCTAGCTCCTTGAGTAGTTTTACCAACCAGATTCCTTCACACATTCCAAGGGCTAATGCTCTGTATTCTGTCTCGGCACTGCTCCTTGAAACAACTGTTTGCTTCTTGCTTTTCCAAGTGACCAAGTTCCCCTAAACGAAAGAACAATACCCACTGGTTGACCTTCTGTCTGTCAGCTCACTTGCCCAACTAGAATCTGTGAAGATCTTTATTGTCCTGTCCAAGGTTTTCTTGAATATCAAGCCATGTCCTAGTGTCCCTTTTAGATACCTTAGAATCCTCTTTACAGCTTCCATATGTTCTTCAGTAGGATTAGTCATATGTTGGCTAACAATGTTAACTGGAAAAGCTATGTCAGGTAGTCAAGGATAAATAAATTAATTTTCCAACTAACCTTTGATACAACCCCTTATCTGTTTTTGAACTTGAATCCCTTTGACTGAATTTCAAGCCTACATCCATAGGTGTTTCGACTGGTTTGCAGCCCAGCATTCCAGTTTCAATGAGTAAATCCAAGACATACTTTCTCTGGTTAATGACGAATCCTTTGCTTGATTTGGCTACCTCCATGCCTAGGAAATATTTAAGTTTTCCTAGGTCTTTTATCTCAAATTCCTTGCTCAACAAGATTTTTAGATGATTTATTTCTTCTTCATCATCACCTGTCAAAACTATATCATCCACATACACTATTAAGATAACCCTTTTTGTTATTAGAAGTTACCTTGGAAAACAATGTATGATCTGTTAGGGACTGCTGATAGTCGGCAAGCTTTCCCTTCACAGTTTGCAAACTCTAGGCCTGGTGGAATGTTCATGTACACTTCCTCGTCTAACTTTCCATTAAGAAAGGCATTCTTAATGTCCAGTTGATGTAGTTTCCAGTCACTGTTCACGGCCAAGCTCATTAATACTCTGGCAGTGTTTAATTTTGCTACTGGGGCAAAGGTCTCCTTGTAGTCAACTCCATAGGTCTGTGTGAAGCCTTTGGCCACCAGTCTAGCTTTATACCTGTGCACACTCCCATCGGCATTATATTTATTGGCAAAGACCCACTTGCAGCCTACTGGTTTCTTTCTTTGTGGAAGATCAACAACAGACCAAGTTTCATTCTTTTCCAGTGCTTCAACCCCTTCTTCAACAGCCCTCTTCCACTTAGGATTTTGTAATGCCTCCTCAATAGTTGTAGGTATCTGCTCTTCATTTAAACAAGCTGTAAAAGCCTTAAAGGATGGCATTAGACTACTATAATCAGCATACCTTTGAATAGGGTATTTCGTACTTTCTAACCCCTTTTCTTTTAGCAATAGGCAGATACTCATATTCAAGCAAGTGGGAAGGAATCTCAGTTACCTCATTACCTCTTGATTCCTCACTGGCAGCTGGACTCAAGTGCAATTCTCAGCAAGTGTCAAATTGCAAAATAGTCTTTGGGAGACTTTTTTCTTCTGGTAAATACTTGTATTTCTTTAGGAGGATTAGAAGTAGGATTAGGTGAGGTGTGAGGAGGTGTAGGAGTAGCCTGTGGTGATGAAACTGTTTCTGTGATGATGGGTGAAGGTGTAGGAGTTTTGGAAGAATTCTGAGGCTTCAAAAAATTAGGATTGTCAAAAAATAAAGGTACTGAAGAAACTAAAGGATAAACCTGATTTGGTTGAGGCTGGAATACATCCCAACTCTCCCCCTGAGTTGCAGCCGTTGAGAAGTAAGGGACCTGCTCAAAAAATGTAATATCCACAGAAGTAAAAAAATTTCGAGGAGGATGAAAGCATTTGTAGCCCTTTTTAAGTGAAGAATAACCAACTAAGACCCACTTTAATGATCTAGGGTTAAGTTTGGTTTTAGAGGGATCTATGTTTTGGGCAAAGACTGTACAACCGAAGACTTTTAAGGGAAGGATAGAAGACATAGGCTTAAAATTAGGAAAACTTTCCAAGAAAGCATCCCTAGTTGTCTTAAACTTGAGAATTTTACTGGGCATCCTATTGATGAGATATGTGGCAGTTAACAAGGCTTCACCCCACAAATATTTAGGAACATTATTTGTAAACATGAGAGCCCTAGTGACTTCTAACAAATGTCTATTTTTTCTTTCTGCAATCTCGTTTTGTTGTGGTGTATCTACACAAGATGTGATATGGACAATTCCATGTTTAGCAAAAAAATCTCCTACGGACTTAGAAAAATATTCACCCCCATTGTCAGATTTTAGGATTTGAATTTTTGTACCAAATTGGTTACCGACAATGGTGTAAAATCTCTCAAAAATGGATGCAACTTTTGATTTGTCTCTGAGCAAATAAGTTCAAGTGGTTCTACTGTGATCATCTATGAAAGTAACGAACCACCTATTACCTGTCACATTCTTCACTTTAGAAGGACCCCAAACATCACTGTGAATCAAAGAAAAAGGTTGTGAAGGTTTATAAAGAGATGGTAAATAGGAAGACCTTGTTTGCTTAGCAAGAGGACATATATGGCATTTAAAGGAACTTGGATTTTTATTAATAAATAAATCAGGGAACAATTTTGCAAGATAATAAAAACTAGGATGACCTAATCTAAAATGCCATAACATTGCATCATCTAAATTTCCTAAGGAAGTAAAACAAGAAATTGTTTGAGAATGGAAAGACTTGTGGTTGCTGTGAAGAACATAGAGGCCATTTTGCAAGCTAGCACTGCCAATCTTCTTCTTCGAGTCTAGTGCCTGCAAAGAGCAATTAGAATCATTAAAAATCAAGGAGCAATTAGAATCTTTGGAAAGCTTGCTCACAGAAAGCAAATTGCATGCAAGATTAGGTACAAATAATATTCCCTCAAGTAACAAGTATTTGCTAATAGCAACAGAACCACTTCCTTTAACAGGAGATAGCGAGCCATCAGCAGTCTTAATTGAACTCTCAGAACTAATAGGTGTAAAACTGAAAAATAGTTCCCTATTACCAGTCATGTGATCCAAGCCCCCCGAGTCAATGATCCAGGTGAGGTAGCCTTGGTGGAAAGAAGGGAAGAGGTAAAGAGTGGCTTGATTTACCCGCTTCTTCTACTAGGGCTAGGTTTCCATCACGGGCTTTGTGAATTTGCCAAATAGCCTGTGAAGTTCTTCCATTTGTTGTTTAGAAAAACCACTCAAACCACCACTAGTTCTTTGCATTAGACTTTGATTCTCTAGGAGCCCTGTTGGTAGATGATCTCAAATCATTTGGTTTGCCATGTAGCTTCCAAAGCATTGTTCCTTCAAGTGCCCCATCTTCTAGCAAGTAGTCACACACAATTTTGCTTTTTCGATCTTAATCGAGTTACGAGTGACAAGAGCGAGAACCTTACGTGGCGATAGTTTCAGGCAAAGCATAAAAGACCTACTTTCTTCCCTGCGTATGTCAGCAAAAACTTCTCGAAGTGATGGAAGAGGTTTGCTGCCCAGGATTCTGGATTTTTCTACATCCCACTCTCTGTTGAGGCCATTAAGGAACTGGAAAATTCTTCTTTGTGCTGTAATTTTTTTGTAGAGAGCAGCGTCAGTAGGTGTCTCCCATTCATGACTCTCGTATAGATCTATTTGCTGCCACAAACTGGTCAAAGTGTTGTAAAACACTGTGACGGACATCCCATCTTGTTTTAGGTTGGCAGCTTTGCTCTCAATGCCAAATAATTCTGAGACATTGTCACTGCTGGAATAGGTCTCCCGCACAGCATTCCAGATCTCACATGCTGTGTTGTAAGAAGAAAATTAGTCCCAACTTTAGAGGACATGGTATTGATGAGCCAAGACATCACTTTGTAGAAACTGGTGTAAAAGTGTAAGTTTCACTCTACTTTTATTCACCATAATATAGGATATATATAAGTAAAAAATCCCTAAATTAGGTAACAAATAAATAAAATATAAATCTCTAAGATTAAGCCCCATAATCTGCCTAATAATCTGTTTAAGATACAGCAAAGAGATAAGGTCGTATCCTTATCTTGAATTACAGATACATACTCACACTCCCCCTCAAGTTGGTGTGTATACATTGTATAGGCCCAACTTGGACAAAAACTTATCAAAGACTGGTTTGGATAGTGCTTTAGTGAGCACATCTGCAAGTTGTTCTTCGGTAGGAACATGAGTTAAGTTCACAATTCCACAATTCACTTTTTCAGCAATAAAATGTCTGTCGATCTCCACATGCTTGGTACGATCATGATGGACTGTATTCTTTGCGATCTGAATAGCAGATCGATTATCTTTCAAGATCTCTAGTTTCCCTTCATGCTCTATATTTAACTCTCTTAGAAGTCTTAGCAACCATATTCCTTCACAAATTCCCAATGCTAAGGCTCTATATACTCGCTTCAAGATCGCTCCTAGAAACAATGATCTGTTTCTTACTCCTCCAAGTAACTAGTTTGCCCATATATAAAAAAAAGTATCCACTAGTCGACCTTCTATCAAGAATTTCATCGCCCGGCTAGAATCAGTAAATAATTTTACAGTTCTATCTTGATTTTCTTGAAGAATAATCCATGTCCAGAGTACCTTTCGGATACCTTAGAATTACATTTGCGACTTCTAAATGCCCTTCTCTAGGATTAGTCATATATTTGACTAATTACATTGACAGAAAGGAAATATATGGTCAGGTCGAGATAAGTAAATGAGTTTCCCACTAGTCTTTGAAACTGACCTTTATCAACCTCGCTCCCATTTCTTCTCCTTTGAGCTTGAGCCGACTTCCATAGGAGTATCGCGAGGTTTACACCCCAAAGATACCAGCCCTCGAGAGTAAATCCAAGTACATATTTTCTCGGTTTATTACTGGACCCTTGCTCGATCTAGCAACCTCCATGCCTAGGAAATATCCGAGTTTCCCTAGGTCTTTTGTTTCAATTCTTTGCTCAATAAGTTCTTCAACTGGTGATTCCACCTTCATCATCTCCTGTCACTACAATGTCATCAACATATACAATGAGGATAACTTTCTTCCTATTGAAAGATGCTTTAACAAACAAAGTATGATCTGCTTGACTTTGTTTATATCCATTCTCTCCAAGGACTTTTGTGAATATGTCAAACCAAGCCCTAGGTGACTGCTTCAAACCATAGAGATTTCTCCGGTTTACAAACCTTCGACTTCCTAACTCGGACTTCATCCCTGTGGCATTCTCATGTAGACCTCCTCTTCTAATTTGCCATTCAAGAAGGCATTTTTATGTCAAGTTGGTGAAGATTCAGTCTTTGTTTACAGACAAGACTAAGAAGTACTCGAACAGTGTTTAGTTTTGCTACAGGTGCAAAAGTCTCATTATAGTCAATACCATAGGTTTGTGTAAAGCCCTTGGCTACAAGCCCTGGCCTTGTACCTTTCTATCTTTGCCATCCGAGTTATACTTTATTGCAAAGACCCACTTATCGCTAAACGGGTTTTTTACCATGTGGTAAATCGAAGAATGATCCAAGTGCCATTTTTCTCAAGTGCTTGAATTTCTTCTTCAATGACCTTCTTCCATCTAGAGTCTTTTGGGCATCATCAATTGTTTTGGGAATCTCCTCCTTATCAACGCAAGTAGTGTAAAGGTCTTAAAAAGGGCATTAACTTTCCATAGGCAACATACTTGAATAGGATACTTTGTACATTGTCTAACCCCTTTTCTCTTAACAATAGGTAAAATTTCCATATCAAATAAAGAAGGAGAAATTTCATTACCTCCATCATCCTCCAAGGCATTTGGACTCAATTCCAACTCTCGGCAAGTGTCGATTGCAAAATGGCCTCGGGAATGGTCTTTTTCTTTCTGGTGTAGACACCGAGTTTTTTTGTAGTCTGTGTGTTTTGAGGAATAGTTTTAGGAGGTGAAAGCTGGGAGGTCTTTGGTGAAGGAACATCAACAGGAATAGGAGAATGTCTTGGTGTAGTTGATTTAGGTGGAGACTCAATATCATGAGATGTAATAGGCGAGAACATCCAAGGTATCAAAGAAGATGGGAATGGGTATACGATGTTTTAGAGGTCGGAATTCTATCCAAGTCTCCCCTGAATTGTAGCTTTGGTAAAATAAGGTTCTGCTCAAAAAAGGTTACATCCATCGAAACGAAGAATTTTTTAGTAGGAGGGTAGTAACATTTGTAGCCCTTTTTAAGTGAAGAATATCCCACAAAGACACACTTAAGAGCCCTAGGATTTAATTTTGATTTTGAAGGGTCCACATTTTTTACAAAAGCAGTGCAGACCAAAAATTCTAAGAGGAAGAAGAAGAGGAAAGAGGTTTGAAATGAGGATAACTCTCTAAGAAAACAGCCCTTGGTTTCTTGAATTTAAGGACTTTACTCGGCATTCTATTGATAAGATAAGTGGCGATTAACAAAGCCTCACCCCACAGATATTTTGGTATATGTCCAGTAAAATAACAAGGATCTAGTTACCTCTAGTAAATGTCTATTCTTTCTCTCGGCAACCCCATTTCATTTGTGGTGTATCCACACAGAGCTAATTTGGACAATGCCTTTTTCTGAAAAAAATTTACCCAAAGAAGTAGCAAAGAACTCTCCCCATTATCGGATTTGAATAGTTGAATTTTACTCAAATTGATTTTTCAACCATAGTATAAAACCTTTCAAAAATAGATATAGTTTTGATTTATCTTTCATTAAATAAGTCCATGTCGTCCTACTATGATCATCAATGAAAGAAACAAACCATCGACACCCATTAATATTCTTCACTTTAGAGGGACCCCAAACATCACTATGGATTAAAGCAAAGGGTTGAGAAGATTTATAAGTAGATGGGAGATAAGAGGCTTTCGTTTGTTTAGCAAGAGGACAAATATGGCATTTAAACAACTGTGGTTTTTATTAATAAATAGAGCAGAAATAGTTTAGCAAGATAATAAAAACTAGGGTGGCCTAGTCGATAATGCCATAACATAATTTCATCATGCTGCCCTAAAGGAGATACAGAACTAGTAAAAGTTTGAATGAGTTGATTTAGGAGTGCCATAGAGGATATAGAGCCCATTGTGCAATCTAGCATTGCCAATCATTTTCTTCGAATCCAGTGCCTGCAAAATACAACCATTATCATTAAACTTTGAGCAACATTGCAAATCCTTAGAGAGTTTACTCACCGAGAGTAAATTGCAAGTAAGATTTGGTACAAAAAGAACATCCTTAAGGAAAATATCCTTATTAAGAGCAATGTAACTGACCCATGTATAGGGGATATGACACCGTCTCATAGTTTTAATAGATTGCTTAGAGCATGAGGGTTCAAAGCGCGAAAATAATGTTACATTACCAGTCATATGGTCGGAGAGTCAATAATCCACTTGGAGCATCTTGTGTAGCTAAAAGGTTGAGGGAAGAACCCAATCTGTGTACCTTCTTCCGATGTAACCACATTTGCATTGCTAGTGCCTCTCATGTTGTCAAACATCTTTTGGAGTGTAGCAAGTTGCTCCTCTGAAAAAACACCACCGCTCATTTATCTTGTGAATTGGTGTGATTCTCGGGGTGCTTTACGTGAAGTAGATCTCAATCACCGGGCTTGCCATGTAATTTCAAGATTGTTCCTTCAAGTGGCCCGATTTTTGCAAAAATCACAAACAGTGCCCTTTCTAGTCTTAGTTGAGGAGGAAGACTGAGTAATTAAAGCAGAATCATCGGATGTGGGAACAACAGAAGCATAAAGACCTTTCGCTTTTTCTTCCGACTTTCGCAAAGACTTGCGAATGGAAAGTGTAAGTTATCCAAGAAGTGTTAGAGCTTGAGGGGGAATGTAAGTTTGAGAAGTGTTAGAGTTTAATTTAATGTGTAATTAGAGTTTATTTCTAAGTCAGTAGTTTAGATTTATTAGAAGTCTTATTTAAATTATGGATAAATATTATTTAAATTATAGATAAAAGTATAATTTTAGTTATATTAAAACTCTGTAATTGCCTATTTAAAGGCTCACCTTATACACATTTGATGAAGAAGAATAAGAGAAAATACAGAGAAACACATTGTTCTCTGTTGAAAATATTATTTTGTTCTATCGTTAAACTGTAGCTTTTCATATTTTATTGTTCATTGTTCACCGGCGTTCATCTTCTCCGGCCACCATGGCACCTTTCTCACATGGTATCAGAGCCAACAACGATCCTGATGTCGCCACCATCGCTGTCATCTCTAATCAAACAGATCGACGACGATTTGATTTTTCGGGATGTACATCGTTTTTTTTTTTGCTATCATTAGGCCACACTCGTTCTCGGCTTCTCTCTCGTTGGAATCTTACATCTCTGGTGAAATTTCTACTCATTTAATTTTGCTATTTTGTTCTCTATTTAATGGTTCTATCTTAGCCAATCAAAAAAGATATATGAAAAGGTTATAGTTTAGCCTTAAAAACTATTTGGTTCTATCTTAGCCATCCATTGTAAAAGATAGGGAAAGGTTATAGTTTAGCCTTAAAAACTATCTGGTTCTATCTCAACCATCAATTATAAAAGATAGGAGAAGAGGTTCTAGTTTAGCCTTAAAAACTAGATAATATTTTTTAAAGGATTCTACATCAAACATCAAGCCTGGAATTCTAGTTTGTGCAACTACCACCAGCTTGAGGGGGGAGTGTAGATTCTGTGATCATTGTTGAATGGAAGCGGCTACTTAGTCAGTAGTTTCTCGTGACAGAGAAAAGTCGGAAGACATCTAAGGAGGGTGCGCAGAAACCAATAACAACAAAAAGTTGGTAGACATCTCAAGAATGATGCGAAACCAAGAACACCGTTTGCAAATTTTCAACAATGGCCGTTCAAAGAACAACATGATTATGACCTAGTTGTTCAACGCAATGGCTCCCAAAAAAGGGGAGATTCTTTCTCTAAGAAACAGCAGAAGAAATATGAGTAGGGCGTCACATCCAAGATCCAAGCTAGTGCTCTACTACGTTTGCTCACCAACTCTTGGGGGAGTGTAAGTTATCCAAGAAGTGTTAGAGCTTGAGGGGGAATGTAAGTTGACGAGAAGTGTTAGAGTTTAATTTAATGTGTAATTAGAGTTTATTTCTAAGTCAGTAGTTTAGATTTATTAGAAGTCTTATTTAAATTATGGATAAATATTATTTAAATTATAGATAAAAGTATAATTTTAGTTATATTAAAACTCAGAATTGCCTATTTAAAGGCTCACCTTATACACATTTGATGAAGAAGAATAAGAGAAAATACAGAGAAACACATTGTTCTCTGTTGAAAATATTATTTTGTTCTATCGTTAAACTGTAGCTTTTCATATTTTATTGTTCATTGTTCACCGGCGTTCATCTTCTCCGGCCACCATGGCACCTTTCTCACAGAAAGAGGAGGCTTTGTACCAAGAATCCGAGCCTTCACAAAGCATCCCGGTCAGTGTTGAGACCATTGAGAAATTGAAAGACCCTCCATTTGTGCTTGTATCTTTCTGTACAAAGTTGCATCTTTAGGAGTTTCCCAATCATGTTCTCGCATATAGATCAAGTTCTTTGCCAAAAGCTTGACAGAGTGAAAATACTCGGTAACACTCGGACCATCTTGCTTCAAATTGGACACCGACTCTCAATGTTAAATAGTTGAGAGGTGTTGTCGTGTTAGAATAGGTCTCTGAACAGACTTGCCATATATCTCTTTCTTTGTTTCAGTAAAGGAGAAAAATGTGTACCACAATGTCGGGGACATGGTATTGATTAGCCAAGACATCACCCTACCATTCTCACGCACCCACTTTTCACATCCTGGATCTGTGGAAGGAGGTTTCTTACTCTCCTCGAAATATAGCCGAGTTTTCCTCGTCCAAGAAGGGAAGATTTTGTGATTGGGACCATGGAAGATAATTATGGCCCGTAAATCGATGGCAAGTGACTGCTGTTCCAGGGAGTTCTGAAAAATCATCGACAGTAAAATGAGGATCTGTCGAAGGAGTAGCCCCAGAGGATGCAGTAGGAGAAACCATCGTTTTTAAATCAGAGAATCGATCCCTAGACTGATACCATGTAGAAACTGGTGTAAAACTGTAAGTTTCACTCTACTTTTATTCACCATAATATAGGATATATATACAAGTAAAAAATCCCTAAATTAGGTAACAAATAAATAAAATATAAATCCCCAAGATTAAGCCCCATAATCTGCCTAATAATCTGTCTAAGATACAGCAAAGAGATAAGGTCTTATCCTTATCTTGAATTACAGATACATACTCACACACTTTTCCATTCTCTCGAGCCCATCTTTCAAAGTTTGGATCTGCAGCAGAGGGTTGTGGAATGGTCCTTGTGATGTAGCCGAGTTTGCCTCTCCCAACATGAAAAAGCTTAATAGATTGTGACCACTGAAGATAGTTGTGGCCAACTAGTCGATGGCATGTCAAAGAGGCACCAGAAACGTCTGAAAAATCCTCCACGCCTACAGAAGTTTCTGCTGTAGATTGTTGCTCACTGGTTGTCGAAGAATGACCCATTTGAATTAGGATCGATTATACTGATACCATGTAGAGAAACAGAAAATTCTCTTTTCTGTATTTTTATTATGTTAAAGTTACAATATTTACAGCCTTATATAGACTTAGGAATAGGACTTTAAGTACAATTAGGAGTCCTACTTACATTAGACTAATCCTATCTGCATTAGATTTACAACTCTTCTAGGTAGTAGACTTTAACTAAAACTACTAATAATAATTAAATGTAAATACTTACACGGAATTAACTTATAATCCATTGTCTTGTAACCTTAAATTATCAACTCCTCGTTTGACCTCCATTGTTTTTCTTTTGTTAGCTTTGGCTGTTTTGCTGGACTTCCTTCTACAAGTTACTGCTTTTGTTTCTCTGATAGTTTTTGACTGTCTGAGAGCCGAGGATAACAGGATTGACTGTTTTCCATGCTTAAAAATTCCGTCGTCTACTGACGAGCCTGATGAAGGTTGTTTTTTTATGAATTTATCATGTATTGTTTGCTTTGAATGTCTGGTATATTCCAAGGCTTAGATTGGTAGGTTGGAAAGAATATTGAAAGATCAAACATAGAAAAAGAATGAAAAAATATTTTTTTTCTTTCAATTGTGTGCTTGGAACGAAAGTTCGAAAGAAAAATAATAATTTTCTATTCATCCATTGCTTGACAGGGCTGAAAATGAGAGGAAAAGAAAGGAAGATTTTAAAAAAATACATAATCTTATAAAAGGCACACTTCAGCTTTTCTCATTTTCACTCCTCTTATCATTCCAATTTGTAATGATTTATTTTTGTGCATTATGATAGAAAGAGGTTATCTTCATATTTTCTTCCTTCCCTCTTCCCCTTCCTACCAAGCATATTCAAAATTTGTTTTTTCCCCCCACTTTTCCGCTCCCCTCTTACCTTTCACTTTTCCACTCAAGCAGGCACACTCAAAATTATAATGTGAACATTCTTCTACTCTGTAACTCAGCATTCATGTTGATCAACCATTTTGATGAATTCAGGCATGAACTCAAGAGGACCCGGACTTTTGGCAAGATATATGCAAGTAAGATTCTAAGTTACTAGTCCTGAATTATATCCAAGGCACTATTTTAGTATTTTTTCTTTTGAAGGGATATGTTCTGACATTGGTTGAAAGTTGGGTTAATCATGTTCTCTTGATGAATTTATAGCAAGTGAATTTCTTAATGAATGGTCACATTAAATGATATATGGCTTATTATGTGCTTTCATGTTAACTTTCAAAAACCTTCGACAATTTAGGAAATACATGCACCCTTTCTTGGACTTTGGGCTGTCAAAGTGGTAGTAATTGCCGTCTTTGTTGCTTTTGCTTTGGCAAGCCTAGTAAGTTGCTTGCATTTTGTCTCAACCATTTCCCTAATTGATTTTTCGTTATATGAATAGTTTTCTGCTCATGTTTTAGGCCCTTTCCACAAGGGTTGAGTCTGGTTTGGAGCAACAAATTGTTCTTCCTCAGGACTCATACGTTCAGGTATAAGACATCTAGTTTGATATTTCCTTTTCATTCTGGAGTTTCATATTTGTTTCTTGTCAATCTCACTGTCCAATTTATATGTGTTAGGGATACTTCCCCAATATTTCAGAATATCTCAGAATCGGACCACCATTGTATTTTGTTGTTAAGAATTACAACTACATGTATCAATTTGAATATTATTTCATTCTTCTTTCTGCTTTGATATGTACTATCCCCTCTACCAAATCCTTCAGAAAGCATTTTTTTTTGGATCGAATCAGCAAGTAGAGTGTTGTTTTCAAACTAGTAAATGTCACCATGTGATAGTGGTGTGAATTAGGCTTGGTTTTAAAAGGCGCGAGGCGAAGGCGCTCGCCTTTCGTAGGCGAAGCGCCCTTTTATCTTAAAAATTTATAAATTAACCATATAATATATTTTGTACTTTAAAAATATTATAATTATATTATAGATGTTAAAAGATAAAAATATTTTCTACTTAAATTTGTACTTAAGTTTCAAATTAAACAAATTGATATAAGAAAGCAAAGCATAGTTCAAATAAAAGAAATTTGCTTGTTTGACCAATGCATAATTTCGACAGATACTAACATGACTGGAAAGTTGATTCTAGGAAATTGAAAATCAATTCCTCACTATCCCAAAACATCACTATTAGTAGATAAAGTTTATGTTTAACATAATTATGTTTAACATAATTTTCAGTAAAGTTGATTAAATTTCCTCGCCACAATTCCACAATTCATTATGTATTTGTGATTTTCAATTACAAAGTTTTGATTTGATTTTCAATCTTGATTGTTAAAAAATAGCAGTGATTGCGTGAATTAAAAGTAGTAATAAAATAACAACCATCTCTCATATTTGTCATCTCTAACACCCATCTCTCATATTAAAGAAGACATGAAAAAAATGAAATTTGGGGTTGCTTACACTGCACCCAGAAGAAAAGAAGAGAAGAACGGTGGTTGCTCATTGCCTTACCGACGGTGGTGACTGGGCTGCAACTTACCGGCGACGGTGGCTTGGCTTGCCGGCAACGGTGGCTAAGGTTGAAGGCTGGCTGGAATTTGGGGAGAGGCAGAGCAATTAGGTTAGGTTTTGCGTTTTGTCGTGAAAATGAAAATAGGGGGCTGTCTGGAAAGTCTCGTATTCTAATAAAACATGCTATTTTTTTAAAACGCCTCAAGGGTAAGAGGGCGCTCGCCTCAGGCGAATGTTCCCAGATGCGCGCGCCTCCTGTATCTCACCCCGCCTCGGCCCTCGGATGCATTTTTCGTAGCGCCTCAAGCGCGTCTTTTAAAACTAAGGAATTAGGAGTGAGTAAAACTCGATTCGACTTGAAAAAGTTTCAAATAAAATTTGAGTTATAAAATGAGAGCTCGAATAACTCGAAATTTTAATAATTAGTGGATTGGTTTTTAAGTTCGAGTCGATTCCCTCAATTCTGTCCGATTTACGTATATCACATGTGAAAAATATGAAGAACTATGTATAAATATCATATATGGTTATTAAAAGCAGTATAAATTAGAATCAATTAGTACCATAACATTATAAATATTTACAAAATTAAACAAAAACTCGAATTGATTTGACTTGAAAATTTTTTAAATAAAGTTTTAGTTATAAAATACGATCGTCAACTTGACTAACTCGAAATTTTTTGACTCGACTTGATCGAATGCTCACCCCTAGTTTGAATGACAAGTGCAGAATGCTATTGCCTAAAATGGGGTGCATTATATCAAGATACATGATTTAACCTTGCTCAGATATCTCAGAAATGAACTCGTCTACATAATGCAGTTGATACGTAAAAACTAGTATACTTTAGATGAACATTTCTATGCTTGAAAATAGAGTTTCCTGAGATTGTGCGATAACACTTATTCTCTCACCTCTTTCACATGGAGTGCTAACTCGAGATATGAGAAAGAATTTGACTTTTTCATGTTGAAGAAACTGTGATTTCTTGAGGTGAATCATTTGACCTTTGATCCTAACATACATGCATAAGAAAGAGACTGCTTTTAGGTATGGAAGATCATCTTAAGTAGCAATTTCATTAGAGAAGAAAGGACAGTAGATAAAACGTATGCCAGTTTCATTCTTGCTACTGCTTAGTGGGGTTTTGGCAGACTTTGTTCAACTCTGTATCTTAGTTGTAAAAAGAACGTGCAAGGCACAGAAAAAATCGCCTCCAATGGCCGAGGCGGGGCGAGGTACAAGAGGCGCGCGCCTCGGGGGCTTTTTGCCTGAGGCGTGAGACGAGCTCTTTTGCGCCTTTTTGTTGTTAGAAAAAAAACGTTGAGTTGAACAACATGACTCTTGGCTTTTGAAGAAGAACAGTCATGTTTCTTGGTTTTTGAACCTACTGTTTATTTTTTTGAATTTATTTTACTTTCCAATCATTTTTTTTTGTTTTGAACCTTGTGTTGGTGGGTGGAAGATTGTCAGACGGCTTTACTATTTTAATTCCTTTTCCTTAAATATATTATAAAATTAAAAAACACTTATCAGCTCTTTGTTCAAAACAAATTAGTAGGATTTTTTTTCTTGAAACAAGAATTAGTTTTTCTGAAATAATTCTCACTTAAGAATTCTCATTGCTGGTCAAAATTATATACAATTATGTGAGCCAATCTCACAGCAACAACAAAGGAAAGAAATGAGAATTACCCTTAATTTACTCTTGCAAATTTTCCTAATTTAAATAATCTTAATCTGACCAGATCAAGTAATAAAGGAAAAAATACAAGATATTGACAGCTAATATTTACATCTAGTTTCCTCCAACACACCCCATCAAGCTCAGGAATAGATGTCTTGCATTCCGAGCTTGATAAGAAGTTTTTCATGATTAGGTCTTGATAGGCTTTTGGTCAGAATGTCTGCCTCTTGTGCTTGAGTAGGGATGTAGCATAGATCGATACTTCCTCAATTTCATTTTTTATAGAACTTTGATCAATTCTGACATGTTTCATCTGATCATGTTGAATTGGATTGTTTATGTTGCAGATGGCAGATTCACTGTCACTATATAATTTAGTAGGAGAGCAGGCAGTGATTCCCAAGTCTTGCAACAACCTTTCCAACCAAATAACTTCACAAATTTCTTGTGCAATGGCACGTAATTCATCTTCCGCACTACTCCTTGCCACTACTGTTTGTTTTTTTACTTCTCCAAGTAACTAAGTTACCCCATAGCTTGGTACAATACCCTGAAGTGGACGCACAATTTTCTCCTCCAGCCCAATCAGCATCAACATATCCTTCAATTTTTCTATTCTCGTTCTTTAGAAACATTAATCCTTTCCCCTGCAGTACCTTTGAGATACCTCAAGATATGATTTACTACCTCCATGTGTCTTGTAGTAGGTGCGTGCATGTACTGGCTTACTACACTTACAACATACGCGATGTCAGGTTGAGTAAGAGACATATACATCAACTTACACACCAATCGCTGGTATCTCCCTACGTCCTCAAGCGATTCGTCATTTTTGATCTTGCTCTTCCAATTCTTCTCTAGTGGTGTCCCCACAGGTCTGCACCCTAGTTTTCCAGTCTCTTTTAGTAAGTCTAGAGTATACTTCCTTTGAGAAATGAAGATACCCTGTTTTCTCCTAGCAAGCTCCATTCTAAGAAAATACTTTAGGGGCTCTAAATCTTTAACTTCGAATTCCTTCTTCAACTGACCCTTAAGCGTACGAATTTCACTTCTATCATCACCTGTCAATATGATGTTGTCAACATATACTATGAGAATGACCTTACCAATTTCTCTTATCTTCACAAACATTGTATGGTCGGCCTTTCCTTGATTGTACCCAAGCCGAGTGAGAGTTGAGCTAAACCTGGTGAACCATGCACGTGGAGACTGTTTCAAACCATACAAGGATTTTTTCAGTTTGCACACTTTACCCTGTTCTCCTTCAGACTCTAATCCAGAAGGAATCTTCATGTATACTTCTTCATCCAGATTGCCGTTTAGGAAGGCGTGTTTTATGTCGAGCTGATATAGTTCCCAATCTAGATTTGCTGCAAGAGACAAGAGTACTCTGATAGAATTCAACTTTGCCACATGAGCAAAGGTCTCTTCATAATCAATCCTATATGTTTGTGTAAAGCCTTGCGCCACCAATCGAGCTTTATACCTCTCTACTTCACCATCTGCCTTATACTTTACTGTGAACACCCACTTGCTACCGACCACCTTCTTATCTTGGGGCAAATCAACCATCTCCCATGTCTGGTTTGCTTGCAAAGCTCCCATTTCCTTCTGCACTGCTTTCTCCCATTCTGGATTCTTTAGTGCCTCATGGATATTTTTTGGAATTTCCACACTGTCAATCTTTGCTGTAAAGGCACTAAATCTAGGAGACAATTTTGTGTAGGTTAAGAAATTATATATGGGATGTTTGGTGCATGTCCTTACCTTCTTCCGTACCGCAATTGGTAAATCCAGATCACTAGCTTCAATAGTTTTCGATTCATGGGTTAACGAAGGGTCTTGCTGAGGAGCTTTTGGCATGCGAGAGTAAATCTTAAGTGGCTTCTCAAGAGGTGATTCTACTTCATGACTCAGATTTGGGCCAAGACTCATAATTGAATGACTCAGATTAGAAGTGCGAGTAGAAAGCTGGAATCTCTTCGGTGGAAAAAACAGGCACAATATTTCCAGATTCCATGTGGGCATGATTATTTGGTAACGGATTGGATGAGGTATTTTCAGAATTAGAGGGGAGCAGGCTAAAGGACAGAACATCTTGTGATATTGGGAGAGAGACTGTAGGATCCCAATGACCTTCTTCATTAGAACTCTCCCCCTATAGAAGGGTGTTGGGATAGAAGGATTTATTTTCAAAGAAGGTTACATCACATAAGACAAAAAATTTCTTTAGAAGCGGAGAATAACACTTGTAACGTTTTTGTGTTGGAGAATATCCCACAAACACACACTTATGAGCTCTAGGAGTAATCACTCATTTTTGATCGGGTTTTAGTGTTATTAGTGTTATTTTAATAGTAATATTATTAATATAAAATTAATGAAAAATGAAAAACATAATAATAAAAATATAATATAAAAAAGTAAAAAAAGTAAAAGTAAAAAAATAATTAAATTAAAAAAAGTAAAAAAAGGAAATATCGCATAGAGCAGGGCACTCCACGTCCCTATTTCACCCACCCCAATTGCATACATAAAGGCATGGGGGGCAATTGAATTCACACGACAGCATGAATCGGCAAAGGGGCTGGCCGAATAAGAGAGTAGTGCTCTCGGCTAGCCCAGGGTCAAGGGGCAGTCCCCTCGGTCCTAACCGGTTCGATCAGGAGTCTTATTTTGGATCCGATTTAGTTAATTTTTGGAGAGGTCGTGGTAGATTTCGATGGGGTTCAGTCGGGGTTCGTCATTCGAGCTCCTAGTTAGGTATATTTTCTTTCCTTTTATTTGTGTTGTAATTTTTATGATTTAATGAAGTAGTAGTTAATTTAAAATTGTACTCTTTTTTAGTTTGTATGTTTATTTATGTTTTAGATTAGTATTTATTATGTTTTAAATTTATGTTTTATATTAATATTTTATTTATGCTAAATTTGTTTTTATTTATGTGTTAGATTAATATTTATGAATGTTAGTATTTTATTTACGTTAGATTTGTTTTTATTTATGAGTTAGATTAATATTTATGTATGCATATTTTAGATTAGTATTTTATTTATGTTAGATTAGTATTTTATTTGTATTTTTATTGTATTTAAATTATTTACCATAATTTATATTTTGCTCACTAAGATTGCATATCGAGATATATAAATTGTCAATGTGGTTCCTTTTTATTCGAGCGTAAACGGGGCCAGTATCAGGCGTAGTGATGGTGGTTAGGCGTTTACTCTCGGATAACGAGGCTTTTAAAATATACTCGCACTTATAACTAAATTTTAATTTAATCGTTACTTTAATTCGAAAAGTTTAATATTAATAAAGCGGTAATTATTAAAGTACCAATTTTGGGCGGTGTGGGGGTGCTAATCCTTCCCTATCTGTAACTGACTCCCAAACCCAACAGTTTTCAAATCTCTGGGTTTATGGTGTCCGGCCTACCTACTAAGTGGCCGGTGGCGACTCCAATTTCTAAATAAAACGCGGTTTCTTTAAAACCCCACGAAATACAGTTTTAAATATCCGAAAGACCTCAAACACCTTTAAAATACGTTTTTTAGCGAAAGGGACATCGCTACAGATGGCGACTCCGCTGAGGATATTTTTTTTGTTTTTTCAAACAAAATAAAGTGAGTCGAGCTTTTTAAATAATTATCACTTTATTAATATTAGAAATTTCGAATTAAAATGACTATTAAACTAACATTTGGTTATAATTGCGCTTTTATTTTAACGCATTTAAAATATGGCATATAAGCCCGTTTTTTAAGTGAGGGGGAAAACGTTAATGCTTTCGTGGAGATATCGTTCTCCCGTGTAGGCCTAGCAAGTACCTTCGGGGCTCGAGTACCTTATGCTTTTGTAAGGATATCGTTCATTCGTGCAGGCATAAGCGAATTGGGTCCCCCTGAATTGAACCTGGTTGAAAGGAGCCTATAATGGGTGATGATCAGGGGCCTTGCTACTCTTAGTAGAGGACAGGGAGGACAATTCGAGAACCTCCTAGAACCAAAATTGCATGTAGAGAACATATAGAAATCCACCCCTTTAGAGCCATGCGGATAACCTTAGGTGTTTTAGACGGGATAAATAAGGTTGTTTTGTTTGTTTACCTTATTTAATTTGTCCTTTTATTTATGTATTTATTATTTTTATCCGGTACTAACTCATTTCTTTTTGTGTTTTATTTTAATTTTTATTTTACACATACTTTTGTTGCATTATCATTGCATCCACATTACATAGAGGCATTGATTCAAGTGGTTTGCCCGATTAGAAAATCTTTTATCATGAAAAAAAGATGTCTTAAAAAGGACGACATTGATCCAGTCATGCGATATTGGTCAGAGATTAGTCAACAGATTCGAGGTAACAATTTGTCGAGCAAGCGTGTAGTGCCAAAGTACACACGAGACCCTGATGGTGGACATACAACGAGTTGCAAGGCGTGTGAATGACTTAACTACCGAAGCTGCGGCTCTCCGACCTTTCGTAACCCCGGACATGGAAGAAGCACCAAGGTTTATCAAGTTGCTCAGAGCTATCAAGGAGCTAGGAGGTAGAGCTAGGGCTTATGTAGAACTTTATTTTGTAATTAAGACTTTTTGTAATATGGACTCTTTTTGTAATATGGACTCTTTTTGTAATGTGGACCCTTTTTGTAATCTGAACCCTTTAGTTCCCATGAAATTCGTTCGAAAGGGTGATTACTAGCGGAATCAACGCCTTTATTTGCATTCATGTTGCATATCATGACATGGTGTTGATTCAAGAACAGTTATTAAAAGGCTTTCAAAATAGAAAAAAGTTTGCTTTGCCGGAAACGATAATATTACAGTATCAAGTTAGGCCGAGCAAAGTCCAATTGAGAAAGAAGACGGTACGATAGTAAGGCACGTGCGACACAGAAAATTCAGTCAGGGCCGCAGAACCCCAATTTTAAATCTTCACATTTAACCTTTTTGTAAAAATCTCAAAGATTTTAATTTAACTCCTTTAAAAAATTTTGAAAATATTATTTTTTTGCTTTGAATCTTTTTTCCCTCTTAAAACTTTCAGAATAATAATAATAACAAAAAGAAACCTAAAAGTTTTATTTTTTAAGTAAGTTAAAACTTTTTGATAATAAAAAATGGGGAAATTTTTAAACCAAATGATCCTTGAGAATTTTAATTTAAACCCCAAAAAAGTTTTAAAGTGCACCCTTAGGATCAATAGAATCCATCATTGTTTAGATGCATTATTCGAAGATCGGTTTGTTTACACCCAGATCAACCGAAGAAGAAACTATTGTCTGCATTATGCCTACACTTGTCAATGTTTTTAGAAGCCAAGGCATGAAGATCATGACGACACAAGTTTATGGAGTAGCACAAGAAGAGAAGACGATGTCACCCGTCATCCTAAAGACGATGTCGAGCACGAGCTTTGCTTCCTGAAGTCAAGATCTCCAGAAGGAAGCTAACTGTCACCTGTAATTCATTATTAGTTTTTTGCAACCAGACATTTTTCTATTGAATGAAAGTCTTTTAAGGACTGTTCGAGAATCAACACCGCATTTGCATTCATACCTTGCATTGCCTCACATTGTACAATCATGACATATTTTACATAACATTATCATTACCTTGCATAAAATTTTACATTTCATTATCATTGCCAAGTAAAAGAAATGAACACGCTCAAAAATCAAGATTCAAGTAGTTGGAAGATGGGCTCGAGAGAAAAAAAGAAATGAGGAAAAAAAAAAAAAAAAAAAGAAGACGGATACATTCGACGCAAGAAAGCCATGATTTGGTCATTCCACCAGATTTTAAGATTCTAAGATTTGTGTAGTATGACAAAACAAGCTGCCCCAATATTCACCTGACCACGTCCTGCAGAAAGATAGAGGGCTACATCGAGAATGGAAAATTGTCGATCCACTACTTCCACGACAGTCTAGCAGGACCTACCGTGATATGGTACAACTGTTTGAGTAAAGACCAAGTGTAGTCATGCGAAGACTTAACCGACGTCTTTATGGGCAATACAGATATGCTCTAGACCTAGCACCAAGTCGTCAGTATCTCCAGGGTACGAGGATGAAACTTGATGGGAGTTTCAAGGAATGTACTTTGAGATGGAGGAGGTTAGCCGCCCAAGTGCAACCTCCCATTGCTGAAGAGGAAATTGACTTCCATATCTCAAGCCATCTTCCATAAGATGTTCGGGAAGTTGTTGATTTTATAGAATACACGATCCAAGAAGAAAAATTGAGTCTTAATTCAACGAACCAGACATGCCTAGGAGCAGAAAGAAAGAAAGAGATAAATGGGTACCACTTTCAAGGTTCTTGTGATCGTAAGAGAAGAAGACAGGCAGATTCCTCCGAATCACCGAAAAATTCCTCGAACAAGTACATATTTAGAGATATTCGGAGTATGTTATCTCGTACATATGGCCTCATCTGGTCAAGGGTTAGTACCTTACCTCCGGGCCAATAAAGATTACGCCCAGCTTATCTGCCCACAATTTTGATCCATACAGTGCATATGAGTTCTACATTAAGGCACCGGGGCATGACACCAAAAAATTTAGGGTCGTTAATAAAAGAAATCAAGAAGTTGGTTGATGAGGGAGTCATGACAAGAATTGATCCAGCAAGGAAAAATCAAGAGAAGTGGCACAAGCCTACACTACCTTGAAAGGGCCAGAATGAGTTAGTACCCTGGAGATAGTCCAAAGGTCCCTACGGTTTTCTCATCATTTCACAAAGAAATTCTCAACATAAAAAAACTTATCATTTGTCAGAATAACAAATCACATTTCCATTTAGAAAGCATTTTTACATTTTTTGATTCTTTAAACATTTTATTTTTATGGGGTAGTTTTTGTTCTCCCATATGCATATACATGCATTTTTGAATGGACATATGTATATATCATTTCTATATCAGGTCCTCGAATTTTGAATGCAACAGTACATTTGCTTCAGATCCAAATATCAACTCTAAGTTGCATATATTTAGAAGAGATTGAATGTAGTGAGGATACTGTAAATGTGAGTATCTGCTAGTTTACTTAGGCCAACAGAGGAACAAAGCGAGTGTTGAGACAATGGGCAGTTCCCATTTTAGGAATTTATCTTCTCAGGCACTTGTCGTTTAAGATCCTTGAAACGAAAGTTGACCCTAAACCTCTACCCCCTGAAAGCTTTCTTAGGACATCTGTGAATGTGACGACGAATGGTATTCTTTTACTTTGCCAGAAGACAGAGACGAGACCAGACAGATTGGATACGAAGATCAAAAAATCATCAGAAGAAAGTGGTTGAAAACAAGGATATGTCCAAACGAAAAACCAAAGAAAAGAAGAGAAATGGCAATCAGAAGGCCAAAGCAATCCAGATCGAGTAAATATCAGAAGAGCTGTAGAGAGGCAATTAACTTCGAGCGGAAGATAGCATCAATACCCAGTATAGATACGTGTTGATTCGAGGATATATTTATAGACTTGGATAAGAAGAAAGAGATTCAAGGCTAAAAACCCAAAATGGGCAGTTTAAAATAAAAAAAGAAAAAAAGAAAACAAAACAAAAAAAGGAAAGAAAAGAAAAGAAAAGAGGAAAATAAAATAAAAAGAAGAAGAAGAAAAAGAGAGAGAGAAAAAAGGAAGAAGAAAAGAGAAAAAAAAAAGAAAAAGGGAAAAAAGAAAAAGAAAGAAAGAACACTGTATATGATTCAAACACAGATCAAACAGTACAAGAACGAGACTTCAACAATGAGTAAGAGACACAAGGAATCCACATTTCAAGTAAATATTAGTTTTGAAAATTAGAAGAGAAGCTCGAATTGAAGCCAAGTTAAGACAAGTCGGCCCAAAGATTACCAATTTTGAAAAAGAAAATGACCTCTAGGGTGAAAACTCAAAGATGAGCAGTCTAGAGCGATCCTGAAAATGAAAAAAAAGAGTAGTCTGCCTGAGCATGCTAGCATCAATATCCAACCAAAATACACTGATCTGAAGGTACAGAAGAAGAAAGTGACCTATAGGGTGAAAATTCAAAAATGGGTAGTCTAGAGCGATCCAAGAGAAAAAGTGAAAAAGAAGAAAAGAAAAAGAAGAGAAAAGAAGAAAGAAAAAATAACATTTCATCTGGGCGTGCCAATCATAAGAATTCCCATAAATGTATTCGTAGTCCTTCATTCAAGAAATCTCAGTTTCGAGGAGTTTTGGAGGATTAAACATTCTTGAACAAAAAATGAACATCAGTACATAGCCAGAATGTAAGGCAGCCTACAGTAAAAAAGAAAGAAAATTAACTCTAGGGTGAAAACCCAAAAATGGATAGTCTAGAGTGATCCAAAAAGGGAAGGAATAATTGGCTTATCCAAGTTACACAAGTACAGAAATACTGTTTCACTTAACCATAAACCAAAGGCCTACATTACAAGCCCGCAAAGACCATTCTGATCATCCATAGATATCCAAGTTGAATGAGAATGTCTTCAGATTTCATTCCACCTATAAGGGTTAACTTTGTTTCAAGGAACGTCAAACTTCGAAGTGTTTGATTGACACCCAAATGAGGGAAGGATGGGGCATGGTGAGATAGTGAGATTAAGAGAGCCACCTTAAACGGGGTAGAAACTAGGTAGGGTTGTTCCTCTCAAAAGCCTATTAGACTAGAAGAAACTATACATTTGCATATATCTCCACAATAGTCAAGATCTTCTAAATATGCGCTTCATTAGAGTTGATCTCTGGCAATTTGAAGCAGATGTGCTATGGTGTTTGATATTTTGGGGGCAAACATGTTTTAAAAGGTTTGGCATTTTCTCCCAAAGTTATGATGTTTACCATTTCCCCCAAACATTAGTTTTTAAAATGTTTAGCAATATACTTCAAATTTTGTTTACCATTCTCCAAACATTAATTTTTTAAAAATGTTTGGTCCTTAAAAAAAGAAGAAAAAAGATGTTTACCATTTGTTCCAAACAATGTTTTCAAAATGCTTGGTATCCCCTCCAAGTTGTGATTTTCAAAATAACTGTTACATTTTCAAACAATTAGTATTTTTTTGAAATATACACAAGTAAATTGCCTTTTGCATTACTTTAAAAATGAATGGTGATGAGATTTAAAGCATAGGGATCGAGAGTTAGTTCCCATCGAAATGCTACGAGAAGATCAATGATGAGCTCAGGGGATGGAAGCATTTTGGCTCACCCTGGTGACTAGAAATAGATCAAGGCTCTGTATGATGGGTTAGAAAATTCAAAGCAATGGAGCTCGTGGTTGAATGGGGCAACACCAAGCGAAGAAGATGACAAGGGTTCTTATAAGAATAATATAATAACCAGAAGATCATTTATGAAGACGGGTGATAACCCTGAAGACAATAAAGTCTTCCGCACAAAAGGTTTGAAAGCATGTTAATCTAGATTCGAAGTGATTGATCAAATGAGGATTTAAGAGCATACAGTGAAGAAGTAAAGAGATGAAGATATTTGAGGAACGACCTTTTAGGGTGTAAGACTTTAGAACAAAAAAGGGCTGAAAGAAAAAAGAGAAGAAAAAAGAAAAAGAAAAAAAAAAAAAAGAAAAAAAGAGAAAAGAAAAAAAAGAAAAGAAAAAGAAAAAAATAAGAAGAAATTGAAGGATAAAAGGGAAAAAAAGAAAAGAAAAAGAAAAATAGAAGAGAGAAAAGAGAAAAAAAAGAGGAGAAAGAAAGCATTACATTGCATGCATCATATAGATAGGGGCATGTCAATTTTTGCTTTTTTGGACAGGTACTTGAAGAATTATCAAAGAGTATTAAGAAGTGGATTTCATTAAAGAAAGAAAAGATCGGCAGCCATAGCAGCGTAAGGCCAGATGTTAAATCCTTTGGGTCATGGGTAAGTCCTTCAGGCACGGTGTTAAGTCCTTCGGGCCACCATTAAGTTTTTAGAGCATGGTGATAAGTCTTTCGGGCCATCAGTAAGTCCTTCGGGCATGATGTCGGCAGCCATAGTAGCGTGAGGCCAGATGATGGCAGTCATAGCAGCGTGAGGCCAGATGTTAAATCTTTCGGGTCATCGGTAATTCCTTCAGGTATGGTGTTAAGTCCTTTGGGCCACCATTAAGTCTTTCGAGCATGGTGATAAGTCCTTCGGGCCATCAGTAAATTATTCGGCCATGATGCGGCAGCCATAGTAGCGTGAGGCCAGATGACGGCAGCCATAGCAGCGTGAGGCCAGATGTTAAATCCTTCGGGTCATCGGTAAGTCCTTCGGGCACGGTGTTAAGTCCTTCGGGCCACCATTAAGATTTTCGAGCATGGTGATAAGTCCTTCGGGCCATCAGTAAGTCCTTCGGGCATGATGGCGTGAGGTCAGATGACGATAGCCAGAGTAGCGTGAAGCCAGATGTTAAGTCTTTCGGGCATCAGTAAGTCCTTTAGGCATGATGATAAGATCTTCGAGCCACCAGTAAGTCTTTCGAGCATGTTGATAAGTCCTTCGGGCCATCAATAAGTCCTTCGGGCATGATGCGCCGGCCTTAGTAGCGTGAGTCCAAAGATATCAACAGCTTTATATAAAAAAAAGAGAGAAAGAAAAAAGATAGAAAAAAAGAGAAAGAGAAAAGAAAAAAAAAAAAAGGAAAAATAAGTAGAAAAAGAGGGAAAAAGAAAAAAAAGAGAAAAAAGAAAAAAAAGAAAAAAAGAGAAAATATAAATTTGAAGATAAATGTTCTATATAGAAAGGGGCTGTATTTTCAAGCCCTCGCAGTGAAAGATTCTATATAGGAAGAACTCGTAACTATGAGATTTCAGAAGCTAAAAGTTCTATATAGGAAGGACCGGCGGCTCCAGGGTTTGAAGACTAGCAGTTCTATATAGGAGGAACTCCTAGTCGGAAGAATCCATCCGTGGCATAGAAGGGTTTATATAGGAAAAACCTGCCGCATTGAAGGCGAAGAGTTCTATATAGGAAGGACTCCAAGCTTTACCATCTCAGAGTAAAAAGTTCTATATAAGAGAGACTCATAACTCGAGGCTCTACAGTGAAGGGTTCTATATAGGAAGAGCCTGTAGCTCCAAGATCGGAAGATAACGAAGTCCTATATAGGAAGAGCTTACAAACTTGAAGATTTAGCTAAGGAAGAGCGGAGAGTTCTAGAAGAACACGTGATTCCGAAGCCAAATACAAGGAAGTAGGTCAAAAATGAGTGCTTTTGATCTTTGCTTTGTCCCTGTTTCACAAGAACAAGCAAAGAGGGGCAACTGTAATCACTCATTTTGACCAGGTTTTAGTGTTATTAGTGTTATTTTAATAGTAATATTATTAATATAAAATTAATGAAAAATCAAAAAAATAAAATAAAAAATAATAAAAAAGTAAAAATAAAAAAATTAATTAAATTAAGAAAAGCAAAAAAAAGGAAATATCGCATGGAGTAGGGCACTCCACGTCCCCATTTCACCCACCCTAATTTCCTATATAAAGGCATGGGGGCAATTGAATTCACACGACAACATAAATCGGCAAAGGGGCTGGCCGAATAAGCGAGTAGTGATCTCGGCTAGCCCAGGGCCAAGGGGCAGTCCCCTCGGTCCTAACCAGTTCGATCGGAGTCCTATTTTGGATCCGATTTAGTAATTTTTTGGAGAGGCCGTGGTAGATCTCGGTGAGGTTCAATCGGGGTTCGTCATTCGAGCTCCTAGTTAGGTATATTTTATTTCCTTTTTATTTGTGTTGTAATTTTTATGATTTAATGAAGTATTAGTTAATTTAAAATTGTGCTCTTTTTTAGTTTGTATGTTTATTTATGTTTTAGATTAGTATTTATTATGTTTTAAATTTATATTTTATATTAATATTTTATTTATGTTAAATTTGTTTTTATTTGTGTTAGATTAATATTTATGAATATTAGCATTTTATTTATGTTAGATTTGTTTTTATTTATGAGTTAGATTAATATTTATGTATGTATGTTTTAGATTAGTATTTTATTTATGTTAGATTAGTATTTTATTTGTATTTTTATTGTATTTAAATTATTTGCCATATTTTATAATTTGCTAACTAAGATTGTATATCGAGATATATAAATTGTCAATGCGGTGCCTTTTTATCCGAGCGTAAATGGGGCTAGTATCAGGCGTAGTGATGGTAGTTGGGCATTTACTCTCGGATAACAGAGCTTTTAAAATATACTCGCACTTATAACTAAATTTTAATTTAATCATTACTTTAATCCGGAAAGTTTAATATTAATAAAGCGGTAATTATTAAAGTACCAATTTTGGGCGGTGTAGGGGTGCTAACCATTCCCCATCCGTAACTGACTTCCGAACCCAACATTTTTCAAATCTCTGGTTTTATGGTGTCCGACCTACCTAAGTGGCCGGTAGCGACTCCAATTTCTAAATAAAACGCAGTTTCTTTAAAACCCAGAATACAGTTTTAAATACCTGAAAGACCTCAAACACCTTTAAAATACGTTTTTAGCGAAAGGGACATCGCTACACTAGGGTCAAGTTTGCTTCGGTTTGGTTTCTTCTTGTGGACAAAGACAGTGCATCCAAATACTTTTGGAGTGAGAGAATTGAACAGGTTGACTTTTGGGAAGTGATCAAGTAGAACACTAAGAGGAGTCCTAAAACTCAGTGTTTTTGAAGGCAGGTGATTTATTAAATATGCAGATGTGAGAATAGCCTCCCCAGCATGAATTAGGAACCGAGTTTGTGAACATAATTGAACGGGCAACTTCCAACAAATGGCAGTTTTTTCTCTCTGCAATCCCATTTTGTTTGGGGTGTGTCAATACAAGAGCTTTGATGGTGTATCCCATTTTCTCCCAAATATTGAACAAACTCATTTGAGAAATATTCCCACCCATTATCTGTTCAAAAAACATGGATATTGGATTGGAACACGTTTTGAACAAACTTTGTTCTTTGTTGAGGAAAAAATGAGGATACAAATGTTTCATATAGGAAAAACTTGGGTGTTTGTAGACTATACACGGTAGATTATAGAATTTGAATTATTGAAAATATTTGTCTCTTATCATAGGATGCTTATCTCTTTATCTTATCTCTTATCTTCTAGGTTGAATTTAATTTTAATTTAGAGTAGTGTATTTGTAATATAACTCTTTGTAATTAGCCTATAAAAGGCCTAGTACATGTGTTATTTGATATCAAGAAAAACTAAACAGAGTATCTCATTGAACTCTGCCTCTAAACATTCAGTTTCTACATGGTATCAGTCTAGGATTCTCAATCCTATCTTCGAATTCCATTGGCTGGCGAATGTTGGAAAATTCATGGTAAGCCAACAAATGTGGTCGCATTCGAGAGCAACACTGGTGGCCGATTCAGTACTCAGCAACTTGCAGAATTGTCGCACCTAATTGCGAAGATGTCTCCATTCTTTGATAGCTTTCAGAATTCAGCCAGTTTACCATTGTTTTCACAACCTACATCAAATCCACATGTATTATTACCTTCACCTATTTCTTCGCCTTTACCACCTACTTCTCCTCCACCAAATTTTAGTCCACTTATAACCCTACAAGGAGACCATACTTTACCTTCAAAAACTCCACAAACCGAAAGAAGGGAACTAAATGTTTATAAAAGAAGAGAAAAGTCTACCATACAACCTGGACATTGCCAAGAGTTGGAACTAAATCCAATTACCATGGAAAGTTTGGAAGGTATGGAATCTCCTCATAATGAAAATCATGTTCCTATTATTTATACTGACGATTTGCCGATTGCTCAAAGAAAAGGTGTGAGGAGTTGTACAGCTCATCCTATACAGAAGTATGTGGCATATAGCTGATTAATGCCTTCATTCAGGGCTTTTACAGCAAATGTCGATAAAGTACAAATTCCTAAAATAGTGGAGGAGGTTCTAAAAGATCATAAGTAGAGGAAGGCAGTTGAAGAAGAGATCAAGGCCCTCGAGAAAAATGAGACTTGGGCCTTGACCGATCTACCTCAAGGGAAAAAAACTAGTGGGCTGCAAATCGATTTTTACAGTTAAATATAACTCCGATGGCAGTATTGAAAGATTCAAAGCAAGGTTAGTATCAAAGGGGTTCACCCAGTCTTATGGTATCGATTACCAAGAGACCTTTGCTCCAGTTGCAAAACTGAACACGGTGAGAGTCTTGTTATCCTTGGTAGTAAATCAAGATTGGCCACTTTTTCAGTTAGATATCAAAAATGTCTTCTTGAATGGCAACCTAACTGATGAGGTGTACATGGAGATCCCATCGGGTATGAAGAAAGCTTCGACAACTCACAAAGTGTGCAAATTGCAAAAGTCTTTATATGGCTTAAAGCAATCTCCACGGGCTTGGTTCAACAGATTTGCCAAGGTTATTATTGGGAGCGGTTACAAACAATGTCAGACTGACCATACTTTGTTTATTAAGGTAAATCAAAGAGGTGAACGAACAATTTTAATTGTTTACGTGGATGATATAATTGTTACCGGGGATGATTTTGCATAAATAAAAAATCTTATAGCTATACTAACCAAGGAATTTGAAACCAAGGATCTCGGCCATCTTAGGTATTTTCTTGGAATGGAAGTGGCAAGATCCAAAGAAGGTATTGTTATTAATCAACGAAAGTATATTCTTGATCTTTTAACATAAGCTGGTATGATAGGTTGTAAACCAGCTGAAACACCAATGGAGGCGAACTTGAAGTTCAGAAAAGATGGTGAAGGCATTGGTACCAAAAATTAGTTGGTAAACTCATTTCTCTCTGCTTTACACGACCTGACATAGCTTTTTCGGTTAGTGTGGTTAGCCAGCATATGAATGATCCAAGAGAGGAGCATCTTGATGCACCTTCAAATGACTCTAGGACATGGTTTGATCTTCAAGAAAAGTGAAGATAGATCAAGAAAAGTTTTTACTTGATTCTAGTTGGGCTGGAGAATTAACGGAGAGAAGATCAACCAGTGGGTATTGTTCTTTTGTTTGGGGAAATTTAGTTACTTGGAGAAGCAAGAAACAAGACGTAGTTTCACAGAGTAGTGCAGAAGCTAAGTATTGAGCTCTTGCCTTACGAATTTGTGAAGGCATGTGGTTACAAAGGATGATGACTGAACTGGGACTCGGTGACCACAAAAAATTTGAAATGAAGACTGATAATCAATCTACAATAAGTATTGCAAAAAATCCTGTCCAACATGATCGAACGAAACATGTGGAGATAGATAGACATTTCATCTCTGAAAAAGTCAACAATGGAGTTATGAAGCTCGACTAAATTCCTACAAAGCACCAGCTAGCTGATATTCTCACCAAGGCATTACCAAGAAACATGCATGAAGAATTTTCATCCAAGCTGGGAATCTACAACATATACTCTCCAGCTTGAGGGGGAGTGTAGATTATACACTGTAGATTATAGAATTTGAATTATTGTAAATATCTATCTCTTATCCTATGATTTTTATCTCTTAATCTTGAATTTAATTTCAATTTATAGTAGTGTATTTGTAATATAACTCTTTGTAATTAGCCTATAAAAAGGCCTTGTACATGTGTTATTTGATATTAAGAAAAGCTGAACAGAGTATCTTATTGAACTCTGCCTCTAAACATTCAATTTCTACAGTGTCCCAACCTTTGATGCCATAACATAATGTCTAAATTAGAAACAATTGACATGGATATTTTATTTTGAGGCTTGTTTTTATTGTATGATCCGGCTCCTGAGAGGAAGTATAGGCCATCTTTCTTCTCAGCAATTCCAATCATCTTCCCCGAAGAACGGTCCTGAAATTCACAATAAGTTGGGAAAAAAATTACAACATAATCCATATCACTGGTTATCTTACTAACTGAGAAGAGATTATAGGTTAACTTGGGCACATGTAAAATTGATTTCAATATGCTAATATTTGGTAGGCAAACCGTGCCACTTCCAACTTCAGGTGACCTTTTTCCATCAGCAACCCATAAACTAATCTCACCATTACACTTGTCATAACTTTCAAATACTTCCATTGATCCAGTCATGTGATCTGATGCCCCTCTGTCCACAATCCAACAATCTGTTTTTTGTGACATTGACATGAAAGCTTGACTTATATTTCCTGCGTGTGCCATAGCAGCAGTGGTATTCTTGGAATTTTGACTCAGCATCTTTGGAAATCTTGGTTTGAGGATTTGCTGCAGCAATTCCACCTGCTTTTGTTGTAGCAATTCCACCTGCTCTGTTGGAAGGTTCAGACCGGCAGCTTTTCCAAAGTCTGCCTCCACCACATTTGCCGATTTTAAAGCCCCATGCTGCTTTCTTGGTTTTACCCATCTGGCTTTCCGTGCAGATCCCAACATGTCTCTATGGTATGATAAGGTTTGTCACAATAATCACACCAAACCTTTTCCTTGGTCTGAGGCCCACGATCACCACCTCTCCTTTTTGCCACAAGAGCAGAACTCCGCGTACCCTAGGGAGATGAATCTTGGCTTGGAGGATTCATCATCACACGCTTCCGGCTTTCCTCTCTTCTAACTTCTGCAAAGGACTCTCGGAGGCTTGGAAAAGGTTTTATTCCAAGTAGCCTCCCACGAACCTCATCTAGGTCCGGATTTAGCCCCTGCAAAAAATCAGAAGTACGCTCCGTTTTGAGCATCTTCTTGAACTTTTCGCCGTTAGTGGAACACGCCCAGCCTATCTCATAAAATAGGTCCATCTTCTGCCACAATTCCATTAAGGAATTGTAATAATCCGTGACAGTGAGATTCTCGTCTGGTGTTTCGGATTTTCGATCTAATCTCAAAACACTGAGATGTGTTTTTAAGATCAGAGTAAATTTCTTGGACTGCTTCCCAAATCTCCTTGTCTGTCTTGTGAAACAGATAAGTTCGCCTGATGTTTCGCTCCATCGAATTAATGAGCCATGCCATAATGATTGAGTTTTCTGCCTCCCAAGTACTGTAGTTTGATGCAGTTTCAAGTGGGACTGCTACTGCTCCAGTCAAATACCCGGCCTTCCCTCTGCCCTTGATGACGAGAAGCACAGATTGAGACCATTCTAGGAAATTTCGGCCATTCAGCTTATGCTGTGTAATCTGCAGGGAGTGGCTGTCATATGAAGAAGGCACGGGACCAGAACCGGCCCCTTGAGTCGCCTGGTTTGTTGTGGTTGATGACGCCTCTGTGTTGATTGCTGCTGAATTCATGCTGGCTGGTTATCACACTACATTCTCTCACCTTTACAACCAAGCTCTTGATACCATGAAACAAGAATTAGTTTTTCTAAAATAATTCTCACTTAAGAATTCTCATTACTGGTCAGAATTATATACAATTATGTGAGCCAATCTCACAGCAACAACAAAGGAAAGAACTGAGAATTACCCTTAATTTGCTCTTGCAAATTTTCCTAATTTAAATAATCCTAATCTGACCAGATCAAGTAATAAAGGAAAAAATACAACAAGATATTGGGCAGCTAATATTTACATCTAGTTTCCTCCAACTTTTTTTCATTATCTTTTTATTAGGATTTTGTTGTTGTTATTTTTATGAAAATTATATTATTAATTTGTTACCCAAATACTTATTCTAGATCAAGAAGTTAATATTAATATTAATTTTAATGTAAATCAATATAATAAAATAAGATTTATTTTTAAATATTTATTTATTTAAATAAAATATTCAAATTACATATTCAAATAATATAATTTATTAATTTTTTAATATATTTATTTTTAATAGTTTTAAAATTTACATATAATTGAAATATTTTAATCTTTTAGCGTCTATAATATAATTATTATGTTAAGGTTGATTTATCTCACCTACAAAAGGCGAACGCTTTCGCCTCGCGCCTTGGCTCCAAGGACCTTTTGCGCGTCGGAGTGCCTATAGCATTTTAAAACTAAGCTCTGTATTTGCTTATGGGGCATTGAAATGGATACTTTCCTATGAGATTTAGGTTTATATTTCTTTCAAGTGTCTGATTATTGGGTCTGAATTTTCTTTCTTACCGTGTGCTACTGTCTCGTTAAACTCAACTTCGATTTTAGCATCCTTTAGTGAGAAGGAAAACATTCTCATCAGGAAAAGCATTCGAGTTCCTATTTAGTCAGAAAATTCTAAAAATTGGTGATGTTTGGAGTCAGAATCTGATGCATGACGTTGAATGTTTTTCTCCCTCAAAATGATCAGTCTCTCTCTCTATAAGCTTTAAGGGAAACAGATGGGTTTTCTGGGCCCTTGTTGCTATTGTCCTTGAGCCTTGAATCATGGCTTTGAATAGATGAAGGTCAATCCTGGATCGTACTACATACTCTAAGCCATAGAACAGTTTAGAAATCACATGATTGATCAAGTTTTGATCTTCGGGGTGAGAAAATCTATGCTGAAGAAAGAGTAATTGTGAAGTACATGATCAATTTTTTATCCCCTAGAGGTTTTAGTTTGCTGCAAAACATGATGAAACTTCAAATTTTAGTTGTCACTGCCTTTTGGATGATAACAGAAAGGTTTCTTTCATGGGATTGCAAATTTTAGTTGATTGCAGTTTATAGTACTATAAATTTTATTAACTGTTTTATATTTTGGGTTTTTCTTTAAAACAATTACATTAAATTTACTTGTAATGAAAATGGATGATGCTGAGTGAGAAGGTATTGGTAATTTAGTCATTTAATGGGTAATATGTTCACAAAGTTGGAGTAAAGTTGACTGTCAGTTGCCTATATCCAAGCTTAATTACAATGTTCTTCTAAAGCTTTATTTCAAAAGAAAATATGTGGAAACTCTTCTCATCTCATTTTTGTGAATGCCTTTGTATTATTAGTTTTATTCAATCCATACGGCTGCTTGATCTAACGAGCTTTTCTGCTCAGCTTGGAATCAAGAGATACAAATAAGCTATGCGCCATCAACCAGTGTGATTCTAACTCTCTCTTGAATGAGGTAATGAATTTCTAGTAGTTTTCATTATAACATATAATGCTAACATCAAAACTCTATGGGATGCATGTTTTCTTGGAGCTGGTTGAAGCTTTATTTTTATTTTTCTCTGACCCCCTATCCAAAACATTACAATTTATCATTTTTTGGCCAGATATCAAGGGCATCATTGGTTCCTGAATCAAGCTTCATTGCGAAGCCAGCTTCACTGCGAAGCCAGCTGCTTCATGGCTTGATGATTTTCTTGTATGGTTATCGCCACATTTGGTTGTTGTCGAAAGTTTACAAATGGCTTTTACTGTCCCCCGGATGATCAAGTTAGTACTTCATATTTTACTTGCTAGTTTCTTTTATGTTAGCCAAATGGATTTTGTATTATATCAAGTTTTTAACCCAAGCTTAACATTTTATTTGATTCCCTCTTACGCTGAGATCTAGATGTGTAAGGAATGTGATACCTTGTTGAATTGTTCAACAATATCACGCTTGCATAGCGTGATGTTGATATATTTTTCCAGCTTTTTGAGCCTTTTAGACGGTAGAAACTGAATGTTTAGAGGCAGAGTTCATGAGATACTCTGTTATGTTTTTCTTGATATCAAATAACACATGTACAAGGCCTTTTTATAGGCTAATTACAAAGAGTTATATTACAAATACACTACTCTAAATTGAAATTAAATTCAAGATTAAGAGATAAGAATCCTAGGATAAGAGATAAATATTTACAATAATTCAAATTCTATAATCTACGGTGTATAATCTACACTCCCCCTCAAGTTGGAGAGTATATGTTGTAGATTCCCAGCTTGGATGAAAATTCTTCATGCATGTTTCTTGGTAATGCCTTGGTGAGAATATCAGCTAGCTGGTGCTTTGTAGGAATATAGTCGAGCTTTATAACTCCATTGTTGACTTTTTTAGAGATGAAATGTCTATCTATCTCCACATGTTTTGTTCGATCATGTTGGACAAGATTTTTTGCAATACTTATTGCAGATTGATTATCAGTCTTCATTTCAAATTGTTTGTGGTCACCGAGTCCCAGTTCAGTCCATCCTTTATAACCACATGCCTTCACAAATTCCTAAGGCAAGAGCTCGATACTCAGCCTCTGCACTACTCCGTGAAACTACGGCTTGTTTCTTGCTTCTCCAAGTAACTAAATTTCCCCAAACAAAAGAACAATATCCACTGGTTGATCTTCTCTCCGTTAATTCTGTAGCCCACCTAAAATCCGTGAAAACTTTTATTGATCTATCTTCACTTTTCTTGAAGATCAAACCATGTCCTGGAGTCATTTTGAGGTACCTCAAGATCCTATTTACTGCATCAAGATGCTCCTCTCTTGGATCGTTCATATACTGGCTAACCACACTAACCAGAAAAGCTATGTCAGGTCGTGTAAGGGAGAGATAAATGAGTTTACCAACTAATTTTTGGTAATGTTCTTTGCAAACTAGAATGCCTTCACCATCTTTTCTGAACTTCAAGTTCGCCTCCATCGGTGTTTCAGCTGGTTTACAACCTATCATACCAGCTTCTGTTAAAAGATCAAGAATATACTTTCGTTGATTAATAACAATACCTTCTTTGGATCTTGCCACTTCCATTCCAAGAAAATACCTAAGATGGCCGAGATCCTTGGTTTCAAATTCCTTGGTTAGTACAGCTATAAGATTTTTTATTTATGCAAAATCATATCCGGTAACAATTATATCATCCACGTAAACAATTAAAATTGTTCGTTCACCTCTTTGATTTACCTTAATAAACAAAGTATGGTCAGTCTGACATTGTTTGTAACTGCTCCCAATAATAACCTTGGCAAATCTGTTGAACCAAGCCCGTGGAGATTGCTTTAAGCCATATAAAGACTTTTGCAATTTGCACACTTTGTGAGTTGTCGAAGCTTTCTTCATACCCGATGGGATCTCCATGTACACCTCCTCAGTTAGGTTGCCATTCAAGAAGGCATTTTTGATATCTAACTAAAAAAGTGGCCAATCTTGATTTACTACCAAGGATAACAAGACTCTCACCGTGTTCAGTTTTGCAACTGGAGCAAAGGTCTCTTGGTAATCTATACCATAAGACTGTGTGAACCCCTTTGCTATTAACCTTGCTTTGAATCATTCAATACTGCCATCGGAGTTGTATTTAACTGTAAAAATCCATTTGTAGCCTACTGGTTTCTTCCCTTGAGGTAGATCGGTCAAGGTCCAAGTCTCATTCTTCTCGAGGGCCTTGATATATTCTTCAACTGCCTTCCTCCACTTAGGATCTTTTAGAGCCTCCTCCACTATTTTAGGAACCTATACTTTATCAACATTCGCTGTAAAAGCCCTGAATGAAGGCATTAATCTGCTATATGCCACATACTTCTGTATAGGATGAGTTGTACACCTCCTCACACCTTTTCTTTGAGCAATCGGCAAATCGTCAGTATCAATAATAGTGTAGGTTAACACATAAATAATAAGAGTTGTAAGTCTATCCTAACTAAGTAGTTTAGTTGTAATCTAACTCTATCCGTGTGAGGGATAAGAGTCCTAGCCTAGAGGATATCTACTCAATGTAAAACTCCTTGTAAAAGTCTATAAGTAGACTTATTTTCTGTAAATTGAAATAACTGAGTAGAAAACTTCTCTAACCCTATTTTCTATATGGTATCAGATTAGGGTGATCCTACCTATCCAACAGTTTTTTTCCTTTTTTCTTTGTCGATCAAAAACCCTCTCTTTCAATGACTCATTCAGAATCCTCTGCGTCAGAGATTAGTTCTCAAAATAGTCCTCGTCCCTCTAAGTTCCAGCTTTCAGATTCATCTCTTTCTCCAATTACATCCTACAAATTAAATGGAAACAACTATCTCCATTGGTCTCAGTCAGTGAGGGTATATATTACAGGAAGAAGGAAAGCTTCCTATCTCTCAGATTCAATGCCTATTCCAGAAGAATCTGATCCAGCGTATTCTAACTGGTTGAGTGAGAACAACATGATTATGTCATGGCTAATTAATTCCATGGTTCCCGAAGTTGGGGAAAATTTCACGCTCTACCAGACTGCAGCAGAGATATGGAGTGCAGCCAGGGATACATACTCCAGTGTGGATAATACACCGGAATTATTTGGCGTTAAAAATCAGATTAAAGATCTCAGACAAGGAGATCTGTCCGTAGCACAGTATTTTAGAGTTCTCACTAAGTGCTGGCAACAAATTGATTTGTATGAGGCAAATGAGTGGAAGTGTCCTGATGATATTAGCTTCTATAGTAAAATCAAAAATCAAAGGATAATCTTTCAATTTCTTTCTGGACTTAATGGTGAGTTTGATGGGGCAAGCAGCAGAATTTTGGCTACTAAACCCCTACCATTGGTTCGGGAGGCCTTTTTAGACATTAGGAGAGAAGAAAGCAGACTCTCCTTGATGGTACCAGCTGCTCAACAGGCAGATGCTTCGACACTCATTATAAACTCCAATTCTGGGAGTAAACAAAGGAGGGGGAGACCATGGTGTGAGCATTGTAAAAAAGCTAGGCATTTGATGGAACAGTGCTGGAAGCTACATGGAAAACCAACAGACTTGAAACCTTCTAGATCCAGATTTCAGAAGGAAGCAAATATAGCAATCAGAGATCTCCCTCCTTGATCAAGATAGCAGATGGTTCCCTCTCAATAGTATTCCTAAATTATCCTGTAATTTATTATCGGTGAGTAAGTTGATTAAGGATGTTCACTGTAATGCTAATTTTGGGGGCTGATGGTTGTATTTTTTAGGCACAGGGCTCGAAGATGGTGATTGGCAGTGCTAGGCTATCTAACGGCTTATATATCCTTGATGGAATATCCGACCATAAATCCTCTATTCCAGTTGCCTTCAGACATTAGTTTCCTCTACAAGTTTAGGTTTAGATAATATTATGCTCTGGCATCTTTGATTAGGACACCCTAGTTTTTATTACTTTGCAAAGTTGTTCCCAAATTTATTTATCAATAAAAATCCTTCTTTTACTTGTGAAGTGTGTCAAATGGCAAAACATACCAGAAAACCATATGTTTCTTCTCCTTTTAAACCTACTTCACCATTTGCTATTATACACAGTGATATTTGGGGCCCTTCTAAAGTTCAAAATATTTCTGGGTCTAGGTGGTTTGTGTCTTTTATTGATGATTTCTCTAGGACCACTTGGACATGTTTAATGAGAGAAAAGTCTGAGGTTGAAGTAATTTTTAAATTTTTTTATCAAATGATAAAAACACAGTTCAACAGAAATATCAAAGTGGTCAGGAGTGATAATGGGAGTGAATATCTTAGCAAGTCTCTTAGGTGTTTCTTTTAAGAAAAGGGAATTGTTCATCTCACCTCATGTGTCAACACCCCTCAACAAAATGGAGTGGCTGAGAGGAATAATAGACATCTAATGGAAGTAATTAGGTCCATTTTGTTTTCATCTAGTACACCTAAATATCTTTGGGGGAAAGCTCTTCTTACTGCAACTTATCTTATCAATAGGATGTCTAGCAAGACCCTAGGATTCAAAATATCCACTGAAATTTTGTTTCAACATTTTCCACACTTTAAACCATTGTCCCCAGCTCTTCCTCTTCGAGTCTTTGGATGCACATCTTTTCTTCATGTGCACAACAATAATCGTAGTAAACTGGATCCTAAGTCATTAAGGTGTGTGTTTATAGGCTACTCTTCGAGTTAGAAAGGTTACAAATGTTACTGCCCCACTAATAGAAAAACCTATATTTCTTTTGATGTTACCTTTTTTGAAAATTAGCCTTACTTTGCAGGGCCTGACATTCAGGGGAAGAGACCTAAAGATTCTCAATCCATACAGTCCATTATTCCTATGCCTATCCTTCCTGAACCTGCCTTGGATATCATTGAAACTGCTGCCCCTAATCCTGTAGACACAACTTCTCAACAGTCCAATACACCTTATACACAGTCTAAACCTTCCAGTCCTTATACAACACCTCATCCATCACTCAAAACTATATCACACTCTATGACTCCACAACCACCAGAGAAACAACTTAATGTCTACACAAGGAGGAAAAGAAATCAAACTGAAGATGTTGGTCAGCCTAGCATTTGCCAGGAACCAGTTTTGAGTTCTGATGCTATGGAGACATGTCCACAAGATTCTACTGTGAACTTAGATGACTTTCCTATTGCTATTAGAAAATGGGTAAGGAAATGTACTGCTCATCCTATCAATAAATTTGTTGCCTATGGGAAGTTATTATCTGGTTTCAAAGCTTTTACAGCCAGCATTGATAGTGTGAAGATCCTTAAGACAGTAGAAGAGGCGTTCGAAAGTCCTGAGTGGAACAAGGCTGTTGAAGAATAGGTCAAAGCACTACAAAAGAATAATACTTGGTGTTTGACTGATTTACCAGAAGGGAAAAAGGTTTTTGGGTGCAAATGGGTATTCACAGTCAAGTATCACTCAGATGGGAGCATTGAGAGATACAAAGCAAGGCTAGTGGCTAAAGGGTTTACTCAATCATATAGAGTAGATTATCAAGAAACCTTTGCCCCAGTAGCTAAATTGAATACCATCAGAGTGTTATTATTAGTAGCTGTTAACAAGGATTGAAAGTTGCACCAATTGGACATAAAAAATGCTTTCCTTAATGGAAACCTTGAGGAAGAAGTATACATGAAGGTTCTACCAGGTTTGGAGGAAAAGACCACGAAGATGATAGTTTGCAAACTAAACAAATCACTGTACGGATTAAAGTAATCCCCTATAGCATGGTTTGACAGATTTGCTAAGGCTATGGTTCAGAATGGGTACAAGCAAAGTTAAGCAAACTATACATTGTTTCGAAAGGTTGCACCAGATGGTAAGATGACTCATTTAATTGTCTATGTTGATGATATGATCATTACAGGGGATAATATTGAAGAAATAGAGATGCTGAAAACTGTTATAGCAAAGGAGTTCGAGACTAAGGATTTGGGAAGCCTTAGGTACTTCCTAGGAATGGAAGTAGCAAGATCGAAAGAGGGGATTGTTATAAACCAAAAAGGGTACATCCTAGATCTACTTATAGAAACTGGGATGCTTGGAAGTAGACCAGCTGAAACCCCAATGAACCAGGTTTAAAGTTCAGTAAAGATGAAATGGGGAATCCAATGAATAAAGAATCCAACCAAAGACTAGTTGGAAAACTAATCTATCTCTCACTTACTAGGCCCAATATTGCATACTCAGTGAGCATTGTTAGTCAACATATGAGTGATCCTCGAGAAAAACACATGGATGCAGTCAATAGAATTCTGAGGTACTTGAAATTTACACCAGGATCTGGACTGCTTTTCAGGAAACATCGGGATAGGATAGTAAGGGTCTACACGAACTCAAGCTGGGCAGGAGAACTAACATATAAAAGATCTATTAGTGGCTAGTGCACATTTTTGTGGGGAAATTTGGTCACCTGGAGAAGCAAGAAGCAAGCTGTGGTTTCTAGAAGCAGAGTTTAGAGCTTTGGCTCTTGGGATATGTGAAGGAATGTGGATCAAAAAACTTCTCATGGAGTTAGAGCTGGATGGAAAGGCAGAATTTGAAGTTTACAGTGACAGTCAGTCAACAATGAGCATTGCTAGAAATCTAGTACAACATGACAGAACCAAACACATTGAGATTGATAGACACTTTATCTATGAGAAGGTCAACAACGAGGTTGTAAAGCTTCACTATATTCTTACTAGGAACCAGCTAGACGATATTTTCACCAAAGCACTTCCAAGAGTGAGCTTTGAAGAAATGTCATCCAAACTGGGTGTACATAACATATACACACCAGTTTGAGGGGGAGTGTAGGTTAACACGTAAATAATAAGAGTTGTAAGTCTATCCTAACTAAGTAGTTTAGTTGTAATCTAACTCTATCCACGTGAGGGATAAGATTCCTAGCCTAGAGGATATCTTCTCAATGTAAAACTCCTTGTAAAAGTCTATAAGTATACTTATTTTCTGTAAATTGAAGTAACATAGTAGAAAACTTCTTTAACCCTATTTTCTACAAATAGGAACATGATTTTCATTATGAGGAGATTCCATACCTTCCAAACTTTCCATGGTAATTGGATTTAGTTCCAACTCTTGGCAATGTCCAGGTTGTATGGTAGACTTTTCTCTTCTTTTATAAACACTTAGTTCCCTTCTTTCGGTTTGTGGAGTTTTGGAAGGTAAAGTATGATCTCTTTGTGGGGTTATAGGTGGACTATAATTTGGTGGAGGAAAAGTAGGTGATAAAGGCGAATAAATGGGTGAGGGTAATAATACATGTGGATCTGAAGAAGGTGAGGGTAATAATACATGTGGATTTGATGTAGGTTGTGGAGACAAGGGTAAACTAGCCGAATTCTGAAAGCTATCAAAGAATGGAGACTGAAATTCAATCTGAATCTCCCCCGGAATTTCAGTTTTGGGAAAAATGGTTGATGTTCAAGGAAGGTGACATCCACAGAGACATAAGTCTTTTTAGTGATTGGGGAATATCATTTATAGCCCTTTTTAGTGGGTGAATATCCTAGAAAAACACACTTTAGGGACCTAGGATCTAATTTAGACCGATGTTGTGCATGAATGTGAACAAAAACTGAACACCCAAAGACTTTTAACGGAAGGTTACAAGACATAGGTTTCAAGGAAGGAAACTCGGCAAGTAGAACATCCCTAGGTGACTGAAATTTAAGGGTTCGACTGGGCATTCTATTAATAAGATATGTTGCAGTAAGGACATCTTCCCCCCAAAGGTATTTAGGAACATTGGAATAGAACAAAAGAGACCTAGCTACTTCCAAAAGATGTCTATTTTTCCGCTCAGCAATCCTATTTTGTTGGGGACTATCAACACAAGAGCTAATGTGAATTATCCCCTTTTCCTAAAAGAAAGACTCTAAATTTTTGGAAAAATACTCACTGCCATTATCGGTTTGAAGGATTTGTATGACTTTGAAATTGATTTTTGACCATATTAAAAGCTCTTTAAAGATCCCACTAGCTTCGGATTTGTCTTTTGTTAGGAAGGTCCAAGTTAGTCTAGTGTGGTCATCTATAAAAGTAACAAACCAACGAGATCCACTGATATTTCTAATTTTAGAAGGTCCCCAAATATCACTATGGATGAGGGAAAATGGTTTTGACGGTTTGTAGGTGGATAAAGGAAAAGATGTTTTGTGATGTTTAGCAAATTGGTAGATGTCACAATGAAAGGTCTTTATATTTTTATGGAGAAACAAATATGGGTACATTTTTGCAAGGTAAAAAAAACTTGGATGGCCTAGCCGAAAATGCAGTAACATAATTTTATTATGGTCTGGCATGAAAAGAGGTTGTGAGATGCAACTCGAGTAGGCTTGCGGTAGTGGAGGAGGAGAACCCTAAAGTATGTAAAGTCCACCATACAAGCTATCATTGCCAATCATCTTTCCCGAATCCATTACCTGAAAAATAGAACCATTTAGATCAAATTTAACACATCTCAGATCAAGAGATAATTTACTAACAGACAACAAGTTGCATACTAGGTGTGGAACATAAAGAACATAATTTAATTCAATATCCTGATTAACTTGAATAGTCCCACTCCCTTTAATGGCTACCAAGGAACCATCTGTTGTCTTGACGTTGGATTTGGTTCTAATTTTGGTAAACTCTTTGAACAAACTCAAATCCCCTGTTATATGGTCAGAAGCCCCATAATCCACAATCCAAGTCGTAAAATGTTTTTTATCAACAACATTAGCAAATGAAATGCTACCGTTATGTGCAGTAAAGGCAGCCTGAGAATAAGAGGATATGGTCATCTTCGCAATTAGGTGTGACAATTCTGCAAGTTGCTGCGTGCTGAATCAGCCACCAGTGTTGCTATCGGATGCGACCACATTTGTTGGCTTACCATGAATTTTCCAGCATTCGCCAGCCATTGGAATTCGAAGATAGGATCGAGAATCCTAAACTGATACCATGTAGAAACTGAATGTTTAGAGGCAGAGTTCAATGAGATACTCTGTTATGTTTTTCTTGGTATCAAATAACACATGTACAAGGCCTTTTTATAGGCTAATTACAAAGAGTTATATTACAAATACACTACTCTAAATTGCAATTAAATTCAACCTAGGAGATAAGATAAGAGATAAGATAAAAAGATAAGAATCCTAGGATAAGAGATAAATATTTACAATAATTCAAATTCTATAATCTACCGTGTATAATCTACATAGACGATTATCACTTGATTGCTAAACTAGAAATTACTCTTTCCAGCCACCTTGCTGTTCACCCGATGGAGGTTCTTGTGGCTTTGGTGGAGTCTGCAAAGACTGTACAACGGTTTTGTCCCTGCTCTCTCTCTCTCTCTCTTGTGTGTGTCTGTGGAGTTAGGTGTATCATATAATTAGAAATGTTTTTCAGAAATAAAAAATACTGTGCCCATTATATGTATGCATTTGAGTTGTTATTAAAGCTAGAGGTTGATTCCAAGCATCAAAATAAAAAGATTGTGAGCACTAACATTTTTTAGTTGGTTCCAGTGCTTCCGCCACTCGGATTTGGTTAATGATCGCCCATCTACAGAGCAATTTAGAGAGAAGCTTCCTTGGTTCCTAAATGCTCTGCCATCTGCTGATTGTGCCAAAGGTGGTCATGGGGCTTACACTAGCAGTGTGGACTTGAATGGTTTGTGGATTGGAAATTTTCATGTCTTTATTAAACATCAATTTCTGGTGCTCTTATGGGATAATAAAAGGCATGGCATCTAATAAAAGGCATTTCTTTTTTTTCTTGTATGCATCTTTACAGGTTATGGAAGTGGTGTTATAAAAGCATCAGAATTTTGTACTTATCACACACAACTTAACAGACAAGTAACCCAATGTCTTTAGTTGACTGATTGATCTCAATATGATTTTTTTATTATTTCCTAGTATGACTTTAGTTAATCACACTTCACTTGATCTTATCATATTCCCCAGGGTGACTATGTTAATGCATTGCGAGCTGCTAGGGAGTTCAGCTCAAGAATTTCTGATTCACTGAAGGTTTTAATTAACTATGCTCTCTATTAATCGTTAACTTTGGCTTCCTTGATCCTAGATAAGCTTTAAAGTTCTCTTGTGTCAAGAGGTTGGATGCAAGTTTGCTTTTCATTTCAGGGGACAGGCATGGAAATGCTGGTGGCAAAAACACTTTTCAATTTACTGTTTGACTCATCTCTCCATAGCTTATGCTGAATTGCTAGAGAGATGGTTACAACCCATTTTCTGTTCTTTTTTATGAAGCCATGAATATTTCTTGGTCTCTCATGTTGAATGCTATCGACATATTCTTCATGTTAATATCAAAACTTGAGTGTATATTTTGTCTTCATATTTGGTGGTATTGAAATGCAATAACCTGGTTAATGGGCTTTAAGGGGAATATGTATAGGGAAACAAGACCTAGAAAAAAAGAACCACTAATTTAATGATATGATCACAGTTCATTTTCGACAAATATTTTCCTCATGCTGCTGGTTTTGTGTTTGACATTTCCCCCATTACTTCTTGTTTTCTGACTGCAACAGTATTTTTCCTAATTCCAGTTTTACTTTGCTGACATTACTCTGGTGCAGATGCAAATCTTTCCCTATTCAGTCTTCTATATTTTCTTTGAGCAATATCTTGATATTTGGAGGATTGCTTTGACAAATATTGCTATTGCACTGGGTGAGTTTTCTAGCATGTCGTATTGATTATTTGCATCCTTCAAGCAAGTTGTATTTCAAACAACTGGTTTTCTGTTCTCTTTGTGCTCTTAGTAAAAATCATTTTACCTATTCAGAGAAGGTTTATAGAAGTATTGGGTATTTTAGCAAATGTTTTAACTTGTGGAGTTCCTATCATCTTTCACATCATTATTCTCTAAAGAGATCCAGTTTTTTTCCTCATGCTTTGTTCTTTAGCTTTGGCTTCTATGTTTACCTTTACTTTGTTCCTTCTTCTTTTACTTCTTACTATGTTTTCTGAAGTGGCTGTAGGTATTGACATGCCTACTGATAAGTGATCAAAAGTACTATTTTTATTACCCTTTTTACTCATATTATTGTTAGACTTAGACTTATATTAGTTGCATAATTAGTCATTCATGCATTAATTCATGTTTCTTTCCATCGTTGAGCTTGATTACATAACTTGGTGATTTTTGTGGAAAAAAATGTTGCTTTGGTGTGCTTTTGTGTGTATGCAGAATCATTTGCCTAAACAAGGCTGGGACCAGTTGTCAGGGCAGTGCATGAGGAGATGCTGACGCAATTGCCAGGGCAATGCATGAAGGAGATGCCGAGCTAGTTGTCAGGGCAATTTTCGATAAGGGATAAGATGATATGGTAGTCGAAATTGATGACTAGATAAGCCCAAGATGACGTGGAGATCCCAAAGGAGTTTGATTTCCATGAAAAGGTCAAAGAGAAATTAAATCCCAAAAAGATAGGAGAAGATCTAGAAGGAATTTAAATATAATAAAGAATTATATTCTTTTAAAGTATTTAATTCCAACTTAACTTCCTCCTCAAAAATGATTTTTACCTAGCCATCTTCTATTTAAAGGAGACCAAGCATTCAAAGAGAGTGGTGCAAGAAGGGAGATATTTCGAAAAGAGAGTTCAAGAGAGGAGAGTTCAATTTGGGAGAGATTTTCCAAAGAGGGCTAATCGATTTCTTCTTTTTCTTCTTTGCTTCCATTAGATTCATGGTTTGGGGGTTATTCTTTGTATATCTTTTGAACACAACCATGAACTAACTTGATTAGTTGGGGTTATTGTGTTTTGTTGTTGTGAAATCTTTTGGATTTTGTTTAGGTAATAAGAGTTTGCACTTTCAATTCAAGGTTTACTCATTCTTGGTTTTTATTCTTGTTTGCGAGTGAATTGGGATAGGATCTCGTAATTCTATCTATTTATCTAATATCGGGAGATTTAGATTCAAGAAACGAATGAGTATGGGCTTTATTCAATCTATCGATGGTGAAGATTAATCCGGCTTAGGAATAAGTTAAGGATTTCAATGGCTAAGAGGAGCGCAAGATTGGTTGTTGTTCACCCTTTATTCACGCAGGGGTGTATTGTCAAGGCATGCACAATTAGCTAGAGTTTCGACTTAGGGATAAGAAGAAACCATTCAAGAACGCTCCGCCGAACCTTGAAGTTGCTGCCCAACCGCCCAAACAGTTGCCCAGGCAACCGTCGATTAGTTGCCAAGGCAACCCCACTGTGCAAGTTGCCACGGCAACTGAGTTGCCCTTGCACTCTTTTACCAAGACGATCCAATCGGCTATCACACATCAACTCACGATAACCTGGCCTATTCCCTCTTATTTGATTTCATCTATTATTTTAGTTTATTGCTCTTAGTTTACTCGTTAATTAGAACTCCTATTATCAATTGTGTTTTTCTTTTCCAAAGCAGTAACTTAAGCAAAGTGGCCCAAACCAATCCCTGTGGAGATGATACTCGATACTCGGATCACTTTATTACTTGCGACGTGTATATTTGCACAATTGCGTAGCACTTATTACGCGCAACAAGTTTTTGGCGTCGTTGCCGGGGATTGGCAATTGGTGTTAGTTGTTTTTGTTATTGCATTTTTTTTCTTAGTTTTACTAACTTTTCTTTTTGTTTGTTTTATCAAAAAACAATTAGGTGCACTACAAGTTAAGCAACATCAACATGTCAGGAAATAAAAACCGATCTATTCAAGAGTTGATGTTGGAAGATATGAATCAATCCAATCAAGAGTTTCTTGCACCCTTTGATGATTACCTATACCAACCGAGAAAAGCCCAAAGAGCCTATACCGTGGAAAAATCTTGTGCTATGTGTGGAGAACATCATGTGTTTGAAAATTGCCCTCACATTTTCGGTGCATATGACTACATGGAGGACCATAGAGGGAACCAGCAGCAAAATTCTTCATGGTATGGTCAAAAAGCTCAAAATGTTTTTTACCATAACAATTTTGCCGCAGCAACAGATATGCCATGGCAATGTAGTCATTTTCAAGAGCATTCCAATTCCTTGGAGGAAACGTTGCTAGCTTCTTTGGCTAGACTTGACGAATCAATTGAAGAGATTTGAGAGCTATCAAAGTCCATGGATACGAGGATAGCTCAGTGGGATGCAACCTTGGGGGATTCAAAAGATCAATTGAGGAGATCCACATATGTCATGGATAACATGCACCAACAATTCATTCCTAGGGATACTGAAGTCCCAAGGCAAAAGGACAAGGAACAATGCAAGGAAAGCTCTTCGATGTGTGAGGAACAACTAAAACCTCAAAGTCGAGAGTATGTTGATGAGAAAGACTGCCCAACACATGATGAGCCTGAGCAACAAATTGCCTCGTCAATGATTGAGGAGCCTGAATAGAGCAATGCCGCGACAACACTCAGTGAAGCTGAGAACAACAATACTACAGCAAATTCTGAGGAACCTGATGCCCAGAAGGTTACAACGTTGATGTTGAAGCAGGAATATGTAGATTGCTCTTATCTACAGTTGCCACGGCAATTGCACGACCACATGCAAGATCAACGAGATGATAATTGATAAGTGTTCAAAAGTACTATTTTTCTTACCCTTTTTACTCATATTATTGTTAGACTTCGGCCCATATTAGTTGCATAATTAGCCATTCATGCATTAATCCATGTTTCCTTCCATCGTTGAGCTTGATCACTTGCCAAAGCAAGGCTAAAGCTAGTTGCCAGGGCAATACATGAAGAATATGCTGAGCTAGTTGCCAGGGCAATGCATGAAGGAGACGGCGAGCCAGTTGCCAGGGCAATTGTCGACAAAGAATAAGGTGATATGGTAGTCAAAATTGATGACTAGACAAGCCCAAGATGACGTGGAGCAAAGCTAAATCCCAAAGGAATTTGATTTCCATGAAGAGATTAAAGAAGAATTAAATTCCATGAAGATAGGAGAAGTTCTAGTAGGAATATAATTATAATAAAGAATTATATTCTTTAAAGCTAATTTAATTCCAACTTAACTTCCTCCTCAAAGAAGGACTTTGACCTAGCCCTATAAATTAGAGGCCATATCGTCAACTTGAAAGAGAGCAAGACGAGAGAATTTTCGACAAGTATCTAGGGCAAGGAAGATTTCGACAAACCTCATTCTTCATCTTTTTCTTTCTTGTTCAATTAGGTTCATGCTAGGGATTATTTATCTTGTGTTTCTTTGGAACCTAGCCATGAACTAAATCTATTTGGCTATGGTTATTGTGTTTTGTGGTTGTGAGAAACTATTGGATTTTGTTTAGGTAATAAGAGTTTGCACTTTTCTATTCAAGGTTTATTCATTTTTGGTTCTTATTCTTGTTTGCGAGTGAATTGGGAGAGGAACTCGTAACTTCATCTATTTATCTAATATCGGGAGAGTTAGATTCAAGAAACGAATGAATATGATCTTTATTCAATCTATTGATGGTGAAGCTTAATCCGGCTTAGGAATAAGTCAAGGATTTCAACGGCTAAGAGGAGCGCAAGATTGGTTGTTGTTCACCCTTGATTCACGCAGGGATGTATTATCAAGGCATGCACAAGTAGTTAGAGTTTCAACTTAGGGATAAGAAGAAACCATTGAAGAACGCTCTGCCGAACCTGGAAGGTTGCTGCCCAGACGCCCAAGTAGTTGCCCAACTAGTCGCCCAGGCAACCATCGATTAGTTGCCAAGGCAACCCCGTTGTGCTAGTTGCCACGACAACTGAGTTGCCCGTGCACTCTTTTACAAAGACAATCCAATCGGCTATCACACCTCAACTCACGATAACCTGGCCTATCTCTCTCATTTGATCTCATTTATTCTTTTACTTTATTGCCTTCTAGTTTAGTCATTAGTTAAACTCCTATAATCTTCTATTTGTGTTTTTTACTTTTTACAGTGCAAGAGACTAGATTCTTGAAGTGGCACCAATCCTTGTGGAGGCGATATCTTTTATACTATAACTTGCAACGTGTATACTTGCACAATTACGTAGCACTTATTACGCGCAACAAGTTTTTGGCGCCGTTGCTATGGATTGGCAATAGCGACTTTGTTTTTATTTTCTTGCACTTTCTTTTTATTTTTCTTTCTTAAGATTCAAAGGGCTAACAAACTTTGGTTTTGCATTGGTATATGACCAGGGCGAGACCGATTACACCAGAATATCCCTTTGATCTAGAAATCGAACGAACCTTACAAAGACATAGACGAAGGATAAAAGTAGCAATGGCTAATCAAGACGGCAATATGAATCAAGATGTTCCAGCAGGAGGAGGAGTGATTCTTGCACGAAACAGAACTTTTCGAGACTATCTTGAAGAAGATCTTGATGGACTTAATCCAGGAGTTGTCGCACCTGAAATTGAAGCCGACCACTTTGAGTTGAAACCGGTAATGTTTAATATGATCAACACAATTGGTCAATTTGGCGGCTCAGCAACTGAAGATGCAAGACAACATCTTAAATCTTTCCTCGAGATTTGCAACTCGTTCAAAATATACAGAGTCACCCACGATGTCTTACGATTAAGATTATTCCCCTATTCACTGAGGGATAGGGCGAAAGCATGGTTGAATAGCATTCATGTCGGATCAATAGCATCTTGGACCGATCTTTGTCGTGATTTCCTTGCTCGGTTTAATCCTACAAATTTGACTGATAAGCTTCGTAACGACATTACTTCTTTTCGGCAGGCAGATGATGAATCCATGTACGAGGCTTGGGAGCGATATAGAGAACTTCTACACAAATTCCCTCTACACGGATTCCCGGCGTGGACTCAAGTAACAATGTTTTACAACACCATGAATACACCAAAAAAGATGATGCTAGATGCATCGGCAAACGGCATACTCCTAGATAAATCGCTGGAGGAAGCAATGCAAATTCTAAATAGGTTGGCCAAGAATGATTATCAGTTCCCCTCTACTAGAAGAGGAGGAGTTAGACGCCAAGCCACAATACATGAACTAGGATCATCAGATTCAATTTTGGCACAATTGGCCACTTTAACCAAGATGGTCCAGAACATGCAAAAACCAAACAACACACATGAGGTCAAGGTAATGGATTCTTTTTGTGAGATATGTGGTGATAACCATGATTCTTCTGAATATATGCAGAATTCGGAATCCAGCTTCTATGTGGGGAATTACAATCGGAACAACAATGTGATGTCCAATACATACAATCCAGCTTGGAAGAAGCACTCGAATTTTTCATGGAGTAATCCCAACAATGCTCTAAACCAGAACAACCAGAATGCACAAGCATCGGGATTCCAACAGAATATGCCACAGCAACAGTTGCCACGGCAACAACCGATAACATCTAGTTCTTTGGAAAATTCTTTAAATGCTTTTATGATGAAAACTGAATCTTATATGACTGAGAATAGTAACTTCATAAAAAGAACTGGTGCTTTTATTAATAGGACCGATATGAGATTGCAAAACCAAGAGGCGGCAATCAAATCATTGGAAAATCAAGTCGGACAGTTTGCTCAAAATCTGAATACTAGACCGCAAGGAGGTTTACCTAGCGATACTAAAGTCGCAAGAGGAACTGGCCATGAGCAATGTAAGGCGATCACCACTAGAAGTGGCCAACAACTTAGAGAGGCTCAAGCTCGCTCATCAAACAAAACTCCACAAAAAGATCAAGACAAACCTAGCGGCAAATCCTCGGATGCTGAACCAGGAATTGTCGCGGCAACCGACAATAAGCATGCATCGGCAACCGGCGATAAAGATACCTCGGCAACTTGCGGTAAGCATGCCTCGGCAACCCTAGATGATAATGCCTCGGCAACTCTAGTTGTCCTGGCAATGCCGTCAATCAGGTTCCAAACCAATGAAAGGATCGAAGATATCCAACTTCCACCACCATTCCCACAAAGGTTGAAGTGAAAAAAGCAAGAATATCAATTCAAGAAGTTCCTTGATATCCTAAAGCAAGTCCACGTCAACTTGCCATTGGTGGAAGCAATTGAACAAATGGCAAACCATGCCAAGTTTCTTAAAGACATTGTGTCCAAGAGAACAAGGCTAGGAGAGTTTGAAACAGTTGCCGCAACAGAGGGATGCATGGAAATGTTGCACAATCGTATGCCACCGAAGTTGAAGGATCCCAGAAGTTTCACAATACCCTGTTCCATTGGAAACCACTATGTCGGGAAAGCATTATGCGACCTTGGGGCTAGCATAAACTTTATGCCTAAATCGGTTTTCCAGAAACTAGGAATCGGGAAGGCAAGACCTACAACAATTATGCTACAGCTAGCCGATAGATCATATGTGCATCCAGAGGGAAATATCGAGGACATACTGCTAAAAGTTGATAAATTTATTTTTCCCGCTGACTTTATTGTTTTGGATTGTGAAGCAGATGAGCATGCACCTATCATTCTCGGGAGACCATTCCTAGCAACAGGGAGAACCTTGATCGATATTGAAAGGGGAGAACTCACAATGAGGGTGAATGATCAGCAAGTTAAACTAAATGTGTTCCAAACACTAAGGCATGCCGATGATCCAGAAGAATGACAACTTCTTCATGCCACGACAGAGTTTAACTTCGAAGAGGAATTTAGTTGCCTCGGCAACTACATTGCAGAACAAGAGGAACCTGAGGAGTATGAAGAACCGGTCAATGAGGAACATCAAGAAGAAGCAAATTGGCTAGTCAATCGACCAGGAAAAAAAGCTGATCAAAATGTTGATGCTACACAATAACGCAATAGGGAGGAGGATGCGGATCTAGAGATATGCGATGCATTCCCGGATGAACAAATTTTAGTTGCCTCGGCAACCCTTGACGCCTCGGCAACCCTCGACGCCTCGACAACCATGGACGTGCACGCCTCGGCAACTCTCGATGCCGCAGCAGCCCTTGACGCGCACGCCTCGGCAACCATGGATGCACACGCCTTGGCAACTCTCGACGCTGCAGCAGCCTTTGATGCGCACGCCTCAGCAATTTTGGGAGCAGTCGCCACGGCAGCACATGCCTCGGCAATACCCTGGTATGCAGATTTAGTTAATTTCCTTGTTTGTGGTATTTTACCTTATGGCCTTACTCACCAAGGGAAGAAGCGGTTCTGCCATGATGCTAAGCATTACTTTTGGGACGAGCCTCTTTTGTCTAAACAATGTGCATATCAGGTTATCGCCGATGTGTCCCTGAAGAAGAGCAACAGAATGTACTCCGGCAATGCCATTCTTCACCCTATGGAGGACATTTTGGTGGAACTCGTACCGCGGCCAAAGTTTTGTAATCCGGGTTGTATTGGCCAACATTGTACAAAGATGCCCAAAACTTTTACAAGCAATGTGATCGTTGCCAGAGGACGGGCAATATCTCTAGACGTCATGAGATGCCGCTCCAGAACATCATCGAGGTGGAATTGTTCGATGTATGGGGGATCGATTTTATGGGACCTTTCCCATCTTCATTTGGCAACCTCTACATTCTACTTGCCGTCAACTACGTGTCTAAATGGGTTGAGGCAGTTGCAGTTCCCAACAACGATTCCAAGACCGTGCAACGATTCTTGCAGAAAAAACATATTTACACGGTTTGGGATGCTGAGAGCAATTATCAGTGACAAAGGCAAGCATTTTGACAACAGACTTATTGCCAAGATGTTGCAACGCTTCGGCGTATCACACAAGATCGCCATGACATATCACCCACAAACCAACGGCCAAACAGAAATTTCCAGTCGGGAATTGAAGGGTATACTCGAGAAAGTTGTAAATCCCTCTAGGAAGGATTGGTCATTAAGACTAGATGACGCACTTTGGGCATATCGCACTGCATTCAAAACACCCTTAGGTATGTCCCCCTTCCGACTTGTCTATGGCAAAACATGCCATCTACCGGTGGAAATCGAACACAAGGCATACTGCGCAATCAAGACCGTGAATATGGATTGGGAAAGTGCCGGACAAAAGTGTTTGTTGGACCTCAACGAGATAGAAGAATGCTGTGCACTCACCTATAACAATGCACGAATCTACAAGGAGAAAACAAAGCAATGTCATGACAATAAACTATTGCCGTGGCAATTCACACCAGGGCAACTAGTTCTTTTATTCAATTCTTGACTAAAACTTTTCCCGGGAAAGCTGAAATCAAGATGGTCGGGACCATTCGAAGTTGTCAAACCATTCTCCCAAGGTGCCGTGATAATGAAGTCCATCACTGACAAAAATGAATTCAAAGTTAATGGACAAAGATTGAAGCACTACAACGGTGCCCATGTGGAACGTAACAAAGAAGTGGTCACCTTAGGAGATGCATGAGCATGCTCTCCTTTCGATATTTTTTTTTATTTTTTTATTATTTTTGACTATTTTTTTATTATTTTCTTTCTCGAACTAATTTTTTTATTTTCGATTATTATTATATTTTTTAGGATAGATTTTCTTTGTTATCTTTCTTTAAGTTTAAGAATCCCTTTACACATCTTTATTTATTTTCTTTTATTAGTCTATCTTTAATTTTAATCCTTATTTGATTTGTCTTTGAATTGTAGGAAAAGAGTTCAAGATAAAGAGGAATTTCAATCCACGAAGGAAAACATATTCAACAAGGAAATTAATGGGCTGAATCTAAGGCTTATATAAAGCCTCCAACTTAACCTAATTAAACCCCCTTGCCGTCACCCTTCCCCTAAATAAAAACCCTCTTTTTCGTCTTCCCCTAATCCCTCACACCATATTTACCACCTATCTTTTCTATAAAACCCATCACCTTAACCTATTCCTACTTTTTATCTCGCAACTCTTTAGTTTCTTTTATTTTCTTTGTTTTTACAAAACTCACAACCAAGATCATCCATGGCATCCAAAATTAAATTTTTAGTTCATCCAAGTTCCTCCAAAGAACCAAGATACAAGAAGTTTGCTATACCGGTGGTTCAAGAAAGATTTCACTCCAAGTTTGAAAGCCGGAAGATTTATGAAGAACAAGGCTTTGAATACTCCAACTCTCATCAAGATTTCGGCCTTGAACCATTCATCTTCGAGAGGATTGCACATCAAAAGTGGCAAATCTTTTGCCATCAATCAGAACCGGGCAACATCTCATGGGTAAGAGAATTATATGCTCACTCACCTAACCTGAATAATCCTTATGTTTTTGTTCGTGACAAGGCCATACTCATAAGCCCCAAAAACGTCAACACCTTTTACGGGCTCTATATTGAGAATAACGAGCATCAAGCCTTTGTTGATCAAATCACGCCCAAGCAACTCGACAAGGTGCTTCAAGAACTCACTCAACCGAGAACTCATTGGAACGAAAGTAAATACAAGGGCACGATAAATCGCCTTCGGCTTAAACCCAAGGCAAAACTGTGGAATAAGTTTGTTAAAACTTCTTTAATGCCCACCACACACAATACTACCGTTGATATACCACGTCTTTTGCTCATACATTCTATTTTGCATAATCGCATCATTAACATTGGAAAATTATTTGTGATGAGATTTTTGTATGTAGCTCAAAAGATAAGGGTTCTCTTTTCTTCCCTTGCTTAATTTATAATCTTTGCAAGGAGATGCATGTCCCAAGTGAGTCCACCGATGAAAAGGCCCAACCAAAGTCTGGTTGGAATCAAGCACAAATCTGAAAGCTAATAGGAGAGGCACCGGTAAAATCTTCAAGGCCTCCAATTGTCGCGGCAACTCCTGCCGCCCCGGCAATCCCTAATGCCCAAGCACCTAACGCCCGGGTAACTCGGCCATCAACCTCGGGACACTTTGAAGCACTCTTGCAACCATTGGTGAGCCATCTAAGGAAAATTGAAGACCGACAACTAATGTTCATGCAGTACATGAAGGAGCACACCAATGCCATCACCCAAGTCATCCTAGAAAAGTACTTGGACAATCGTGTGTCGTTCCCAATCTTTCCTGCCGAGATCTTTGCCCCGGCACCCAATGAAGTAGTTGCCACGGTAACCGCAATAGATGATGCCGCGACAACCTACATCGTGCCTGCACAAGCTGATGCCACGACAACCAACCCTAAAGATGCCACGACAACCAGAGCTAAAGACGTCCCGACAACCACTGTAAAAGCCGAAGGTAAAACACCTATGCCCGAATCAACTCCTACGGAATCATTTTCTGATTTTTCAGATTCGGACGAGTCCTCCATTGCACCAACAAAGACCGCACCAATTGAATCCTCCAAGCAAAAAGCCAATGATATTGACGAAGAGGACGATGAGGACAACCCCGTACGATGATCGATTCCACCACCGGCAACAAGAAAACAACCATCGCGTTCAAGCAAGAGAATCAAGACACCGACCAAAAGGAAACTAATCATCCACGATGATGAACTCTCAGAGTAAGTTCTCGTTTGCATTTTATTTTTCGTTATTTTTATTTTTCTTTAATGCATGCATTGAGGACAATGCCTCACTCGAGTTTGGGGGATTGTTATTAGTAGTTACCATGTTTAGTTACATTCATCTTAAGTATTACATTTAGGATACATAAATTGCTTGCCATGCCTTTAGTTGGAACAAGAATTGCTTAGATTTGATGAATATCCGATGATGACTTTGCCAATGCACTTAATTGATAGAATTTTTATTCTAGGATAACCATGGAAAAACTTAGAATTTTACTATGATGCTAAATTTGATGAAACAATGTTGTGGTTTGATTGATTTAAGGAATTCTAGTGAACATAGGTTGATAATTAAACAAATTGGGGGATTAGAATAAAAAATTGGATGAATGCTAGAGGTGCCCGAAATTGGCTCTAGCATGTGCTAAAAAATTGATCGCTAGAGGTGCCTGAAATTGGCTCTAGCATGTGTTAAAAAATTGATAGCTAGAGGTGCCCGAAACCGGCTCTAGTCGAATAAATTAACTTAAGAAAACTAAAAAACAAAACACTAGAGGTGCCCAAAACTGGCTCTAGTTAAAACATGTTAAAAAGAACCCAATGAAGTAATTTGAAAACCTCTTGTTTGCATAGAATCCGAAAAATCAACTTGCACACAACTCCGCACACACTCACAAGCATTATAGTTTGATTCCGAGTAACTCCTAAGTTTTCCAAAAAATGAAAAGCCAATCATACTTTGTGCCCCGTTTCTGAGAATTGAAATCAAGTTCAAAGCTAAGTTTGTGAAAATTGAAGTCTTGGCAGGTAATTATTAGTTTGCATTGCTTGAGGACAAGCAATAGTTCGAGTTTGGGGGTGTGATAAGTGTTCAAAAGTACTATTTTTCTTACCCTTTTTACTCATATTATTGTTAGACTTAGGCTCATATTAGTTGCATAATTAGCCATTCATGCATTAATCCATGTTTCCTTCTATCGTTGAGCTTGATTACATAACTTGGTAGTTTTTGTGGGAAAAGATGCTGCTTTGGTGTGTTTTGTGTGTATGTACAGGATCACTTGCCAAAGCAAGGCTAGAGCTAGTTGTCAGGGCAATACATAAAGGAGATGCCGAGCTAGTTGCCAGGGCAATGCATGAAGGAGATGCTGAGCCAGTTGCCAGGGCAATTGTCGACAAAGAATAAGGTGATATGGTAGTCGAAATTGATGACTAGACAAGCCCAAGATGACGTGGAGCAAAGCTAAATCCCAAAGGAATTTGATTTCCATGAAGAGATTAAAGAAGAATTAAATTCCAAGAAGATAGGAGAAGTTCTAGTAGGAATATAATTATAATAAAGAATTATATTCTTTAAAGATAATTTAATTCCAACTTAACTTCCTCCTCAATGAAGGACTTTGACCTAGACCTATAAATTAGAGGCCATATCGTCAACTTGAAAGAGAGCAAGAAGAGAGAATTTTTGACAAGCATCTAGGGTAAGGAAGATTTCGACAAGCCTCATTCTTCATCCTTTTCTTTCTTGTTCAATTAGGTTCATGCTAGGGATTATTTATCTTGTGTTTCTTTGGAACCTAGCCATGAACTAAATCTATTTGGCTATGGTTATTGTGTTTTGTGGTTGTGAGAAACTATTGGATTTTGTTTAGGTAATAAGAGTTTGCACTTTTCTATTCAAGGTTTATTCATTCTTGGTTCTTATTCTTGTTTTCGAGTGAATTGGGAGAGGATCTCATAACTTCATCTATTTATCTAATATCGGGAGAGTTAGATTCAAGAAACGAATGAATATGATCTTTATTCAATCTATTGATGGTGAAGATTAATCCGGCTTAGGAATAAGTCAAGGATTTCAACGGCTAAGAGGAGCGCAAGATTGGTTGTTGTTCACCCTTGATTCACGTAAGGATGTATTATCAAGACATGCACAAGTAGCTAGAGTTTTGACTTAGGGATAAGAAGAAACCATTGAAGAACGCTCTGCGAAACCTTGAAGGTTGCCGCCCAGACGCCCAAGTAGTTGCCCAACTAGTCGCCCAGGCAACCATCGATTAGTTGCCAAGGCAACCCCGTTGTGCAAGTTGCAACGGCAACTGAGTTGCCCGTGCACTCTTTTACCAAGACAATCCAATCGACTATCACACCTCAACTCACGATAACCTAGCCTATCTCTCTTATTTGATCTCATTTATTCTTTTACTTTATTGCCTTCTAGTTTAGTCATTAGTTAAACTCTTATAATCTTCTATTTGTGTTTTTTACTTTTTACAGTGCAAGAGACTAGATTCTTGAAGTGGCACCAATACCTGTGGAGATGATATCTTTTATACTATAACTTGCAACGTGTATACTTGCACAATTGCGTAGCACTTATTACGCGCAACAATAATACTTTGCCAATGGAATATGAGCATGTAATGGTTGAACATTTTGAATTCTTTAAAAACTCACCTCGTACATTGCATGTATGTCTTGAGGAACCGATGTTGGTAGATTTGAAGCCATCAAAATCTCTACTGATGGAGATGTTTGAGAGGCCAAAAGAAAAATGTGTTTGGATTCGTAAAGCTTTTTAGAAAATTGGTTCTTCCTTTGACTTACAAAAAATTTTGGCAACTGATTGCCACGTCAATTGGCTAGAGCAGCAATTGCCACGACAACGAAGGCTACATCCAACCATGATGGAGCCCGACGAGAATAAGGTAATTAAATGGTTGGATGCTGATATAATTTTTCCTAATAATATATTCATGCCTTCAGGAATAGTAGCAAGGTGGAAGATGTGCATGGACTACAAGGGATCACGAAAGAAAGACACCTCCACCATGGTAACGCAAAAGGGAGTAGTGGCAAGCACATTGGCCAAACTCTTTTTGGGCAATATTGTCACCCGATGGAGGGTGCGGATGGACTATAAGAAGTATCGGAAACGATCCTCCTCAAGTTTTCCCAGATATGCAGTAACATTAGAAGATGCATGAAAAATGCTCTTTCTAAAAATCCTTAATTTGTTTTTAATTTTTTGGAACTTTATTTTATTTTCGGTTATTTTTCTTTATTTATTTTTGGAATTTTAGGATATATTTTATTTTATTTTTCTTCATTATCTTTAGTTTCCAGATTTTCTTTGTTTTCTTTTCTTTTCCACAACAAGACTCACAACCACCATGCTAAGGAAATTAACTGTCGACTACTTGCCACGGCAACCGCAACAGAGAATGCCCCAGCAACTACCTTAGTAGTTGCCACAACAACATAAATTGGCGATGCCCAGGCAACAACAATGGCTTCGACAACTACTGATGCCCAGGCAAGTGAACCTGCATCGGCAAACATGGATCAAATCAAAGCAATGCTATTCACGCGGTACCAGCCACAAGCATTCAACCACCGACCGAAATATGAATCAAGCAAACGGCACGAAGGAAACTTGTCACTCGTGGTGACGACCTCTCCGACTAACTCATTTCATTTAGTTTCTTTTAAATTTTGTTTCACTTTTACATACATTGAGGACAGTGCTTCTCTCGAGTTTGGGGGTGTTGGTTTCTAGTTAGTTTCATGTTTAGTTACATTCATCTTTAGCAATCACATATAGGTTGCATGTGTTACTTGCCATGCCTTTAATTGGATTTAATTGCTTAAAACCTGTTGAATATCCAATGATGAATTTTTGCCACTGCACTTAATTGAAAGAACCTTTAATTTTAGGATTGCATGAAAAGAACTTAGAATTTTACTATGACGCTGATTTTTTTTACACGGTTGTGCCTTGTTGATTGAAAGAAACTTAGTGAACTTAGGTTGCTTAAAATTTGGGTAAATTTAAAATTGAAAATTAAAAGTTAATTTCTTGCTAGAGGTGCCTGAAACTGGCTCTAGTAGTAAATGCACTTTCTTGTTAGAGGTGCCCGAAATTGGCTCTAGTCGACTAAAATAAAATGAGAAATTGCTTACTTTGCTAGAGGTCCCCAAAATTGGCTCTGGTGAAAATAAAAATAAATGCCCCGATAATTAAATTGATAAAAGCCTATTGTTCACATAGAATCTTAAAAATCAACTTGTACACAACTACGCACACACGTTGTCACAAGCATTATAGTTCGATTCTGGGTAATTTTTGTGCTATTCGAAAAATTAAAAGGTGATCATACTTTGTGCCACGATTCTGAGGTTTAAATTCAAGTTTTAAGCATGTCTTTGATGATTAAAGTTTTGGTAGGTAATTGTTAATTTGCATTGCTTGAGGACAAGCAATAGTTCGAGTTTGGGGGTGTGATAAGTGTTCAAAAGTACTATTTTTATTACCCTTTTTACTTATATTATTGTTAGAATTAGGCTCGTATTAGTTGCATAATTAGTCGTTCATGCATTAATTCATGTTTCTTTCCACCGTTGAGCTTGATTACATAACTTGGTGATTTTTGTAGAAAAGGATGCTGCTTTGGTGTGCTTTTGTGTGTGTGTAGAATCACTTGCCTAAAAAAGGCTGGAACCAGTTTCCAGGGCAGTGCATAAAGGAGATGCCGACGCAGTTGCCAGGGCAATGCATGAAGGAGATGCCAAGCTAGTTGCCAGGGCAATTTTCGATAAGGGATAGGATGATATGGTAGTTGAAATTGATGACTAGATAAGCCCAAGATGACGTGGAGCAAAGTTAAATCCCAAAGGAGTTTGATTTCCAAGAAAAGGTCAAAGAGAAATTAAATCCCAAAAAGATAGGAGAAGATCTAGAAGGAATTTAAATATAATAAAGAATTATATTCTTTTAAAGTATTTAATTCCAACTTAACTTCCTCCTCAAGAAGGATTTTGACCTACCATCTCCTATTTAAAGGAGACCAAGCCGTCAAAGAGAGTGGAGCAAGAAGGGAGATATTTCGACAAGAGAGTTCAAGAGAGGGGAGTTCGATTGGGAGAGATTTTCCAAAGAGGGCTAATCGATTTCTTCTTCTTCTTCTTTGCTTCCATTAGATTAATGGTTTGGGGATTATTCTTTGTATATCTTTTGAACTCAACCATAAACTAACTTGATTGATTGGGGTTATTGTGTTTTGTTGTTGTGAAATCTTTTGGATTTTGTTTAGGTAATAAGAGTTTGCACTTTCAATTCAAGGTTTACTCATTCTTGGTTTTTATTATTGTTTGCGAGTGAATTGGGAGAGGATCTCGTAATTCTATCTATTTATCTAATATCGGGAGAGTTAGATTCAAGAAACGAATGAGTATGGTCTTTATTCAATCTTTCAATGGTGAAGATTAATCTGGCTTAGGAATAAGTTAAGGATTTCAACGGCTAAGAGGAGCGTAAGATTGTTTGTTGTTCACCCTTGATTCACGCAGGGATGTATTGTCAAGACATGCACAATTAGCTAGAGTTTTGACTTAGGGATAAGAAGAAACCATTGAAGAACGCTCCGCCGAACCTTGAAGTTGCTGCCCAGCCGCCCAAACAGTTGCCCAGCTAGTTGCCCAGACAACCGTCGATTAGTTGCCAAGGCAACCCCACTGCGCAAGTTGCCACGGCAATTGAGTTGCCCTTGTACTCTTTTACCAAGACGATCCAATCGGCTATCACACCTCAACTCACGATAACCTGGCCTATTCCCTCTTATTTGATTTCATCTATTATTTTAGTTTATTGCTCTTAGTTTACTCGTTAATTAGAACTCCTATTATCAATTGTGTTTTTCTTTTCTAACGCACTAACTTAAGCAAAGTGGCTCAAACCAATCCCTGTGGAGATGATACTCGATACTCATATCACTTTATTACTTGCGACATGTATACTTGCACAATTGCGTAGCACTCATTATGCGCAACACATACCTCATTAAATGGATCTCTATGTAAAAATTCATTGAGTGCCTTTTCCTAAATTACAGGTGCCATTTTTATCGTCTGTCTGGTTATTACATCAAGGTTCAAATTCTTTCTCCGGTCCTTTTTACGGCCTTTTTATCTGTGTCCTTAATCTCGTTTTGCCATTTGTTTTAGAATTCTGTCAACTTTAGTATGTTTCTCTTTGGTTTGCTAAATGCAGTTTGTGGATTTCTGCCATCCTTGTACTGGTATTGGTGATGATTGTTGTAGATCTCATGGTATATCTCCTGCCTCGACATTTACAATAGTGTGTCTGTTTTTCAGCCTTTTTATTTCTTCACTTTTTTTATTAAAAATATAATAAAGTTTCTGTAACTTATGTTGTGTCCTTTTTCTGAATTATATTTTCACCTAAAAGAAAGAAAGTTCTACTCTCTCTAATTTTGCAGGGTGTAATGGCAATTCTGGGTATTCAGCTCAACGCAGTCTCTGTCGTGAACCTTATCATGTCAATAGGGATTTCCGTTGAATTCTGTGTCCATATAGCAAATGCTTTCTTGGTCAGTTTTAAACCTTCACTCAATTTAGTTTAGTCTGGGATGAGTAGGTAATGGCACTGAGTTACTTGTATCGTCCATGGCTGTGGGAAAAAATAATTCTATCTCTTAACCCTATGTTTTGGATTGGAATAAAGGAAAAGAAAGGAAAATTAAAGAAAACAAGAACCTTTCTCTTGTTTGAATAAGTTATTTTATTTAAGCAAGGAAAAGCAAAGGGAGTTGAGTGTCCCTTGCTTTCTCTCAAGGCGATCAATTTTTATTTACCCGAATTTGGGGGAAAGCTGGGAAAGAAAACTGATTTTTTTTAAGATGAGTACATTTTTTATCCACTTATTTTTTTTACACAAGTTATTTTATAAAAAATGGTATAATTGGAAAAGAGTCATTACAATAAATCCTTTCGAAAATTTTATTATTTTCCTTTCTCTTACTAATTTTAATTATCCAAACAAAATACACATCCTTAATCTTCTTCTCTTTGCTTTTACTTTCCTTTCTTTTCCTTTATAAGTGTTTGTCCTAACGTAATGTAAGGTTTCTGTAGATTTATTTGTGGTACAAAGAAGAAAGAAACTTGTGTATTGCCTTATTGTGACATATAAACCCCCAATTGAACTCTAGTTCTCCTGGAACATGCCACTGCAACGAGGCAAATATATGAAGCAAGGAATTGCACATTGATTTAAAATTATTAATTTCTGAATTCTATATTTCCCTTAAACAGGTCAGTAATGGGACTAGGGAGCAAAGAATGAAGGAGGCTCTAAGTACCATTGGAGCATCTGTATTCAGGTTTACTGTTCTTCCATTGTCCCAATTTTGGCGTGGTATCAATGATAGCAGTGGGAGGACTAGATAAACATCATATACAACCTAATAAAGGATAATTTATCCATTTACTGTTCTTTTAGGAACTGTTATATTGAAATTTATCTCTTATGAACATCCGAGGCACAATCTTCATTTATCTTTACTAGTCTTTCTTCCTTCATTTATGCATTTGTATTTGTTGCTTTGGGGATTGAAGAAAGAAAAAAGAGGTGGGGGGATTATCTTACTACATTAGAAACAGAATCCCCCATCCGTACATTGTGAACTTGATATAGAGATATTTACAAGGGATTATTATCTCCTCTTCTACGCACCTATTATAGTGCTCGGTAAAAAGCTCCGGTTAGCTGGGGTTCACTTGCTGAAAAAGAGTTTACTGACCGTCTTCATTTTTCACTTGTTTTGGCAGTGGAATCACCCTCACGAAGCTTGTACGAGTAATTGTGCTTTCTTTTCAAGATCAGAACATTTTGTGGTCTCTAACCATTCCCTTATATCATTCAATTGTCACTTTTTCGTGATTAAGAGAATACATACAAACAGCTTTCTTTCTTTCTTTTTCTAGGTATATTACTTTCAGATGTACTTAGCATTGGTTCTTGTCGGTTTCTTGCATGGGCTTGTGTTTTTACCAGTAAGTTAAACGGAAACTTTGTAACTCACAATCTTCTTCGACTCTATTACCTTTGCTGGCTGTGTCAATCCACTAGTTTCTAACTTGTTTTTATGCCAGGCTGTGTTTGGTTTTGGCAGTTGCGAGTTGTTTCCTTCTATTTATTTGCTTTTTGTCCGATCAAAAGTTGGTAGAAAGCGAAAGCAAATAGTATGAAATCAAATAGCACCTCTAAAACGAGATACTGAAATCAGGGATGGACCGAGGGTGCTAGAAGAGCAGTCGTACTCCTGAAAATTTTAAATTTTCATATATTTTAGAAATTTTCTTTGTATTTTATATTGATAATTTAATCTATCACCTCTAGATTTTTCAAATTTCCATATACCTTTACTAAGTATAAAATTTTACACCTCCTACCATAAAATAAAATCATGCGTCCATCATCCTGACCGAAGTTAATGGTGCCAAAAGTAACATAAATATGCATTTTGTATGTATTAAAATTAATTTTTTAAATTTATTGATCGACTAATTTAGATCGGTTACTATAAAGATCTATTATGAAGGGGACTCTTTCAACCCAATTTTCTACCATCAAGATTATATTCAAATGTACCTGCAAATGAAAATACGATAGAAATCATTACCAAGAAAAGGCACTCTTGATGCATTGCATTCCACTGTTTATCTGCGCAACACGAGTGGCATCTTAGTAATAGATATCTGATACACATTTGATTTGCAGGTGGTGCTGAGTTTGATGGGTCCTCCCGCGAGAAGTATTGCTTGGAGCTGGAGATATAATTGACAGCCTTGAATTGACTACCTCTATCAGTGTTAGCTGAGAACCCTTCATTTCTATAAAGTTGGTTATAAAAATCTTTGAACGTTTTTCCTTTAACCACAATGACATTACGCACATATACACGTAAATTGCCTTGTATGTTACTTGTTGGTTAAATTCTGTAATTGGTCCCTGTACTATGCAAAAGTTGTGTATTTAATCCCTCTATTTTAATTGTTAGGACATGGCTTTTGTTTTTGTACTATCTAGATAAACGAGGAGGAGACGGATTAATTAAAAGGATTATTATCCCATACATAGGTGGTAATTTTTTTTGTTTTTACGAGTGCTTTAATTTTAGAGTGAGTTTAGGGGTTTTAGTGTAGGGGTTTGGAATTTAAGTTTCATGGTTAGAATTTAGGTTTCATGATTAGAATTTAGGGTTTAGGGTACTATGGTTAAGAATTTAGGTTTTAACCTATAAACCTTAAATTTTAACCCGAAATCTAAAATTCTATCAACAGCCTCCTAAATTCAAATCTATTACTCTAAAATCTTTAAATTCTAAACCCTAAAATTAAGGTATTTGTGTAAACTAAGTTTCAACAAGCGTTTGTGCATGAAATAATTACATTTAAATGATTATTATCCCATACATAGGTTATGAAAACTTTTTGTTTTTATAAGCGCCTTAATTTTAGGGTTTAGGGTTTTACCCTTAATTAAAACTTTTTCATATCATTATACAAACAAGTAAAATGAAACGTAAATTATATTTCAAATCATTTAAATATAATTTTTCTTCTAAAAATCTTACTTTGTGACATAAACATGAAAACAAAAGAAACCAAAAAGGCAACTAATTTTTTCTCCCATTTCCTAAACTCTAAATAAAAACCGAAATTCTCATCATATTACATTAAAGACCTATTGACCGTTAGAATATGTTTATTCTTTCTCTCGGTCACAACGTTCTATTGAGGAATATTTACACATGAAGTAATATGAAGAATTTTCTTCTCTTGAAAATAAGAACCTAAGGTTTTTGTGAAATACTCACCACCATTGTATGCTTTTAGAATCTTAATAGTACTCTGAAATTGAATTACTACTATTGTAACACCCCCTTCCCGGTCTGGTAGGAATCCGGGTCGAAAAGTGTTAGCGGTGAACAATACAGTGTTTGATTTATTAATTGCAATAACTTGTAATATAAACAATGAATTAACGATGTTGTTTTGATGAAATAAATGATTAAGATCAATGTAAAGTTAGCCAAATTATAATCAGAAGACCAATTGGTAATTTATTCGAGTTTAGAGACTAAATTACAACATTCAGAAACTTCTTTAATTATCTTTTAACTAACTTACCTACCTCGGTACCGATACTCAAAGGGGTCGTATCGGTACGCCTATGTCATAGTCATTAAAGTAGTTATAAAATAAGAGGGTCGTACCGATACGGTTACATACGTATCGGTACACTATGCTGGTCTTAGATTCTAGTGACAATTGACCATATCGATACGCTAATAGTCGTATCGACACGCCTTCCATGACAGTTAAAACGGTTATTTTCATTAAGCTCGTACCGATATTGGGTATCAGTACGCGTGGTCAACGCCAATAGAGTTAACTCTCAGGATCGATACGGTGTTGATACGGTGCTACCATATTTTTCTAGTGATTAAGACCCGTACCGGTACGCCTAGGTGCGTATCGATACCCAGTTACGAAAGAAATTCCAATGACTAAAACCCGTACCGATACGCCTAAGAGCGTATCGATACCCCAACGTTACTTCGGTCAAATATGCAAGGCCGTACCGATATGCCATCACACGTATCAGTACGACAAAGCCTGTAATGACAGATTTTAACTAGTTTTTAATCCAATTAGGGATCTTAACCTTGTCCAATGGTTACCAAATTTTACAAACAAGTTTATAAACATCATATCTATCTACATGTCATAATTTACAGCATTTAGAATCCATTTACCAGGATTTCACTTATTAAGGCATAATAGGTCAAGTTTACCAATTTTATCAAACCACTAACATGCCATATTTCATATTTAAACCCCTTTCAACAAGGTGGACAATATATACACATAAAATGGGACTAAACTAACATGTCTAGACCATATGCCACCATACTAGGAGTTCAAAGGCTAGATTTACATTACTTATAACTTGTGTGACTTGCTTCAAAACTCGCCTAGCTCTGATCCTTGACCTGACACACCTTTTTAACCTAAAAATACATGGAAATGAGATGCATTAGACTTATATAGTCTAGTGAGGTAGTCAACAATAACAACATGAATGCCAATAACATTAATGACATATGAATCAATGTAAATGCATATCAAATCATGTCTTAACAATAATTTCAATAACTTAATTCCTTTGATTGATATGTAAATATGGATACGCGAATTCCCAACCAACATCGCCAACAATAAATGGTCAATATCCTCCAACATCGCCAATAAGACCAAAACTAACACATCCCGCCAACATCGCCAAATAGAGTCTTAGCTCAAGGACCGTAGTCCACTCCGTACCAATGAGCTCATGAATTCTATGGCATGCCAATTGTATCCAATATCCATTTGTATCCAAGGATTCAATGCATAGGCCAATAACAATAACAATAGCAAAAATGGTAACAATGATAATAAAAATATCTCAATAACAACATACAATGATCAATGTAGCCTTTCTCAATATTTCAATGATATCAATAACAATGAAGTGATTCAATAATACCTATATCAATGCAATAAGCTTACTCAAGCTTACCAATAGTACCTCTTACGAGGTTTCGATGTAACCATACCTTGAATCAATGATGGAAATACAAAAATCAATATCAATAAAACTGGGAAAGGCACCTAGCCATTCTCGAGGCTCTGACTACACTCACCGATACTTCTGAGGCTTTCAAGGCTCCCGGATGACAATTATTTTGCTCTTGAGCTTGTTGGAATTTGATAGATTTGGTGATTCCTCACCTTGATTTTCTTAGGCTACACAAGAAATAGAAATCGCAAGGATTTCGTTATTAATACTTTATTCATAGCAAATTATTAGCTATGAGAAATAATAACAAATAAACTATGATATCTTTAAGAAATATCTAGGGTTCTTGAATTCATGATCTTGGATTTTTGACATGGTTTTAGCCATGGAATTGGTAAATCAGTTAAGGGTTATTGCTTACTCGATCAATATCTATAACCTAGAAATGATAGCTTGAAGAAAAAACGCTTCACTAGAGCTCTAATGATAGCTTGCTTAATGTTAGAGGAAGAGGATGAAGAATAGCTACTAGCTTAACAAAGTTCAATCGGTAAGTTTCTTTCTTTCTTTCCTTCTATCCCTTTTTAATTGAGCTTTCCTTCAATTGAAGGAAGCTAACACAAGTCTCCACGTAGGTGGTGATTAATCTTGGGGAGAGGTTAATCGCAAGGTTAGTCCCTCAACTTTTTATTCTTTATACTTTTGTCCCCTAACTTTCAATTTTCTTAATTTAGTCACTAGGACAAGTTTCAATGTTTACAAAAAGGTCATTCACTGCTAACAATACTTAATTAGGATTCAATAATCCAATAATTGACTACTTGGTCTTTGGTCAATTTTATAATTTGACTTTTTGATGCAAAATTTTCAGTTGTCGGAATCAAATTCTGACTATGCCCGATTGTGGAGTGTTACAACCATGTTATGGAAGGTTCTAAAGACACCCTCAGCTTGAGATTTTTATTTTAACAAATAAGTCCATGTTGTCCTAGAGTGATCATCAATAAAGGAAATATACCATCCATAGTCAGTACAGTTTTTAACCTTAGAATGGCCCTAAATTTCACTATGGATTATATTTTGTTTGAATAGTCTAAAGGCGATTACAAGGTAGTATCTATTCATAGATTTTCTTAACCTTTTTACAATTCACATACACCTTTGTAGACAAAGCGATTGAACCCGGGTCTCCTAAGATTAACATTATTCACTTTTCCACTGAGACCACTTGTTAGGCTCCACTATGAATTATTGAGAAGGGTGAAGATGGTGTAAATCAAGAAGAAGGATAACTTTGTATAGTGTGTTTGGCAAGTTGACATATATCACAAACAAGAAACATTGAGTTTTTATTCACAAACAAATGAGAAAATAACTTGGCCATATATTGAAAGTTCGGATGACCTAACGTAAAATGCCATAACATTATATCACTAGAAAAAGTAGTAGGTGATAAGTGTTCAAAAGTACTATTTTTATTACCCTTTTTACTCATATTATTGTTAGACTTAAGCTCATATTAGTTGCATAATTAGTTATTCATGCATTAATTCATGTTTCTTTCCACTGTTGAGCTTGATTACATAACTTGGTGATTTTTGTGGAAAAAGATGCTGCTTTGGTGTGTTTTTGTGTGTGTATGTGCAGGATCACTTTCCAAAGCAATGCCGAGCTAGTTGCCAGGGCAATGCATGAATGATATGCCGAGCTAGTTGCCAGGGCAATGCATGAAGGAGACGCCGAGCCAGTTGCCATGGCAATTTTCGACAAAAAGAAAATGCAATAGGGATGTCGAAATTGATGACTAGACAAGCCCAAGATGACGTGGAGCAAAGCCCAAACCCAAAGGAATTTGATTTCCATGCAGAGATTAAAGAAGAATTAAATTCCAAGAAGATAGGAGAAGTTCTAGTAGGAATACAATTATAATAAAGAATTATATTCTTTAAAGATAATTTAATTCCAACTCAAACTCCTCCTCAAAGAAGGACTTTGGCCTATCCCTATAAATAGCAAGGGGAATTTCGACAACTCCATAGAGAAAAATAGAGAAATTTCGACAAGAGAGCATTAGGGGAAATTTCGACTTCTTCTTCTTTGCTTCCATTAGATTCATGGTTTGGGGATTATTCTTTGTATATCTTTTGAACCCAACCATGAACTAACTTGATCGGTTGGGGTTATTGTGTTTTGTTGTTGTGAGAAACTATTAGATTTTGTTTAGGTAATAAGAGTTTGCACTTTTCTATTTCAAGGTTTATTCATTCTTGGTTCTTACTCTTGTTTGCGAGTGATTGGGAGAGGATCTCGTAATTTCATCTATTTATCTAATATCGGGAGAGTTAGATTCAAGAAACGAATGAGTATGGTCTTTATTCAATCTATTGATGGTGAAGATTAATCCGGCTTAGAAATAAGTTAAGGATTTCAACGGCTAAGAGGAGCGCAAGATTGGTTGTTGTTCACCCTTGATTCACGCAGGGATGTATTATCAAGGCATGCACAAGTAGCTAGAGTTTCGACTTAGGGATAAGAAGAAACCATTGAAGAACGCTCCGCCGAACCTTGAAGTTGCTGCCCGACGCCCAAGTAGTTGCCCAAAGCTAGTTGCCCAGGCAACCATCGATTAGTTGCCAAGGCAACCCGCTGTGCAAGTTGCCACGGCAACCGAGTTGCCCTTGCACTCTTTTACCAAGACGATCCAATCGGCTATCACACCTCAACTCACGATAACCTGGCCTATTCTCTCTTTTTCTTTCATCTATTCTTTTAGTTTATTGCTTTTACTTTTCTCGTTAATTAAAACCTCTATTATCAATTGTGTTTTTATTTTCACAAAGGCAATAACTTAAGCAAAGTGGCCCAAAACCAATCCTCGTGGAGACGATACTCGATACTCATATCACTTTATTACTTGCGACGTGTATACTTGCACATTTGCGTAGCACTTATCACACGCAACAAGTTTTTTGTATTATTTGTTTCCGGGATTGGCAATTGGTGTTAGTTGTTTTTGTTATTGCATTTTTTTCTATTAGTTTTACTAACTTTTCTTTTTGTTTGTTTTATCAAAAAAAAATTTAGGTGCGCTACAAGTTAAGGGACATCAACATGTCGGGAAATAAAAGCCGATCTATTCGAGAGATGATGTTGGAAGATATGAATCAATCCAATTAAGAGTTTCTTGCACCCTTTGATGATTACCTATACCAACCGAGAAAAGCCCAAAGAACTTATACCGTGGAAAAATCTTGTGCTATGTGTGGAGAACATCATGTGTTTGAAAATTGCCCTCACATTTTCGGTGCATATAACTACATGGAGGACCATAGAGGGAACCAGCAGCAAAATTCTTCATGGTATGGTCAAAAAGCTCAAAAAAAATTTTACCATAACAATTTTGCAGTGACAACATATATGTCATGGCAATGTAGTCCTTTTCAAGAGCATTCCAATTCCTTGGAGGAAACGTTACTAGCTTCCTTGGATAGACTTGACGGATCAATTGAAGAGATTCGAGAACTATCAAAATCTATGGATACGAGGATAACTCAGTGGGATGCAACCTTAAGGGATTCAGAAGATCAATTGGGGAGATCCACATATGTCATGGATAACATGCACCAACAATTCATTCCTAGGGATACTGACGTCCCAAGGCAAGAGGATAAGGAGCAATACAAAGAAATATCTCCGATGTGTGAGGAACAACCAGAACCTCAAAGTCAAGAGGATGCCAATGAGAGAGACTACCCAACACATGATGAGCTTGAACAACAAATTGCCTCGGCAATGATTGAGAAGCCTGAACAGAGCAATGCCGCGACAACACTCAGTGAAGCTGAGAACTACAATACTACAGCAAATTCTGAGGAACCTGATGCCCAGAAGGTTACAACGTTAATGTTGAAGCAGGAATCTGTAGATTGCTCTCATCTACAATTGCCACGGCAATTACACGACCACATGCAAGATCAACGAGATGATAATACTTTGCCAATAGAATATGAGCAGGTAATAGTTGAACCTTTTGAATTCTTTAAAAACTCACCTCGTCCATTTCAGGTATGTCTTGAGGAACCGAGGTTGGTAGATTTGAAGCCATCGAAATCTCTACTGATGGAGATGTTTGAGAGGCCAAAAGAAAAAGGTGTTTGGATTCATAAAGCTCTTCAGAAAATTGATTCTTCCCTTGACTTAAAGTAAAATTTGACAACTGATTGCCACGGCAATTGGCTTGAGCAGCAATTGCCACGACAACAAAGGCTACATCCAACCATGATAGAAGTCGACAAGAATGATGAATAGTAGCAAGGTGGAGAGTATACATGGACTACAAGCGAACAAAGAAGAAAGACACCTCCACCATGGTAACGCAAAAGGGAATAGTGGCAAGCACATTGGCCAAACTCTTTTTGGGCAATATTATCACCCGATGGAGGGTGCGGATGGACTATAAGAAGTATCGAAAATGGCAACCTTCAATACCGCAGTAACCCTTGATGTCTCGGCAACCATGGATGCGCATGCCTCGGCAACCTTCAACACCGCAGCAACTCCTGATATGCACGCCTCGGCAACCATGGACGCACACGCCTCGGCAACCCCTGACGCCTCGGCAACCCTCGACGCCACGGCAACTACTGATACATTTATTTTTATTTTTATTTTTATTTTTATTTTTTGAACTATTTTGTTCTATTATTTTTGGTTATTTTTTCTCTTTATTTTTTAGGATATATTTTATTTTTCTTCATTATCTTTAGTTTCCAGGTTTTCTTTATTTTCTTTTCCACAACAAGACTCACAACCACCATGATAAGGAAATTTACTACCGACTACTCGCCACAGCAACCACAACAGAAACTGGCGATGCCCAGGCAACAACAATGGCTTCGGCAACTACTGATGCACATGCAAGTAAACCTGCATCGGCAAACATGGACCAAATCAAGGCAATGCTATTCACGCGGTACCAGCCACAAGCATTCAACCACTGACCGGTAATTGAATCAAACAAACGGCACGAAGGAAACTCATCACCGAGGTGACGACTCTCTCGACTAACTCATTTCATTTAGTTTCTTTTAAATTTTGTTTCACTTTTACATGCATTGAGGATAATGCTTCTCTCGAGTTTGGGGGGGTGTTGGTTTCTAGTTAGTTTCATGTTTAGTTGCATTCATCTTTAGCAATCACATATAGGTTGCATATGTTACTTGCCATGCCTTTAATTGGATTTAATTGCTTAAGACTTGTTGAATATCCAATGATGAATTTTTGCCACTGCACTTAATTGAAATAACCTTTAATTTTAGGATTGCATGAAAAGAACTTAGAATTTTACTATGATGCTGAATTTTTTTTTACACGGATGTGGCTTGTTGATTGAAAGAAACTTAGTGAACTTAGGTTGCTTAAAATTTGGGTAAATTTAAAATTGAAAATTAAAAGTTAATTTCTTGCTAGAGGTGCCCAAAAACTGGCTCTAGTAGTAAATGCACTTTCTTGCTAGAGGTGTTCGAAACTGGCTCTAGTAGTTAATGCACATTAAAGAATCGCTAGAGGTGCCCGAAATTGGCTCTAGTCGACTAAAATAAAATGAGAAATTGCTTACTTTACTAGAGGTGCCCGAAATTGGCTCTAGTGAAAATTAAAATAAATGCTCCAGTAATTAAATTGATAAAAGCCTACTATTCACATAGAATCTTGAAAATCAACTTGTACACAACTACGCACACTCATTGTCACGAGCACTATAGTTTGGTTCCGGGTAATTTTTTGTGCTATCCGAAAAATTAAAAGGTGATAATACTTTGTGCCACGGTTTCGAGGTTTGAATTCAAGTTTGAAGCATGTCTTTGATGATTAAAGTCTTGGCAGGTAATTATGAGTTTGCATTGCTTGAGGACAAGCAATAGTTCGAGTTTGGGGGCGTGATAAGTGTTTAAAAGTACTATTTTTATTACCCTTTTTACTCATATTATTGTTAGACTTAAGCTCATATTAGTTGCATAATTAGTTATTCATGCATTAATTCATGTTTCTTTCCATTGTTGAGCTCAATTACATAACTTGGTGATTTTTGTGGAAAAAGATGCTGCTTTGGTGTGTTTTTGTGTGTGTATGTGCAGGATCACTTGCCAAAGCAATGTCGAGCTAGTTGCCAGGGCAATGCATGAATGATATGCCGAGCTAGTTGCCAGGGCAATGCATGAAGGAGACGCCGAGCCAGTTGCCATGGCAATTGTCGACAAAAAGAAAATGCAATAGGGATGTCGAAATTGATGACTAGACAAGCCCAAGATGACGTGGAGCAAAGCCCAAACCCAAAGGAATTTGATTTCCATGCAGAGATTAAAGAAGAATTAAATTCCAAGAAGATAGGAGAAGTTCTAGTAGGAATACAATTATAATAAAGAATTATATTCTTTAAAGATAATTTAATTCCAACTCAAACTCCTCCTCAAAGAAGGACTTTGGCCTATCCCTATAAATAGCAAGGGGAATTTCGACAACTCCATAGAGAAAAATAGAGAAATTTCGACAAGAGAGCATTAGGGGAAATTTCGACTTCTTCTTCTTCTTTGCTTCCATTAGATTCATGGTTTGGGGATTATTCTTTGTATATCTTTTGAACCCAACCATGAACTAACTTGATCGGTTGGGGTTATTGTGTTTTGTTGTTGTGAGAAACTATTGGATTTTGTTTAGGTAATAAGAGTTTGCACTTTTCTATTTCAAGGTTTATTCATTCTTGGTTCTTATTCTTGTTTGCGAGTGAATTGGGAGAGGATCTCGTAACTTCATCTATTTATCTAATATCGGGAGAGTTAGATTCAAGAAACGAATGAGTATGGTTTTTATTCAATCTATTGATGGTGAAGAATAATCCGGCTTAGGAATAAGTTAAGGATTTCAACGGCTAAGAGGAGCGCAAGATTGGTTGTTGTTCACCCTTGATTCACACAGGGATGTATTATCAAGGCATGCACAAGTAGCTAGAGTTTCGACTTAGGGATAAGAAGAAACCATTGAAGAACGCTCCGCCGAACCTTGAAGTTGCTGCCTAGACGCCCAAGTAGTTGCCCAGCTAGTTTCCCAGGCAACCATCGATTAGTTGCCAAGGCAACCCCGCTGTGCAAGTTGCCACGGCAACTGAGTTGCCCTTGCACTCTTTTACCAAGACGATCCAATCGGCTATCACACCTCAACTCACGATAACCTGGCCTATTCTCTCTTTTTCTTTCATCTATTCTTTTAGTTTATTGCTTTTACTTTTCTCGTTAATTAAAACCTCTATTATCAATTGTGTTTTTATTTTCACAGTGCAGTAACTTAAGCAAAGTGGCCCAAACCAATCCCTGTGGAGACGATACTCGATACTCATATCACTTTATTACTTGCGACGTGTATACTTGCACATATGCGTAGCACTTATCACACGCAACAGTAGGTAAACGTGTAGTTTGAAGGTAGCAACTTGAATAGACTTGTTTATTTGGAGAAGAGCCTGAAAAAAATGAAGAGCCCATTGTGTAGCTGTAATCACTTTTTTTATTCGAATATATATTATTTTAATTATTGGTGTTAATAATTATTATTGTTTAATATTAGTATTATTATCGGTGATATTATTATTAATATTATTGTTATTATTAAATATATAAGATAGGATTTATAAGAAAATAGATAAATAATAAATAAATAACCCAATTTACTAACGGTCCTTCCCATTACAATATATTAAAAACCCATAACATTTACATGACCCGTTAGGCCAGCTGAAACAAAAGCCTAATCTGATAACCTAACATAATTCGTCTCTCATTTGCGCATCCAAATAGATCCGTTGGATCGAATCTGCTCCAACGACCAAGATTGAAGATCGAGATATTGTCCTTCTCCCTCACGAGCACGTGCCCGAGATGGTTGGTGTGCCCATGCGCCCGAGCTGCTCCCATTTCCTCCTTCCACGTGGCTCCATCGACAGCCACCATTCCTCCGAAGCCTTACATCGGCGTACGGCCGCCGGCTCTCTCCAACTGTCATCACCTGCAAAAAAAAGAGAGGATAGAAAGCATGGGAATGGCAGAAAGAAAACCAACAAGCAACCATCAATCGTAATTTCTTTTAATGTTTGTAATGATGAAATCCAATATATATAATTGGTATAAAAAATGATTGTATGGGGACATTTAGAGACAATAAAAAATAGAGATATTTCTTCTTAGTTTTTCAACTCGAAAATATAAAAGAGAAATGGATTAGAGTTTTTACCTAATCTCGGATCGTGCCGCCTTGCATGATGATTGAGGTTGGTGTCGCCGATGAACGACGCCACTGCGTTGTTATCTCTTCATCTTCTCTTTAAGTTTTATCAGCGAAGATTTAAATTTTGAGTTTTTTTAAAAAAAGATTTCAGAAAAAAAAAAGGTTTTAAGCTTCGGTTTATCTCAAATTTTGACAAAAAAAGGGTTTTTTTCTTGAAAAATAAAGCAAGATTCAGTTTTAGAAGGGAAGAATATGTCTTTTGGTGTTTGGTTTAGGGTTTGTCGGCATCGACGAACGACGGCCGACAATAGTGAACGACGGACGACACGGTGAAAAGTCATCAATTTTGGAAAACTCACCTGAGTTCTTGAAGAACTCAAGAATTGGATGCACAGTTCAGAGAATTTAAAATGAGAGAGTTTTGATCTGTTTTTTAGAAACAGAAGAAATGGTTGGTGATTATCAATTTTGGTATATATACATACTTTAAAAAATGGTTTAATTACCTTTTTAAATCCCTCCATTTCACCGAAATCCCTTCCACGGTCCCCAAGGTTTTTAAAATCCTTTCAATTTCATCCTTTTGTTTCAGTTTGGTCTGATGACTAGTGGTATAATCACCCTTTTAATCCATTTCCTACATTATGTTATTTTTCAGTACATATATCCGTTCGTTCGTTCGATATATTTGTTCATATTTGTGTTTATATATGTTCGAGATGCTCTTGCTCTTATTATTTTGTTCGTTGGTTCATTTCTTTCTTTTGCTAATATTTATTTTAGCATTTATTTGTTTCCTTTGTCTACTTTTAATGTAATATAATACATACTTTTCTCCTTAATTTATACCTTAATTATATGTTTCTGTAAATATATTCCTTTTACTTTAATTTTGGTAGTTTTCCATATATGTTTTCCTACTTTATTTTTAATATGTTTTCTTATATGTATATGCTTAACTGTTTGCACTATATATGTTTTTTTCATAATAATATTACCTTTTTAATACATATATATACATTGACTTTTCATTTAATATATATAAATTTTTACCATACTTAGTTTTATTATATCTTTATATTATTATTATTATTATTATTAGTATTATTATTATTATTATTATTATTATTATTATGTTATGCAGCAATAAAACTCACCTGCAATGTTTATATATTTATGCTTACGTAAAGTATAGTATAAACCTTTTTTATATTAATTTTTATAATTTTTTAATATATTTACATAGTATTTAAGTCTATTTTTCATACATATTTACTTTATCATTATACATATATATTTGGTATACTTATATATCCGATTATCACTCGTTAACATCTAACTAGCCTTTAATTTACGCATTTATTTATTTGCTTGTTCTTTATATTCTTGCCATGTTTTAATTTTTGTTAGCATTTTATTTGTTCATGTATTATTATTGTTGTATTTGTTTAGACCTAGTTCTCAAAATCTCGGTATCCTATTGGGAGTGTCGTCTCGGGTCTCCGAGCATCATCTTCTTTGGGTACCGTAAATTGCGAGTTTTTATATATTTGAATCGTATGATCATGCATTCATGCATTTTAGGGATTAACTTTTAAATTAAATTGAATTTTTATTTTTCTTGGTAAATACGATATGAACTTTTAGGTACTAATTTCTGGGCATGATAGGGGTGCAAACCCTTCTCCACATGTAACCGACTCCCAAACCCGAATTTTCAATTCTCTCTGGTTAAATTTTTGGTGTCTGGCCCACCTTATCCAAGTGACCAGTGGTGACTCCTTCAGTTTTATTTAAAAACATGAGCTTTTTCAAAATTCTCCCTTAATTACAATTTTTAATTAAAACGGGTTTTCCAAATAAGCCCAAATTTTTTAGTCGCTACAGTACCCTAGCAATGCCAACGTAACAACCCATATTTTAGAATCCGAGGATCAGTTTAACCCAAAAAAGTGGGCTTCGTGTTTGGGCTAAGAGTTTGAGCCTTGAGGGTTTTGTGGGCTCAATTATGGTTGTTGGGCTTGAGTTTTGGGCTTGTATTTGGGTTGGGAAGGTAGTGTGGTAATTTCCCTCTTTTTGAAGAAGGAAGGGAGGGTAGCTCTTTAATTCTCTATAGAAAAGAGAGAATGAGCTCACCCTTGTCCCCTTTTGTCTTCTATCTTCATCCACCCTCATCTTCTAGCTTCCACCCAAAAGAGAAAGGTTAGATCTTTGTGTTTTGGAGTGTGAATTTTGGATTTGAGGCAAGTTGTTTAGCATCCAAGGATATATGTTTTGAGGTAAGATTCATCATGTTTGGTGGAGGTTGGTAATGGTGGGTTTAGTGGGGGTTTCGGAGAGAAATGGGTTAAGGGTGATTTTAATCCCGTTTTCCAGGCCCAAGTGTAAGTTCTAGTTGGTTTTCCTCCTTCTGCAAGGTTGTAATCCGTTTTACAACTTTCTTGTATAGTGAACGAAGTGGGGAATTCTTTCAAGGAGCTTGGGAAAAATAAGGCTTGAGGAGCTTTGTTTGGAGGCTTCTTTTTTGGCTTAAATCAAGGTTAGTACACTACTAACTCCTATGCCTTCATGGGCTTCATAAATTTGATTGCTTTGTTACTTGATGTGATGTTATGGTTGCTTAGGTGTTTAGAGACCTTTACTGGCATAATCCAGATTTTATGTTAATAACATATAAAAATGGTAGTAAACCACCTTAAACACTCCCATAAGATGTAGGATTTGAGTTATGTGGCTAATGGTTGAGTTTTAAGGGTTTGGAAAGCGATTTCTCGAGCCTAGAAAACCATTTCTAGGATTCGATATCGGTACACAAAGAGACAGTACCTATACCTTAGTGTTTTGGGTTTAAGAACACTATTCCATTGAGATGAACTATGAAGAGGGTATTGGTACGGTGTTCAATCTGTACCGGTACGCCTGGTAAAGAGGTATCAGTATGGGTTGACCCGTACCAATACGCGTAAGCTAGATGAAATTCCAGTAAGCTCAAATCATATCGGTACGCATGGGTGTATTGGTACCCAATGGGGTACCATATCGATACGCGAGGAGCAGTACTGATACCCACTGACAATCTGCCCAAATATTATGTTTTGAGTTCGGGGGGTTTATAATTTGACGATTATGGCCTAATGGGTATCTAATATGGTACAATAAATGGTAAAACTAAGATTTAAACCTCATATACGAGCACAATGAGTAATAACTTGGTAAAGCTTTGGGTAACTTGTTTGTAATAGCAACCTAGGGATCCTTGGTGTATCATGTGATGTGTGCCAAGTAAGGGCACTTATTTGGTTGAGTCACCATTGATTGTTGGGATCTGGATACCCAGTGAAAGAAAGAGTATGTTACAATACCATCATTAAAGATTTCCAAATGTATGATCTTGAGGCTTAGTGGTATCAAGCCTCATCTGAAGATGCTCTACGAGAGATTCTGAGCATGAATGTATGATCCTAAGGCTTAGTGGTACAAGGCCCGACTCAAAGTGTATGATCCCGAGGCTTAGTGGTATCGGGCCTCACTACAGGTTTGTGGTATGATGCTTATGTGCTATGTGAAATTTATGCATCCTTGTTGTAGCTATGTGTTTAGGCGGCTAGAGGTAGCGCTACATATATGATGTTGTATTGTCATGTATCACCTTTAGCTATATGCTCATATTTATGATTTGCATAAAGCATGATTGAGTGGAAGTGTATCTACTGAGCTTCGAGAGGCTTATAATTTAATGATTATGGCACAATGGGCTTCTAATATGGTATAATAAATGGTAAAACTGAGAAATCGAGATTTAAACCTCATATACGAGCACAATGAGTAATAACTTGGTAAAGCTTTGGGTGACTTGTTTATAATAACAACCATAGGGATCCTTGGTGTATCGTGTGATGTGTGCCAAGTAAGGGCACTTATTTGGTTAAGTCACCATTGATTGTTGGGATCTAGATACCCAACGAGAGAAAGAGTGTGTTGCAACATCATGGTTAAAGATTTTTGAATGTATGATCCTAAGGCTTAATGGTACCGAGCCTCATTCGAAGATGCTCGACGAGAGATTTCGAGTATGAGTGGTACAAGGCCGCACTCAGAGTGTATGATCTTGAAGCTTAGTGGTACAAGGCCGCACTCAGAGTGTATGATCTCGAGGCTTAGGGGTATCGACCCTCACTCCAGGTTTGTGGTATGATGCTTATGTGCTATGAGAAATTTATACATTCTTGATGTTACTATGTGTTTAGGAGGCTAGAGGTAGCGCTATATATATGATGTTGTATTTCCATGTATCACCTTTATCTACATGCTCTTATTTATGATTTGTATGAAGCATGGTTGAGTGGAAGTGTATCCAATGAGTTTCGTTAGCTCAGCGTTTGGAATTGTTGTTTCCGTTCGCAGGTTAGTAGGTTGACGTGCAACGTTGGGGTACCATCGGAGTAGGACTTCAGCGTCTACTTGTCGTCTAAGTATAATATTATATTATTTGGGCTATTATTCATAAGACCCTATGTTGTATTGTAACTCTATTTTAGGTTTCACATCGTGGGTCGAATGCTTTCTATATGTATTTTAAATGAGCTTCCATGTAATGTTTTCAAATACTTACTTATGTTGAAATATTTAAACTTGATGGATTTATGAAAATGAGTTGGTTTGGGCTAAGCTAGGTTGAAAATTTTATGTAAATAGTTTAGGCTTGAGGCTCAAATATGACATCTGGGTCGAGAGTATTACATTTAGTGGTATCAGAACCTAGGTTTAGTCAGTTTTAAGAAGCCCCGAGGATTGTCTAGAGTGGTGTATAGGTGTCTAGCGAATACGTCGCCCATAAGTCGAAGTTGTTTATTTAAGCTGAATATTCGATGGTGTAACCTTATTTGTTTGCTTGTGCAAATAGTAATCATGCCAATGAGGACATGAGATTATGAGAAGAGTTGGGACTCCTGAGAGGGGAGCTATGATGAGGACAATATCCCCGACATAGAGGAGATGTAAAAGACGAGAGGGGCCGAGGGGCTAATTATTTCTCTCATCTGCACCAAGCCCTTCGTTAGATTATAAGGTCGATTGCCCCATGTGAAGCATTAGTTGAGAGGATGTGTTGCCATAGTGCAACTGACTTTCTCGGATTAGGATAAGATAATCTGGTTAAGACAGATTAATGGTTGAGGGATACCCGTTGGATCATGTGACATATGACGTTGAAACTCGAGGACAAGTTGATATGTGTTCTTTCCTTGTTAAAAGAGAATGCTCGAGAGTGAAGGGAGGCTGTAGAGTTGGGATGGTATCCTAACCAACCTTTATAAAATGATTTCTTGGATGAGTTTGAGAGGATATGTAGGTTTGAGGAAGGAGATTTAGTCCTACTTGACTGTTTCCACACCAAAGGTGTTTTTAGAATTGACTGCTAGCACCAAGTCACGTGAGCAAGTGTAAGATTTGACCTATGGCCCAGCTGGTGGACATGAAGGATCGAGTGAGAAGACTCAAAATTTCTTTAAAAACTTGTAGTCTTATTCTGGAAGGAACAAAAACCATTAGAACCAAGGTTAAAGAGCTTAGAACCAAAACTCGAGATCAGATCGTAGTTCAGAATTAGCTGGCCATAAAAGGCCTTCGTCTTCGTCTATGATGAGCTCGGAGGCCAAGTTACACGAAAGGAAATATCCTACTCATAATTTGGAGTTAGCAGCGATTGTTTTTGCTTTAAAGATATGGCGTCATTATCTATACGAAGAACGATGCTATATCTATACGGATCATAAAAGTTTAAAGTATTTGCTAACTCAAAAGGAGTTAAATTTGAGGCAGGGAAGGTGGATCGAGCTCCTAAAGGATTATGATGTGGTTATTGACTACCATCCAGGAAAAGAAAACGTGGTAGCTGATGCTCTCAGTAGAAAGACTTTTGTTGCCTTGAGACCTATAAATGCGAGGCTAGCTTTGAAAGAAAATGGTGCTTTGATTGCTGAATTAAGTTTAAGACCTACTTTAGTGGATCGGATAAAAGGAGCTTCAGAAAGGAGATAAGGAATGTTTGTCAAGATTCAAACAAGTCAAATATGGTGAGAATAAATATTTTGAAGTTAAACCTAATGGATGCTTGTATTATCAAGGAAGAATTGTTGTTCTCGAGAATGAAGAATTAAAGAAAGAACTTCTCTTTGAAGCACACTATAGTCCTTTGACTATGCATCCAGGTGGAAACAAGATGTATCAAGATCTAAAGAGTCGGTATTGGTGGCTAGGAATAAAAAGAGCTATAATTGAGTTTGTTTCCAAATGCCTGACATGTCAACAAGTAAAAACAAAGCATCAGGTGTCTTCTGGCTTATTACAGCCAATTTCCATTCCTCAGTGGAAATGGGAACGAGTAACATTGGATTTTGCAACAGGGCTACCTTTGACTCCAAGCAAAAAGTATTCAATTTGGGTGATTGTTGATAGATTGACTAAGTCGGCACATTTCATTCCTGTTCGAACTGATTTCTCTATGGATAAGTATGCTGAATTATATATTAAAGAGATAATTCGGCTACATAGAGTACCAGTTTCAATAGTATATGACAGAGATCCAAGGTTTACTTCCAGATTTTGGAAGTCTCTACATAAAGCTCTGGGTACTCGACTTAATTTTAGCACATCCTTCCAACCTCAAATAGATGGACAATCAGAACGAACCATTCAAATTTTGGAGGATATGTTGAGGGCTTGTGTGATTGAATTCAAAGGATCTTGGGAGAAGTACTTGCCATTAACGGAATTTTCTTATAATACCAGCTAGCAAGCATGTATCTAAATGGCACCTTATGAAGCCTTATACGGGAGAAGGTGCGGGACTCTTTTGAATTGGTACGAGTTGAAAAATCGGGACGTTTTGGGACCTGATCTAATTAGGGAGGCTGAAGACAAGATAAAGATCATTCAAGATAATATCAAGATAGCCGCCAATAGACAGAAAGCTTATGCAGATTTGAAGAGAAGAGAAATTGAATTCCAAGTAGGTGATAAAGTATTTCTCAAGGTATCACCATGGAAAAAGATATTGCGTTTTGGACGAAAAGGAAAGTTGAGTCTGAGATTTATTGGACCGTATGAGATTGTAAAAAGAGTTGGTCCGGTGGCTTATCAACTTGCTTTACCTCCAGAAATGGATAAGATTCATAATGTGTTTCATGTATCGATGCTCAGAAAGTATCGATCAAATCCTTCCCACATCATTACTCCAGAGGAAGTAGAGATTCAACCAAATTTGACATATGAAGAGGAACCGATCAGAATTTTAGCACACGAGGTCAAGGAACTGAGGAACAAGACAATCCCACTTGTTAAAGTTCTTTGGCGAAACAACAAAGTAGAAGAAGCAACGTGGGAAAGAGAGAAAGATATGGAAAAACAGTTTCCTCATCTTTTCAAATCAGGTACGTTCTAAAAATTTGAGGACGAATTTTCTTAAGGGGGAGAATTGTAATACCCCAATTTTTGGTTAGTGACTAATTTGCAAAGAATTAAAAGTTGGTGTTCTTAGTTCAGTGAGTAAAATGTAAAATGTTAAAGTTTGGTGATCAAAGTGAAAAGTTGAGAAAAGTTCAAGGACCAACATGGTAATTTTCCCAATAATTTTATTCTATAAATTAATAGATCACATAACGGTGTGAATCAAATATAAAATTTTTTATTCGATTCGATATTTCTATTATTGGGAAATTTCAGTTAAAAGTTTAAATGGAATTCGGGTAATCGTATGAGCTCGGAATGTGATGAAATTTTGAAGGGAGTCGTGAGAGGACTTGAAGAATATGGCATTTCGTTTTGGAATCATTTTTAATTGATTTAGATTCGATTGAAGATAGTATTTTGAAATAGTGCACAAATGGCATTTTGTGAATACATGGATTCATTAATGGCATTTTAGTCATTTTGCCCTTACTTTTTAATTAAATATGATTATGGAAAAGTGATAAGGTTAGGTGTCAACACCTAATTGGTCATAATTAAGGGGCAAAATGGTAATTTCACTATTGATAAAGATTTTTATATTAGATTTAAGGAATTAAAATGCCATTTGTCATGATAATTAATTGAAGAAAAAGCTAGAATTTTGGTTCTCTTCCTCCTCCATTTTGAAACCACCATAGCCAAGGTAAGAAAAAATTTTATTCAACTTTTGGCTTGATTCGATTGGTTTTTGGTTTAAGACATAAAATAGAGAATTAATCTCCATTGAATTCTCTTTCATTTGGTATACTTTTTTAGTGGTTTCCGTGCTTATATGTTGATATTGAAGATTAGGGTTTATGAAGAACAAGATGAGATTTTATGTTTTATGGGTTTATTGGATTGAATATGAAGTTGTGATGTTGTTTAATGCTTGTTAGAGTGAAAATTCTATGGATTTTGGTTTTAGGTATTATTTGGGAAAATTGAAAAATTAGGGGAAACTCTTGCAAAAAATTTTATTGGAGTGGAAAATGATATAAGAAGCTTGAATATGATGTTAGGAGGTTGAATTTATGCTTGAATCAAGTTGGGAATTTTAGTTAAAGCGACCTTTGGTATTCGGCCTCCAAGAAGAAAATAAGGGAAAATTATGGAAAATTTTTCCTAAGGCTAGAAATGGTGTAAGAATGATTTTGTAAGTCTTGGAATGTTATTGGACTATTGTGGAAGTTTGTAAAGTGTTGAGGACTAGGTTGTAAAGTTGGGAAAAATATGTGATTTAAGTGGAAAGTTGTTTTGAAATTGAAGTTGTGTAATAGATGATCATTTTGAAAGATTTGGAAGTATAAGGGTTAATATTTATGTTGGAAGATAGGATCAGTAATGAAAGTATATGTAGGAATATTATTATTATTCCTAATGTATATTAATGTTAGAATGATACTAACATATACTTGAATTGTATATGTTGGTGAATTGTTGTAGATCATAATCGTAATCTAATCCGAGAGCCGAGCAATTCTAAAGACAAGGAAAAAGTGCAAAAGTGAAGTTGTGTATAAGGGTAAAGCTTTCTAATGAGGCAACAGGTGAGTGCATTTCTAGTATTTTATTTGATAGGAGAAAGACTTGCGATGAGTCTATCTCGAATGTCAATTCACAAATGATATCTTTTCAATGATTTTTGAAAAGAACTATGAATGATTTTTGGGTATGAACTGCCCAATGCACTTTTATATGATACTGTGAAATGTTCATATCTTTTGATATTTTAAATAAGTGAAAGATATATGATAGTGAATGTAAAGCCCATTGTTTGCATTATGAGATTTATTGGTATAATTGGCATGCCAATGAGGTGGGAGTATAATGATACAGTGATATTGTATAAGTGACAACAGTTATTAAGTGAACAGTGACACTGTGTTCTACAGCTATGACCTAGTGATATAGTGATGTTGTATAAGTTTACAACAGTTATATAGTGATAAAGTGATACAGTGTTTTATTTTGGCACAACAAATTAGTTGATGTCGCACATGTGCATACTCAATAGTGACTCGCATACCATACATTCTCATTTATCTTACATTGGGCTATGATTTAAATAACAATGAAAAGTGCAAATGAAATGATTGTGTGAAGTGATATTAATTTTTGAAAAGTGGTTTTTGGTATGAACTGTCTTATTTACATAAACTATTATTTTTCAATGTCATTTATTGAATCATTTATTATAAAGTTTAATTGAAATGATAGTTGCCTCACTAAGTTTATACTTAGCGTGTGAATCTTTCACGCATAGGTAAAAGAACATAAGAAGTAAGGAGCTGCAAAGGAAGACATCATCTCTTCAGAAAGTTGTACATCATTATCAATAAGACATCCCCAATGTCTCTTTTTGATATTATTAGTTGGCATGTATCTTATAAATGTTTTGGGTTATTTTGATAAGAAAATGTTTTGAAATGGTTGTAATGTTATAAACGAATATGAATACTTATAGTGGATATTATTAATTAAGTATGTCTAAAATCATATTTTATTAGCTATTTAAATAATTTTTACTTTAAGCAGTTTTAGGCAGTTTATTTAATTATATATATTAGAATTGAACTGACATGTTACTGCCTGAATCTAGGTTCAGATTGAACTTAGAAATATTAGTTTTAAATTTACGCGATTAAATATTTTTTTTAGAAAATGGTAAATTATTTATATTTTAAAGAAACAAAATTTTACTGATTGTGAAATAAGAACTATTATGCAAGTGTCATGTGACATCTCTATCTTATATTCAGTGATGGATACGGGTAAGGGGTGTTACATTTAATGGTATCAGAGCTGCAGGTTTAGCCGATTCTTGGTTAAACTTAAAGTTGTTTTTGTGTTGAAAAGTGTGTACATGCCACTAGAATATCAATATTACTGATATGATGTTTATGAAATTGATGGATGTCGCTCCTTACTAATGTAGTTATGTGGTTATAGATGTCACAAACAGGGAGTTCTAGACAATCTATGGAAAGGGAAATGTCTGAAGGAGCCGGTAGTGATAGTAATGAGATTAATAATAATCCCCCGGCTCAATCGGGACAAGGAGGAGCACAAGCACGGCAAGGGATGCCTGTGCAAGATAAGAGAACTTTTCTTTAGTCCTTGGAAGCAATTCTGACACGTTTCCAACCTCCAACTCCCCATGCTCCCCGTATGACAATTGCTAAGGAATTAAAAAGTTTGGGAGCGCCTGAATTTATGGGAGATTCAGATGAAGGTCCAGTAACTACTGATATATGGTTAAATGATTTAAAGATTATACTTAACAAATTTCGTTGTTCTGAGACGGATAAATTAGATGGAGTTATATCTTTACTGCGGGGTCAAGCTAGAATGTGGTGGACTAATGCTACGATGCATGTTCCTCCCGAGCAAGTGACATGGCAATTATTTTTGGAGGAATTCAAAAAATAAGTATATCGGAGACCAGTTTATCAGAGAAATGAAGCAACAATTCCTTAATTTGAAGCAAATCAATCGGACTATTTATGAATATGAATGTGAATTTAATAAGTTGAGCCGGTTTGCTGTAGAGTTGATCCCTTTGGAGAAATATCGATGTGATTGGTTTATTGAGGGATTGACTATGAAGTTAAAAGAAATGTTGGTGGCATTGAATTTATCAAACTTTCAGGAAGTTGTGAACCGAGCTAAGGCAATTGAACGAGTACAGCCTGAAAAAATAGCAGAACCAAAATGGCAGTCAAACAAGAGATCGGGAACATCTTCATTTTCTTTTTCATCCAAGCGGGGCAAGGATTTTGGTTTTCGATATCATAATAGATATGGATCAGCTGCAAATTCTCATAAAGGATCAGGTGCTGGAAAAGGCAAACAATTCCAGACCATTAATTCTGAGGCTGATTCAGCTCTCCAACAATGTGATATTTGTGGCAGATGTCACCCAGGCCAGTGTCGAATGATGACATGAGCTTGTTTCAAATATGGAGAAATGGATCATTTTGTGAGAGACTGTCCACTAATATATGGGAGAAACCTACTCAAGCAGAAAGATCTATAGTGATGCCATCGAGGGGCAGAGGAAGAGGCAGACCTGGAAGACCATCTGAGTCAGCTTCACAAGCAGAAAGGCGCGCACCAGCTCGAGTTTATAATATACAGACTACTGAGGACCGGGATGACTCAGAAATTATTGCAGGTATATTCTATCTTTTTGATAAGCCTGTATTAGTTTTGATTGATCCTGGTTCTACGCATTCGTATATTAGCACTAAGTTGATTGAAGAGAGAGATATTCCATTAGAGTCTATCTCTAGTGATATAGTGGCAACAAATCCTTTGGGTCAAAGTGCGAGAGTAAGTAGAATATGTAGAAATTGTCCGATAAAGGTGCAAGAAACAGAGTTTCTGGCAAACCTAATGGAGTTACCTTTCGGAGAATTTGAAGTGATATTAGGCATGGATTGGTTATCTTTCTACCATGTGATTGTGGATTGTCGCTTAAAGAGATTAATCTTGGAAAATTCAGAAGGTGAAGAGATAATAGTAGTGGGGGAAAGGATAAATCCTTTATCCAATGTGATTTCAGTTGTTTATGCTAAAAAACTGTTATTACAAGGTTGTCAAGCTTTGTTAGCAAATGTGGTGAATACAAGAATTGTTGAAATTAAATTGGAAGATATTCCTACAGTTCGGGAATATCCAGATGTATTCCTGATGAATTACCGAGATTACCCCCTGATCGAGAAGTAGAATTTAAGATAGAGGTGCTACCTGGTACAACACCCATATTGATGGCCCCGTATAGAATGGCGTCAGCTGAGCTTCGAGAGTTAAATGCGCAATTGCAAGAATTATTGGATCGGGGTTTTATAAGGCCAAGTGTGTCACCGTAGGGTGCACCAATGTTATTTGTGAAAAAGAAAGACGGGTCGATGCGACTATGCATAGATTATCCTCAGCTAAATAAGGTGACCGTGAAAAATAAGTATCTTCTTCCGAGAATTGGTGATCTTTTTAATCAACTAAAGGGTGCAGCTGTGTTTTCTAAAATTGATCTTCGATCTGGATATCATCAGTTGAAGATTAAGGAAGAAGATATTTCAAAGACGACTTTCTGAACTTGGTATGGGCACTATGAGTTTGTAGTGATGTCGTTTGGATTGACTAATGCTCCTACAGCTTTTATGGATTTGATGAATAAGATATTTTAGCCTTTTCTGGATCAATTTGTAGTGGTATGTATTGATGATATTTTGGTTTATTCAAAAACAAAAGAGGAACATGATGCTCATCTCCGAATTGTTCTTCAGATTCTTCGGGAAAAGAAATTGTATGTCAAACTGTCAAAGTGTGAATTTTGGCTATCGAAAGTTACTTTTCTTGGTCATGTGGTTTCAACAGAAGGAATAATAGTAGATCCCAAGAAAGTACAAGCTATAGTTGAATGGAGAGTACCAAAGAATATTTCAGAGGTTCAAAGTTTCTTAGGACTGGCTGGTTATTATCGGAGGTTTGTAAAGAACTTCTCGATAATTGCTTCTCCACTGACCAAGTTATTAAGAAAGGATACACCATTTATGTGGACAGATAAATGCCAAGAAAGTTTTGAAACCTTGAAGAAAATTTTAACAGAAGCTCCGGTATTAGTACAACCTGAGTCAGGTAAAAATCATGTAGTTTATAGTGATGCTTCTCGTAATGGCTTGGGATGTGTACTCATGCAAGAGGGAAAGTTAGTAGCTTATGCTTCCAGAAAACTTAAGTTACACGAAAGGAATTATCCTACTCATGATTTGGAATTAGCAGCAGTTGTTTTTGCTTTAAAGATATGGCGTCATTATCTATACGGAGAACGATGCTATACCTATATAGATCATAAAAGTTTAAAGTATCTGCTAACTCAAAATGAGTTAAATTTGAGGTAGAGAATGTGGATCGAGCTCCTAAAGGATTATGATGTGATTATTGACTACCATCCAGGAAAAGCGAACATGGTAGTTGATGCTCTCAGTAGAAAGACTTTTGCTGCCTTGAGAGCTATAAATGCGAGGGTAGCTTTGAAAGAAAATGGTGCTTTGATTGCTGAATTGAGTTTAAGACCTACTTTAGTGGATCGGATAAAGGAATTTCAGAAAGGAGATAAGGAATGTTTGTCAAGATTCAAACAAGTCAAAAATGGTGAGAATAAAGATTTTGAAGTTAAACCTGATGGGTGCTTGTATTATCAAGGAATAATTGTTATTCTCGAGGATGAAGAATTAAAGAAAGAACTTCTCCTTGAAGCACATTATAGTCCTTTGACTATGCATCCAAGTGGAAACAAGATGTATCAAGATCTAAAGAGTCGGTATTGGTGGCTAGGAATGAAAAGAGCTATAATTGAGTTTGTTTCCAAATGCCTAACATGTCAACAAGTAAAAGCAGAGCACCAGGTGCCTTCTGGCTTATTACAACCAATTTCCATTCCTCAGTGGAAATGGGAACAAGTAACATTGGATGTTTTAACAGGGCTACCTTTGAATCCAAGCAAAAAGTATTCAATTTGGGTGATTGTTGATAGATTGACTAAGTCGGCATATTTCATTCCTGTCCGAACTGATTTCTCTATGGATAAGTATGCTAAATTATATATTAAAGAGATAATTTGGCTACATAGAGTACCAATTTCAATAGTATATGACAGAGATCCAAGATTTACTTCCATATTTTGGAAGTCTCTACATAAAGCTCTGGGTACTCGACTTAATTTTAGCACAGCCTTCCATCCTCAAACAGATGGACAATTAGAACGAACCATTCAAATTTTGGAGGATATGTTGAGGGCTTGTGTGATTGAATTCAAAGGATCATGGGAGAAGTACTTGCCATTAACAGAATTTTCTTATAATAACAGCTAGCAAGCAGGTATCAAAATGGTACCTTATGAAGCCTTATACGGGAGAAGGTGCAGGACTCCTTTGAATTGGTACGAGTTGAAAGATCATGACGTTTTGGGACCTGATCTAATTAGAGAGGCTGAAGACAAGATAAAGATCATTCAAGATAATCTCAAGATAGCCGCCAATAGACAGAAAGCTTATGCAGATTTGAAGAGAAAAGAAATTGAATTCCAAGTATGTGATAAAGTGTTTCTCAATGTATCACCTTGGAAAAAGATATTGCGTTTTGGACGAAAAGGAAAGCTGAGTCTGAGATTTATTGGACCGTATGAGATTGTTAAAAGAGTTGGTCTGGTGGCTTATCAACTTGCTTTACCTCCATAAATGGATAAGATTCATAATGTGTTTCATGTATCGATGCTTAGAAAGTATCGATCAGATCCTTCCCACATCATTACTCCAGAGGAAGTAGAGATTCAACCAAATTTGACATATGAAGAGGAACCGATCAGAATTTTAGCACATGAGGTCAAGGAACTAAGGAACAAGACAATCCTACTCGTTAAAGTTCTTTGGCGAAACCACAAAGTAGAAGAAGCAGCGTGGGAAAGAGAGAAAGATGTGGAAAATACCCCAATTTTTGACTAATTTGGTTAGTGACTAATTTGCAAAGAATTAAAAGTTTGTGGTCTTAGTTTAGTGACTAAAATGTAAAATGTTAAAGTTTGGTGATCAAAGTGAAAAGTTGAGGAAAGTTCAAGGACCAACATGGTAATTTTCCCAATAATTATTTTTATTCTATAAATTAATAGATTACATAACGGTGTGAATCAAATATAAAATTTTTGATTCGATTCGATGTTTCTATTATTGGGAAATTTTAGTTAAAAGTTTAAATGAAATTCGGGTAATCGTATGAGCTCGGAATGTGATAAAATTTTGAAGGGAGTCGTAAGAGGACTTTAAGAATATGGCATTTCGTTTTGGAATAATTTTTAATTGATTTAGATTCGATTGAAGATAGTATTTTGAAATAGTGCACAAATGGCATTTTTGTGAATACATGGATTCATTAATGGCATTTTAGTCATTTTGCCCTTACTTTTTAATTAAAGATGATTATGGAAAAGTGATAAGGTTAGGTGTCAACACCTAATTGGTCATAATTAAGGGGCAAAATGGTAATTTCACTATTGATGAAGATTTTTATATTAGATTTAAGGAATTAAAATGCCATTTGTCATGATAATTAATTGAAGAAAAAGCTAGAATTTTCATTCTCTTCCTCCTCCATTTTGAAACCACCATAGCCAAGGTAAGAAAATTTTTTATTCAACTTTTGGCTTGATTCGATGGTTTTTGGTTTAAAACGTGAAATAGAGAATTAATGCCCATTGAATTCTCTTTCATTTGGTATATTTTTTGAGTGGTTTCCATGCTTATATGTTGAGATTGAAGATTAGGGTTTATGAAGAACAAGATAGGATTTTATGTTTTATGGGTTTATTGGATTGAATATGAAGTTGTGATGTTGTTTAATGCTTGTTAGAGTGAAAATTCTATGGATTTTGGTTTTAGGTATTATTTGGGAAAATTGAAAAATTAGGGGAAACTCTTGCAAAAAAATTATTGGAATGGAAAATGATATGAGAAGCTTGAATATGATGTTAGGAGGTTGAATTTATGCTTGAATCAAGTTGGGAATTTTAGTAAAAGCGAACTTTGGTATTCGGCCTCCAAGAAGAAAATAAGGGAAAATTATGGAAAATTTTTCCTAAGGCTAGAAATGGTGTAAGAATGATTTTGTAAGTCCTGGAATGTTAATTGGACTATTGTGGAAGTTTGTAAAGTGTTGAGGACTAAATTGTAAAGTTGGGGAAATTTTGTGATTTAAGTGGAAAGTTGTTTTGAAATTGAAGTTGTGTAATAGAGGATCATTTTGAAAGATTTGGAAGTATAAGGGTTATTATTTATGTTGGAAGATAGGATCAGTAATGAAAGTATATGTAGGAATATTATTATTCCTAATGTATATTAATGTTAGAATGATACTAACATATACTTGAATTGTATATGTTAGTGAATTGTTGTAGAACATTATCGTAAACCAATCCGAGAGCCGAGCAATTCTAAAGACAAGGAAAAAGTGCAAAAGTGAAGTTGTGTATAAGGGTAAAGCTTTCTAGTGAGGCAACAGGTGAGTGCATTTCTACTATTTTATTTGATAGGAGAAAGACTTGCGATGAGTCTATCTCGAATGTCAATTCACAAATGATATCTTTTCAATGATTTTTGAAAAGAACTATGAATTATTTTTGGGTATGAACTGCTCAATGCACTTTTATATGATATTGTGAAATGTTCATATCTTTTGATATTTTAAATAAGTGAAAGATTTATGATAGTGAATGTAAAGCCCATTGTTTGCATTATGAGATTTCTTGGTATAATTGGCATGCCAATGAGGTGGGAGTATAATGATACAGTGATGTTGTATAAGTGTACAACAGTTATTAAGTGAACAGTGATGTTGTGTTCTACAGCTATGACCTAGTGATATAGTGATGTTGTATAAGTTTACAGCAGTTATATAGTGATAAAGTGATACAGTGTTTTATTTTGGCACGACAAATTAGTTGATGCCGCACATGTGCATACTCAATAGTGACTTGCATACCATACATTCTCATTTATCTTACATTGGGCTATGATTTAAATAACAGTGAAAATTGCAAATGAAATGATTGAGTGAAGTGATATTAATTTTTGAAAAGTGGTTTTTGGTATGAACTGTCTTATTTACATAAACTATTATTTTTCAATGTCATTTATTGAATCATTTATTATAAAGTTTAATTGAAATGATAGTTGCCTCACTAAGTTTATAGTTAGCGTGTGAATCTTTCACGCGTAGGTAAAAGAACATAAGAAGTAAGGAGCTGGAAAGGAAGACGTTATCTCTTTAGAAAGTGGTACATCATTATCAGTAAGACATCCCCGATGTCCCTTTTTGATATTATTAGTTGGCATGTATCTTATAAATGTTTTGGGTTATTTTGATAAGAAAATGTTTTGAAATGGTTGTAATGTTATAAACGAATATGGATACTTATAGTGGATATTATTTATTAAATATGTCTAAAGTTGTATTTTATTAGCTATTTAAATAATTTTAACTTTAAGCAGTTTTAGGCAGTTTATTTAATTATATATATTAGAATTGAACTGTCATGTTGCTGCCTGAATCTAGGTTCATTTTGAACTTAGAAATATTAGTTTTAAAATTTACGCGATTAAATATTTTTTTAGAAAATGGTAAATTATTTATATTTTAAAAAAACAAAATTTTACCGATTGTGAAATAAGAACTATTATGCAAGTGTCATGTGACATCTCTATCTCGTATTCAGTGATGGATACGGGTAAGGGGTGTTACAATTAAAGTAGATTTTCCATGTTAAATATGAGTCATTGGATGAAAAATAGCAAGATAGTAATTTTGGAAAATTCCAAGGTAAGGTTTGTAATCACTAATTTCTTGGTTTATTTTTGACCCTTTGATGAACCTTTTGTCATGTGGCAAGATAAGAAACATTTAATTAAAAGGGCAAATTGGTTATTTTATCATAAAAGAGATTTTTTATTTGGATTTCTATAATAGATGACAAATGGCTAAATTTGAAACAAAAGAAAATTCAAGGGTTTTCTTCCAAATATTCTTCTTGGCTAAAACTCTCATCTTAGGTAAGGAAAATTTTCATTTTGATTTTCAAGCCATTTTACTTAGATTTTGGATGTAAGCATGAAACATGAAGTTGATATACATGAAATTATCTATCATTTGGTATAAGTTTCGAATGTTTTCCATGCTTCTAAGTTGAAATTTGAGAATATGATGGATTAAGGGGATGTTTGATTTTGAGGAAATTGATGTTGTAGAATCATGTTCAAGCTCGTATGATGATTGAAAACACTTGAGGATAGTTAAATACTAATTTGATTTAAGTTAGGGTTTTTATATGAAATTGAATTTGAACTGATTTTGATAAGGAAATGATTGTAGAAGCTTGAAAATGATGTTTAGAAGTTGAATTCATGCTTGAATCAAGTTGGAAATCTTGAGTATGGCGGCCCTTTATATTCGGCCTTTAGGAATAAATTAGGGGAAATTTATGAAAAATTTCCCTAAAGCTACAAATGGTGTAAGAATAATTCTACAAGGTTTAGAATGTTATTTGGACCAATTTGGAAGTTTGCTAAGTGTTGAAGACCAAATAGAAAATTAAGGGAAATATGAGATTGAAATAGAAATTGGTTATAAATTAATGTGTTAAGCTTGAACGTATTCTTTGAATGCTTGAATATGTTGTCTAATGATTGAATTTGAAGTTCAATGGCAAGGGACCATATTGAATGAGTTGGAAATATTGAGATGAATTCTAAAAAGAATTCATTTTATGGTTATTTTATGAGATTTGAGAATGTCTTGTGAATTTGTGATGGATATGAATAATAAAGGATTTTCAGGAATTTTATTCCTAATATGTGTCTATGTTAGAATGATACTAACATACACTTTGAAATATATGTGTTTGGTAATCGATGATTTTATAGATCGTGATCAAGATCGTAATACGAGCAAGTTTAAAGATAAGGAAAAAGTTCAAGAGTAAAGCTAAAAGCGATAGTAAGGTTTACTAGTGAGGCATCAGGTGAGTACAATGCATACATAACATAATACATAGATGTTTTATGCATCATTAGGAAGACTTGCGATGAGTCTATCTTGTTTTTATATTGGCATGATATTTATGTCATGGAGCATATGATTGACATATTTTAAATATGTCAAAAAGTTGAATATAAATGCATGGATCACTAGTTATATTTAATGTTATATCATGAATATTATTTTGGGTATGAACTGTCCAATGTTAAATTATGCTGTTATACATTGTCATGGATGAAATAAATATGGAAAATATGCCCAAATAAGTCATTGAGGGACATGGTATAGTTGGCATGCCATGGAGTCCAGCAGCGCGCTGCATATTCGGTTTAGCACTATAGTGTATATAAAGGACACTTAGTGCATATGATGGACACGACCTTATGTGTATTATGGTGGACACGACCTTATGTGTATTAGCACTTCGGTGCATATTTGACTCGTGTACCCAGGGTCCTCATAGGTTTATATTTGGGCTATGGTTTATTGGTAAATAATTGATAAATAGGTGAAAGAGTTTATAAACTCTTAAAGTTATGGCAAGTGTATTGGTAAGAAATTTATATTCGGTTTATATTATGTTGATATATGATTAACATAATGGTAATTCATATCTAGTGATTCATAATGCATGAATATTGTTACATGTTATTGGTTATAGTTATGTTATATTGCATTGGATATTATTATTGCCTCACTAAGTATATACTTAGCGTGTGATGGTTTTCACGCGTAGGTAAAAAGCAGAAACCAGAGTAAGGAGCTGGCATCCTACGTATCTGAAGTATAATCACGGTATCAGTAATAACATCTTTTGATGTGTTTTGATTTGACTAGATGGCATGCATATGTTAAAGTTAATCGGTTTTACACTAGTTTAAACATGGTTTGTAATAACATATAAACTAGTTTATGTTTATAGTGAATGATAAGTAGTTATATTAGATTTAAAATCGGATAATGACTAGAAAAGGTTAAATAGAGCAATTGGGTAGATTTTTATTTTAGGCAGTTATATTCCTTATATATCATAGATAAGAATTGTTAAGTTGCTGCCTAAAATCGGACTTAATTCGATTGGATAAAAATTTAAAATAGAATTCTACGCGATGAATGATAAAATAGATAATTTATAATTTTTCTTATAAATATTAATGTGATACGTTGATATATTCTTTATGTGATACTCTAATTAGTATTAGATATAGAATATTGATTAGGGTGTTACAGGAATTACCCTTCGCATGATTTGGAGCTTGCCATAGTTATCTTTGTGTTAAATTTTTGGAGGCATTATCTGTATGGGGAAAATGTTATATCTACACCGACCATTAGAGTTTAAAGTATCTTTTCACCCAAAAATAATTGAATTTAAGGCAAAGGAGATGGATTGAGCTGCTAAAGGACTATGATTGCATCATAGAGTATCATCCCGATAAAACTAATATGGTGGTTGATGCTTTAAGTTGGAAGTCTATGTCAGACTTGAAAGTGATGTTTACCCGTTTGAGGATGAACGAGAATGATGGGTTATTAGCCGAGCTTTGTGTGGAGCCTACCTTAGTGCAAGAGATCAAGAGAACACAAGTGTTGGACGAATAATTGGTGGAAAAGATAGAGACAATTCAGAGAGGTGAGACATCTGATTTCAAAGTGCAAAATGGTAAGATTTTGTACTTTAAAGGTCGGTTGTGTGTTCTAGTTTTAGAGGATTTACAGAATCGTATCCTTCGTGAGGCATATCGAAGTCTATTTTCTATGTATCCGGGTAGCAACAAGATGTACCAAAACCTTCTTTCTTTTTATTGGTGACCTAGTATGAAAATAGATGTACCTGAGTTTTTAACAAGATACTTAGCTTGTCAGTAAGTTAAGGTCGAGCACCAAGTTTCTTCGGGCTTGCTTCAGCCCATTCATATTCCACAATAGAAGTGGGATTGTGTGACCATGGATTTTGTGACGAGTTTGCCTTTGACCCAAAGGAAGCATGATGCCATATGGGTGATAGTAGATCGATTGACCAAGTCTGCTCATTTCTTTCCTGTGCGTATAGATTTTACGCTTGAGAAGTTGGAGCAGTTGTACATCCAAGAGATTGTAAGGTTGCATGGATTGCCATCATCAATCATATTGGATAGATATCCCCGGTTTACAGCAAGGCTATGAAAGAAGATACACGAGACTTTGGATACCAAGTTGTATTTTAGTACAGCTTTTCACTCTCAAACTGATGGTCAATCTAAGCGAGTTATCCAGATTTTGGAGGATATGTATTTCAGTACAGTTTCCAATCGAGCATTAAGATGGCCTCTTTTGAGTCCTTGTATGGACGTAAGTGTAGAACACCGTTGTGTTAGACCAAGCTCAATGAGAGAAAAATTGTGGGGTCAGATTTGATTAGACAAACTGAGGAGAAGTTTCATATTATCAAGGAAAGATTGCTAGCGGGCTTTGATCATCAAAAAGTTTATGCGAACTGAAAGCGTAAGCACATCGAGTATGAGGTTGGTGACAAAGTGTTCCTCAAGGTGTCATCGTAGAAAAGAGTAATTTACTTCGAGCAAAAGGGCAAGTTGAGCCCAAGGTTTATTGGGCCATATGAGATTCTTGAGAGGGTTGGACCTGTAACTTACCAGTTAGCCTTACCTCTAGAGATGACACGCATCCATAATGTGTTCCATGTTGAGACACTACCATTCCAATTCTTTGTATGTTATTCCGCTTGAGGAGATTGATATTAACACCAACTTGACCTACGAATAAGAATCAATAAGAGTTTTGGACAAATGAGTCAAAGAATTACGCAACAAGTGTATACCTCTGGTAAAGATATTGTGGAGAAACCACGGAGTCGAGGAGGATATGAGGTTGTTGAATCCACATTTGTTTTCATCAAGTAAATTTGGAGGACAAAATTTTTTTTAAGGATAAGAGAGTTGTAACGACCTGGATTTTAGAATTCGAGGGTCAGTTTAACCCAAAGAATGGGCTTCATGTTTGGGCCGAGAGTTTAGGCCTTTAAGGGCCTTGTGGGCTCAATTATTGTTATCGAGCTTGTATTTGGGTTGGAAAGATGATGGGAGGGTAGTGTGGTAATTTCCCACTTTTTGAAGAAGGAAGGAATGGTAGCTCTTTAATTCTCCAGAAAAGCAAGAGAATAAGCTCACTCTTTTCCCTTTTGTCTTTTATCTTTATACACCCTCATCCTCTAGCTTCCACCCAAAAAGAGAGGTTGGATCTTTGTGTTTTGGAGTGTGGATTTTGAATTTTGGGTTTGAGGCAAGTTGTTCAGATCCAAGGATCTACGTTTTGAGGTAAGATTCATCCAGTTTGGTGGAGGTTGGTAGTGGTGGGTTTAGTGGGGGGTTTGAAGAGAAATGGGTTAAGAGTGATTTTAATCCTATTTTCCAACCCCAAGGGTAAGTTCTAGTTGGTTTTCCTTCTTCTCCAAGGTTGTAATCCATTTTACAACTTCCTTGTACAGTGAAAGAAGTGAGGAATTCTTCAAAGGAGCTTGGGAAGAATAAGGCTTGAGGAACTTTATTTGGAGGCTTTTTTTCCATCTTAAATCAAGGTTAGTACACTACTAACTCATATGCCTTCGTGGGCATCATAAATTTGATTACTTTGTTGCTTGATGTGATGTTATGGTTGCTTGGGTGTTTAGGGACCTTTAATGGCATAATCCATATTTCATGTTAATAACATGTAAAAATGGTAGTAAACCACCTTAAACACTTCTATAAGATGTAAGATGGAGATATGGGGCTAATGGTTGCATTTTAGGGGCTTGGAAAGTGATTTCTCGAGCTTAGAAAGCTATTTCTAGGATTCGATATCGGTACACGAGGAGGCAATACCAATACCTTAGTGTTCTGGGTTTAAGAACATTGTCCCATTAAGATAAACTATGAAGGGGGTACCGGTACGGTGCTTAATTTGTACCGATATGCCTAGTAAAGAAGTATCGGTACGGGTTGACCCGTACCGGTACGCGTAGGCAGGATGAAATTCCAGTAATCTCAAATCGTATCAATACACATGGGTGTACCGGTACCCAATGGGGTACCGTACTGGTACGCGAGGAGCAGTACCAGTACCCACTGGGCAATCTGCCCAGAAATTACATTTTGAGTTTAAGGGGCTTATAATTTAAGGACTATGGTCCAATGGGCTTCTAATGCGGTATAATAAATGGTAAAACTGAGAAACTGAGATTTAAACCTCATATATGAGCACAATGAGTAATAATTTGGTAAAGCCTTAGGTGACTTGTTTGTAATAGCAACCATAGGAATCCTTGGTGTATCGTGTGATGTTGTGTGCCAAGTAAGGGCACTTGTTTGATTGAGTCAACATTGATTGTTAGGATTCGTATACCCAATGAGAGAAAGAATATGTTGCAACACCATGGTTAAAGATTTCTGAATGTATGATCCCGAGGCTTAGTGGTATCAGGCCTCATTAGAAGATGCTCGACAAGAGATTCCTAGCATGAGTGTATGATCCTGAGGCTTAGTGGTACCGGGCCGTACTTAGAGTGTATGATCCCGAGGCTTAGTGGTACCGGGCCTCACTCTAGGTTTGTGGTATGATTCTTATATGCTGTATGAAATTTATGTATCCTTGTTGTTGCTATATGTTTAGGCAGCTAGAGGTAGCGCTATATATATGATATTGTATTGACATGTATCACCTTTAGTTACATGCTCATATTTATGATTTGCATAAAGCATGGTTGAGTGAAAGTGTATCCACTGAGCTTCGTTAGCTCAGCGTTCGGAATTGTTGTTTCCGTTCGCAGGTTAGTAGGTTGACGTGCATTGATGGAGCACTATCGGAGTAGGACTTCAGCATCGACTTGTTGTTCGAGTACAATACTTAGATTATTTGGGCTATGTATTCGTAGGATCCTATGTTGTATTGTAACTCCATTTTAGATTTCACATCGTTAGCCGAATGCTTTCTATTATGTATTTTAAATGGTGTTCCCATGTAACGTTTTCAAATACTTATTTATGTTGAAATATTTAAACTTGATGGATTTATAAAACAAGTGGGTTTGGGCTAAACTAGATTGAAAATTTTATATAAATAGTTTGGGCTTGAGGCCCAAATATAACATCTGGGTCGAAGATGTTACAACTAATCACTGTCCCTGAACCCTATGCCTAAAATTCACAAACATCCAAAAAAAATCTTATATCACAATGCATATCAGTAGATAACTTGCTGATAGACAAAAGATTGCAAACAAGTGTAGGAATCGGTGGTCTTTGATTTATTTGTTGGTGCATGTTCTTCTGCCAGTTTCTATCGTTGGTTTGTTTATATTTGTTCTTTTGATTTTTTGTTTCTGATCATTGTATATATTTTTTATTTCTGTTTGTATCATTTGTATCCTCCTTGTTTGTTAATGAAGTTTATTTATTCTTTTTAAAAATATCATTTTTCTTCTAAAAAGTTATAAAATATCACTTAATTAAAATATTATTACAATTAATATGTAATAATAGTTTGTCTTTAAAACTTATTGTATATTAATTTAGTCTTAATTCAAAATAATAAAATAAATTTAACTCTTCATATTTAAAATTTTTATCATTTTAGTTTTTATTCTTTTTTAAATTGTTTGTTCTCTAAAAAATATTGTATTACTTTTTTGGTATAATAATAGTTCGATAGTAATTTTGTTATTCAATTACTACTTTGATACTATCATAAAAGAGATTAAATTGATGAGATTTTTAAAAAAGAAAGATTAAATTTATTAAACTGTTTTGAACCAGAACAAAATTAATAGGATATATAAATCTTGAGGATTAAAAATATTATTATATCATGTCAGGTCTATTTTAATTTTAATAATAATTTACTCATTTAATAAAACACTATCTTAATTGAATTACATATTTATAACTTTAAAAATGACATGTTCAAAAAAAATAGTGATCAGCTGCCATATTCTCTCTCTTCGTCCTTGGACCTATGTTCCACGGAATCTAAACCGTTCGTACAATAGACCTATGATAAGAGAAACCGTGCATATGATAAAATAATAAAACTTCTTGCAAACCCGAGCACTAAGGCATACACAAGCTTCTTTGTATTGAGAAACATAAACGTGCATTAAACTACAATGAAGCAGAACGGTACACGTGTCAAGCATAGCATCAAATATGCAACGTTATTGCCTTTCAGCCAATCTACATGCTCTTACTGCATAGTCTATATATAATCCATGTCCCCATCAAATTACTTACACCGGAACACCCTGAACGGCCGTGATGACTGATCCTGGTGTTATAACGGCGCACTGCTGCCGGACGAACTTCCGAGATTTGAATGAGAAGCTTGATGAAGGGAGATTCTAATGGTGTGGATTTGAGATGATTTGTGTATATCTATGCACTCCTCAAGGTCAGCATCAGCATCACACGTCAAAAGAACCCACTCGCTGTCATCGTCCAAGTACTTCAGCTCCATTCTGCTCACATCTTCGATATTGAATCGTTTCGCAATCTCTTGTTGCAATTCTCTGAAACCCCAACTCGGTTGCAAGCTGACAACCGTATTATAACTTCTCCACGCATAGCTTTTACTCTAAAGGCACCCCCGGCTCGTACTTTCTGGCCACCGCTTTTTGGCAAGGGCGGCCTAGTCTCAAAATTTGGAAGTTCACTGAATGTTTTATGGCTTTGGGATCTTGCAAGCAGCTTAAGCTCCTCTTGATTTAACGAGTGCAATTCTGCAACACTATGAGCTCTCTTCATTGCTCCACCAGGGTCTTCCACCGGCAACTCATCTTCATTGGTACTCGTATTTGAACCAGAGCTGTGGCTACATGAAGAAGGTGGAGACTTCGGAGCAGCGGCTCCTTGGCTGAACATGCAGTTCTCAAGTTGAGGTTCAGATGGCTTTGAATGGTTAACGATCTTCAATGGCGAAGAAGGGCCATTACCAGAAAGGTTTGGTGAGCTAAGTTCCGGGAAGCTCGAATAGAACGACCCAATTTGAATGGCACCCTCAGCGCCCTGAACTGAATCAATCACAAGTTGTATTTTTTCAAAGAGTGGCCCACCTTCTTAATTTTCCGAGAAGGCCATCGAGTGATCCCATGTTGCCTGCATATCCTTTTCAAAGTAGTAGGGCACACTGCAATAAAATGAATTCTGTTAAGCGACTCTCATCGAGACAAACTGCTAATGCATTGATGACAAGGGCATTTGCATATATCACTCCAAAATGAAGGATGGTGACAGAAATGTCATGGTAAGGATGCAAACGGAGAAACCAGACAGAAAACATCTTTAAGGCAATATGCTCACCATTGTTCTACGGACACTTTGTCTTGGAAACTAACTTTTCAGTGTATCGATAAAGAACTCCGGTGCTTGAAATTATATAACACCTTATATCAATATAAGCTAGGCTAAATCCATCTCTATCTTCAACAGATACATTGCTGCGGTTGTGCTTATACTTAAATTGTGATGGTTACTTTGATCATTATGTAGTAATGCGAGGCGTCTAATTTTAATGAAATATTTTCCTACCACCAATACTCTTAGCAGCATCTTTAAGACTCCCTGCAAAGTACTGCTGAAGAACCTCCAAGCTGATTGTCTTCTCCATCTTGGTTCGTCTCTTCTCACCCGGTCTTTTACCGCCAGAAACGTAAAGTGCGCCGAAAGAAGCAGAATCACCACCACCTACCTCAACGCTAGCTTTGCTTTCAGCATTTTGATGAAGCTGCTGAAAATCCGAAAGTTTATTCTTATTGTGCAACTCTAGTTGATTGTCCTCCGAACAGGTTGTCACGTTGAACTCTTCTTTTGGTTCTTCCTCTTGATATTCCCACGAGACAGAAACACCTTTACCCTTCTGTTGGGCCTCCATCATGTGAGCAATCCATGATGACTCGTCTGAAGCGTTCTCTTTCGGAGAAGAAACCGTAAATTGAGTTTCTTCTTTGTCTGATCTCCCGTCCGACGCGGCTCTCATTTCTTTAACTGGCAGTATCACTTCTTCCTCGAGCTCCTTGTCCACAACTACATGCAAGCTCTGGCAAGCCTGCTGCATAAAACTGGACAACGAGCTCAGCATCTGCTTTTGTGCTTCACTGTCGTGGCAATCATTCGGCAAGAATAACTCCAAAACAAATTCAACTGATCGAGTAAAAATGCTTCGTAGCGGGATAGCTACAGCGCCATGTAATCCGAACATCTAGCATGGTGAGAGAGAGGATAATTTCTCTTACTGAAGACTGTTATATCAGTTGCAAAGCATTGTTTGTTTGTCGTGAATGCTCTGCCAACTACACCTTGGCCTCTGAACAGGTGGTGCTCCGAACATGCCTCAAGGAAATCCGAGAAATCTTTATCGGCAACGAAGCATGCAGTATCCACAGTGGAGACACAATGATAAAAGTTCTCATCAGAGTGTCGGCATCCGTTTTTACCTTGACTGAGGCATGGAGCCCATGTGAGACCCAACGGCAGGTTAAATGTCTTGCAGACAGATCTTAGAACCTTGGCTATCTCGGGCAATGCAGCCTGATACAACTCGTTGCAAGCCTGTGAATATAGACAACTTCCTTCGGACTCAGAAACGAATAATAGAATTCCGAACCATTGGAAACTATAGGTTTAAGATACCATTCATTTACCTCAACATTAGGAGCAGTGAAGCTGGGGGAGCTCCTTAGATCGACAGCCTGCAAAAAGATATGATTTATTTAGAGCCGAATATGACTAAAGAGTAAGCAACTATAGAGAAATTAACAGAAATGAATAGTATTATAAACAGATTCCTGACCATTGGCACTTCTGAAGGGTTTTTTCTTAATTTATTTTAATTTTCTTTTCTAAAATCAAAAGTCAAATTCTAAAAAAGCATGAAACAAAGTTATAATTATTGAAGTGAAGAAAAATGACACAAACTAGGGACAGTTGATGCATTAAGCTACAGGTATAACATGAGCTTTGACTTTAGCGACAACTTTTATCAAGACGGAACATGTCTTAAAACTAAATATTTAGTTAGTTATTACAATAAAATGATTAAACTATTAGAGCTTCAGGTGATCAGCAAAGAACATGAAAAAAGAATGGCGGAGACCTCAAGAGCTTTGCAGACATGCTCAAGCTCGGGACGGTAATTGATCTTTTGAGTAGTCATGACAACCTCAACAACACCCAAGCAAGTTCCAGAGGCTCGTTCGAAAACAGGAAGAGCAAGAGATCCCCCAACATTGTACTCCTGAGCAACACTAATATGCGGATATTCATCACTTCCAAAGAAACGAACATCGGGTGTCCACTCAGGCAACTTCCCCCAAAAATACACGGTCAGGCAACCCAACTGATTCCTTCGAATCCTCCTCTGTTGGGAAGTTATAGGATTTGGAGACATCTCTAAAGATTTCGAGACTCCTGCAATTTGTATTAAGAGAATATGGTTGGCCTTCTGTTGTAAGAACATGTTTGCCTTCTCGTTTTACAGGAACCCAGATTTGGATAAGGACATCTCTATCCTTTGTACTTTCCTTCAAATATCCAATTGCCTGCATTAGTCTCTCTTTCACAGACGAAGAAGACCCGGATTCCGCAGTTGGCGCTATCCACCATCTACTGCCTAACTCGGTGCCTTGAACTATAAAACTTCCAGGTTGTGACAACGATGAAGCATTTCCATCAGCTGTCCCATTAGGTGATTGACTTGCAGAAAGGTCCTCAATTGTCATATAACAACGGGGAGAAACTGGTGTTTCCGTCTCTCCTTGATGCATTTGATGAGAGTTTACACGAAAAGGAACAGTATCACAATGATTGTGATCATTAGATGTTGACAGACCAGGCTGCATCAAGTTGAAACCGTCATTAGTCTCTAACCAGCATCCTTCAAACAAGAGTTCATCCATAAAATCCAAATCCATGGCAGCATCCAGGTACGTAAAATTCGGTGTAAACCCGCCAGGACCGGCATCACCATCACCTTCCATGTCGACAAATTCGCTTCTAACTAAGCCTATATATATCAGATTCGAATCGTAAACACAATCATGGCCCGAAACACAAAAGCACAGTAAAGAGAACAAAAAGAGGAATTACCAGCAGTGGCGGATCCAGAAAATTTTTTGAGGGTGGGCACATATATAATATCACAAGATTTTTTAAAGATAAAAATGGTAATAATATTTTAATTATAATAATAAGTCTTACAAAACACATAACTAAAAGTAAGTTTTACAATTCTTCCCTTCTAGGCCTCATATTTTGATATCGTTGTATGATCTTTTCATTGTCTACATTATCAAATACATCTTTCTCAATAAAAGTAACTAAGCAATCATTCAACCATTCATCTCTCATACGGTTCGCAGAGAATGTTCTTTCCACTGTTGTGGTTGCAACCAGTAGAACCAAAGCCAACTTCAAAAGTAAATATACAAGTGGGTACACAACATGCTTCATTGTCTCAACCATTTTTTCAGATAAATCATAAAGTCCTTTTAGATCACCAAATCTTTCATCTGAATGAACATCAACAATATAATTCTCAAGCTGACAATCAAGCAACATAAGATCTGCAAAAAATTCATAAGGATAAAATTGGGCAAGATTTAATCAACTTTTTCTTATCAAAAGAAATATACAAGTCTTTTGGACTCAAGCAAGCCACACAAAGAAACAACTCTGTACTTGTCTCAGAAAAACGATTATTAAGTTCTTGAGGTTGTCTATCAATCACCTGATAAAATAATTCAACCTGAAAATGATGCAAATTTGAAACTTCGTGAACTTTTCTTCTAGACCTCCTTGGAATAACAAATACATCTTCCATCTTTGGAAAAATCTTGAGGATTAAAAATATTATTATATCATGTCAGGTCTATTTTAATTTTAATAATAATTTACTCATTTAATAAAACACTATCTTAATTGAATTACATATTTATAACTTTAAAAATGACATGTTCAAAAAAAATAGTGATCAGCTGCCATATTCTCTCTCTTCGTCCTTGGACCTATGTTCCACGGAATCTAAACCGTTGGTACAATAGACCTATGATAAGAGAAACCGTGCATATGATAAAATAATAAAACTTCTTGCAAACCCGAGCACTAAGGCATACACAAGCTTCTTTGTATTGAGAAACATAAACGTGCATTAAACTACATGAAGCAGAACGGTACACGTGTCAAGCATAGCATCAAATATGCAACGTTATTGCCTTTCAGCCAATCTACATGCTCTTACTGCATAGTCTATATATAATCCATGTCCCCATCAAATTACTTACACCGGAACACCCTGAACGGCCGTGATGACTGATCCTGGTGTTATAACGGCGCACTGCTGCCGGACGAACTTCCGAGATTTGAATGAGAAGCTTGATGAAGGGAGATTCTAATGGTGTGGATTTGAGATGATTTGTGTATATCTATGCACTCCTCAAGGTCAGCATCAGCATCACACGTCAAAAGAACCCACTCGCTGTCATCGTCCAAGTACTTCAGCTCCATTCTGCTCACATCTTCGATATTGAATCGTTTCGCAATCTCTTGTTGCAATTCTCTGAAACCCCAACTCGGTTGCAAGCTGAACCGTATTATAACTTCTCCACGCATAGCTTTTACTCTAAAGGCACCCCCGGCTCGTACTTTCTGGCCACCGCTTTTTGGCAAGGGCGGCCTAGTCTCAAAATTTGGAAGTTCACTGAATGTTTTATGGCTTTGGGATCTTGCAAGCAGCTTAAGCTCCTCTTGATTTAACGAGTGCAATTCTGCAACACTATGAGCTCTCTTCATTGCTCCACCAGGGTCTTCCACCGGCAACTCATCTTCATTGGTACTCGTATTTGAACCAGAGCTGTGGCTACATGAAGAAGGTGGAGACTTCGGAGCAGCGGCTCCTTGGCTGAACATGCAGTTCTCAAGTTGAGGTTCAGATGGCTTTGAATGGTTAACGATCTTCAATGGCGAAGAAGGGCCATTACCAGAAAGGTTTGGTGAGCTAAGTTCCGGGAAGCTCGAATAGAACGACCCAATTTGAATGGCACCCTCAGCGCCCTGAACTGAATCAATCACAAGTTGTAGTTTTTTCAAAGAGTGGCCCACCTTCTTAATTTTCCGAGAAGGCCATCGAGTGATCCCATGTTGCCTGCATATCCTTTTCAAAGTAGTAGGGCACACTGCAATAAAATGAATTCTGTTAAGCGACTCTCATCGAGACAAACTGCTAATGCATTGATGACAAGGGCATTTGCATATATCACTCCAAAATGAAGGATGGTGACAGAAATGTCATGGTAAGGATGCAAACGGAGAAACCAGACAGAAAACATCTTTAAGGCAATATGCTCACCATTGTTCTACGGACACTTTGTCTTGGAAACTAACTTTTCAGTGTATCGATAAAGAACTCCGGTGCTTGAAATTATATAACACCTTATATCAATATAAGCTAGGCTAAATCCATCTCTATCTTCAACAGATACATTGCTGCGGTTGTGCTTATACTTAAATTGTGATGGTTACTTTGATCATTATGTAGTAATGCGAGGCGTCTAATTTTAATGAAATATTTTCCTACCACCAATACTCTTAGCAGCATCTTTAAGACTCCCTGCAAAGTACTGCTGAAGAACCTCCAAGCTGATTGTCTTCTCCATCTTGGTTCGTCTCTTCTCACCCGGTCTTTTACCGCCAGAAACGTAAGTGCGCTTGAAAGAAGCAGAATCACCACCACCTACCTCAACGCTAGCTTTGCTTTCAGCATTTTGATGAAGCTGCTGAAAATCCGAAAGTTTATTCTTATTGTGCAACTCTAGTTGATTGTCCTCCGAACAGGTTGTCACGTTGAACTCTTCTTTTGGTTCTTCCTCTTGATATTCCCACGAGACAGAAACACCTTTACCCTTCTGTTGGGCCTCCATCATGTGAGCAATCCATGATGACTCGTCTGAAGCGTTCTCTTTCGGAGAAGAAACCGTAAATTGAGTTTCTTCTTTGTCTGATCTCCCGTCCGACGCGGCTCTCATTTCTTTAACTGGCAGTATCACTTCTTCCTCGAGCTCCTTGTCCACAACTACATGCAAGCTCTGGCAAGCCTGCTGCATAAAACTGGACAACGAGCTCAGCATCTGCTTTTGTGCTTCACTGTCGTGGCAATCATTCGGCAAGAATAACTCCAAAACAAATTCAACTGATCGAGTAAAAATGCTTCGTGGCGGGATAGCTACAGCGCCATGTAATCCGAACATCTAGCATGGTGAGAGAGAGGATAATTTCTCTTACTGAAGACTGTTATATCAGTTGCAAAGCATTGTTTGTTTGTCGTGAATGCTCTGCCAACTACACCTTGGCCTCTGAACAGGTGGTGCTCCGAACATGCCTCAAGGAAATCCGAGAAATCTTTATCGGCAACGAAGCATGCAGTATCCACAGTGGAGACACAATGATAAAAGTTCTCATCAGAGTGTCGGCATCCGTTTTTACCTTGACTGAGGCATGGAGCCCATGTGAGACCCAACGGCAGGTTAAATGTCTTGCAGACAGATCTTAGAACCTTGGCTATCTCGGGCAATGCAGCCTGATACAACTCGTTGCAAGCCTGTGAATATAGACAACTTCCTTCGGACTCAGAAACGAATAATAGAATTCCGAACCATTGGAAACTATAGGTTTAAGATACCATTCATTTACCTCAACATTAGGAGCAGTGAAGCTGGGAGCTCCTTAGATCGACAGCCTGCAAAAAGATATGATTTATTTAGAGCCGAATATGACTAAAGAGTAAGCAACTATAGAGAAATTAACAGAAATGAATAGTATTATAAACAGATTCCTGACCATTGGCACTTCTGAAGGGTTTTTCTTAATTTATTTTAATTTTCTTTTCTAAAATCAAAAGTCAAATTCTAAAAAGCATGAAACAATGTTATAATTATTGAAGTGAAGAAAAATGACACAAACTAGGGACAGTTGATGCATTAAGCTACAGGTATAACATGAGCTTTGACTTTAGCGACAACTTTTATCAAGACGGAACATGTCTTAAAACTAAATATTTAGTTAGTTATTACAATAAAATGATTAAACTATTAGAGCTTCAGGTGATCAGCAAAGAACATGAAAAAAGAATGGCGGAGACCTCAAGAGCTTTGCAGACATGCTCAAGCTCGGGACGGTAATTGATCTTTTGAGTAGTCATGACAACCTCAACAACACCCAAGCAAGTTCCAGAGGCTCGTTCGAAAACAGGAAGAGCAAGAGATCCCCCAACATTGTACTCCTGAGCAACACTAATATGCGGATATTCATCACTTCCAAAGAAACGAACATCGGGTGTCCACTCAGGCAACTTCCCCCAAAAATACACGGTCAGGCAACCCAACTGATTCCTTCGAATCCTCCTCTGTTGGGAAGTTATAGGATTTGGAGACATCTCTAAAGATTTCGAGACTCCTGCAATTTGTATTAAGAGAATATGGTTGGCCTTCTGTTGTAAGAACATGTTTGCCTTCTCGTTTTACAGGAACCCAGATTTGGATAAGGACATCTCTATCCTTTGTACTTTCCTTCAAATATCCAATTGCCTGCATTAGTCTCTCTTTCACAGACGAAGAAGACCGGATTCCGCAGTTGGCGCTATCCACCATCTACTGCCTAACTCGGTGCCTTGAACTATAAAACTTCCAGGTTGTGACAACGATGAAGCATTTCCATCAGCTGTCCCATTAGGTGATTGACTTGCAGAAAGGTCCTCAATTGTCATATAACAACGGGGAGAAACTGGTGTTTCCGTCTCTCCTTGATGCATTTGATGAGAGTTTACACGAAAAGGAACAGTATCACAATGATTGTGATCATTAGATGTTGACAGACCAGGCTGCATCAAGTTGAAACCGTCATTAGTCTCTAACCAGCATCCTTCAAACAAGAGTTCATCCATAAAATCCAAATCCATGGCAGCATCCAGGTACGTAAAATTCGGTGTAAACCCGCCAGGACCGGCATCACCATCACCTTCCATGTCGACAAATTCGCTTCTAACTAAGCCTATATATATCAGATTCAATCGTAAACACAATCATGGCCCGAAACACAAAAGCACAGTAAAGAGAACAAAAAGAGGAATTACCAGCAGTGGCGGATCCAGAAAATTTTTTGAGGGTGGGCACATATATAATATCACAAGATTTTTTAAAGATAAAAATGGTAATAATATTTTAATTATAATAATAAGTCTTACAAAACACATAACTAAAAGTAAGTTTTACAATTCTTCCCTTCTAGGCCTCATATTTTGATATCGTTGTATGATCTTTTCATTGTCTACATTATCAAATACATCTTTCTCAATAAAAGTAACTAAGCAATCATTCAACCATTCATCTCTCATACGGTTCGCAGAGAATGTTCTTTCCACTGTTGTGGTTGCAACCAGTAGAACCAAAGCCAACTTCAAAAGTAAATATACAAGTGGGTACACAACATGCTTCATTGTCTCAACCATTTTTTCAGATAAATCATAAAGTCCTTTTAGATCACCAAATCTTTCATCTGAATGAACATCAACAATATAATTCTCAAGCTGACAATCAAGCAACATAAGATCTGCAAAAAATTCATAAGGATAAAATTGGGCAAGACGAATCAACTTTTTCTTATCAAAAGAAATATACAAGTCTTTTGGACTCAAGCAAGCCACACAAAGAAACAACTCTGTACTTGTCTCCGAAAAACGATTATTAAGTTCTTGAGGTTGTCTATCAATCACCTGATAAAATAATTCAACCTGAAAATGATGCAAATTTGAAACTTCGTGAACTTTTCTTCTAGACCTCCTTGGAATAACAAATACATCTTCCATCTTTGGAATCTCAATGCTATTCTTTTCACAAAACAAAGAAACTTCTTCAAGTAAAGATTGACATCTCATATCTCTCATCATTTGTAATCGTTGCTTGGACACACTAACTAACTGCATGGCATTCACAATGTCTTGATCATTTGCAATGTCTTGACTAGTAACCCCAATATGCAAAGTGCAAATTAAACACAAACTCAAAGGAATGTAAAGAACTCAACAACATACAAGCTTTAGCTCTTGTGTTCCATCTTCCTCAATAATTTCAATATAGTTTTTCATCCAGTGCAAATTAATTTCACACACAAACTCAAAGGAATGTAAAGAACTCAACAACATACAAGATTTAGCCCCAAGTCTTATTTTATGGATCCATTATTTAAATTATAGATAAAAGTATTTTAGTTATCTTAAAACTCAATAATTCTCAAGCACATCCATCATTTAGGAAAAAATACAGAGAAACACATTGTTCTCTGTTGAAAATATTATTTTGTTCTATCGTTAAAAAACATAGTAATCAAGCCAACAACGGTCTTGAACAATCTCTAATCAGTTTTATAATGTAAACCCATTTAATTTTGCTATTTTGTTCTCTATTTAATGGTTCTATCTTAGCCATCCATTGTAAAAGATAGGAAAGGTTATCTCCAACTCTCTTTATAACAGTTTCTTGATTTAATCCACCATCAATTATAAAAGATAGGAGAAAATTTCACCACATTGTAATGCTTTTGTACCTTAGTCATTTGACTAGATTGAAGAATTTCTTTTCTCTTACATGAAGCACCAACCACATTAACCACACTAGCAATCAAATTAAAAGAAATGCAACCTCAACTTGTTTTTTAGCAAATTTTCAACAAGTGCTAATTGATTAGTCCTAGTTGTTGATGTGCAAAGCAATGCACATAAAAAGCATACTCATTATCTCTTAGAATCAAACTTTTGAGCCCATTAAATTCTCCTTGCATATTACTTGCCCCGTCATAACATTGTCCTCTTATTCTTGACAAACATAATTCATGAGTTGCAAACACATTTTCAAGAGCATTCATCAGTGAAGCAAAGAATTAGAAATATTAGAAACATGAACAAGACATAAAAATTGTTCGACAACTTTTCCATTCTTATCTACATTGCGTAGAACTATAGCCATTTGTGTTTTAACAGATATGTCACGGGACTCATCAACCAAGATAGCAAAAAAATCATTTCCAAGATCATCAATAATTTCACAAGTAGTCTAGAATCAAACTTTTGAGCCCATTAAATTCTCCTTGCATATTACTTTGCACTAACAATATCTTTTTGTATAGTTGGTGCTACTAGTTTAAAATTGCCACGAGCATTTTTGAAAACTTCGTTAACAGTTTCATTATGAGTAGCAAGAAACTACAAAAGCTCTAGAAAGTTACCTTGATTAGAAGAATCATGAGACTCATCATGTCCGCGAAAAGCCAATCCTTGTCGCAAAAGAAATCGAACACAATCAACTGTAGTTGTAAGATGAGTCCAATATTCTTGTTTGCTTGATTAGATTGCTTCGTAATGACAACTTCAACATGTTGTTTCTGATTCATCAGAGCTTCACATTTTCTCCAAGCTACATTATGAACACTATTAGGACCTCCGACATGAAATTGCAATCTGCTCCTATCTTTCCAATTCTTAAATCCATCAACAACAAATGTATCACCTCCCCCTTACTCTCCTTTAGAATCAGGTCTCATAAGATAATAATGTAAACAAAATGCTGCATCTTTAGATACACTATATTCTAACCAACTTTTATGCTCTTCGAACCACTTAGGATTGAAACTTTGTAATTTATCATTATTATACTTCTTCTTAGGCAACTTATGTTCTTTTGGTTGACAAGGACCTTTTTCCGGGATCCGCTGGAAGATTTTTCAAGTCAACTTGTAAAAACCTTTTTTTCCTCGAACATGAATCCTCTAGCTCTGTCGTTGTCTTCTTTTTATAATATTTTTCCATGCCTAAATAAAAGAAAGCATAGAATTAGTTGAATTGTGACATAAAAAGGCACATCAAATATAAAATGAGAAAAGTATATTGTGTGCATTGTCATTTATTTGTAAAAACTTCTTAAATCGTCAATTCAAATTTAAGGCTCCATGAAGTGACAAAACTTTGATCTAAAAGCAACATGTCAGGGACAATTTAATTTCTCAAAAATCAACAATACCACAATCACTTAATTTATGTATTTCTTTTTAGCTCAAAATTCATACATGAATTTCAAATCCACTTAAAACCTAGAACATTCAGTGAAGCAAGGACAAAGTCAATAGTACTGTACATAGACCATTATCAGTTATCACTACAAATTTCTAATTTTCTACCATAAATTAATGGCAACAAAATTTTAAAGCTTCAAAAAAAAGAATAAAATAAATAAAAGTTTAAAAACCTAGAAAATGACAGAGAATAGAAAAAAGATATCAAACCAGTAAAATGCGAAGTCGAGTGGTGCAGGCTTGAATTAAACAAGTTGGTGGATACTGGATAGCAGGGGTTATGGGCGAGAATCAAACAAGTTTAGTTCAAAGGTAATATTATTTGTTTTACAGAGAAAATTTTGGTGATGTTAACTGTACGAATTGGAAAATAAGGGGGAACCGTAAGCGTAAGCAACACGCATAAAATTTTTGAAAATTTGCGTAAGATTTGCTGTAGTCTTTGAGGAGAAAGTAGAAACAAAAAGTAAAAATGTTTCAGTGCAGCTGAGTCCAGGGTGAGCACCATTTAAATTCAGGGTGGGCCCAGATGAATAAAACAAAAATATTTAGTATATAAATTTTTTTTTTCAAAGTGGGCCCGGGCCCACCATCACAAACATATACCAGGAAAGGTTTCTTTTGCCGAAATCGAAAATCCCAATCTGTCCGAGGCGCAGAAACATCGTCAGCAAAAAGTTTGTTTGGATTCATGAACTGCAATCAGAAATGCATTTCAGAAAGAAGAAACCTACCATAGTTTTCCATATCCGAATTTTGTCATCCACAGTTAATACAAAAACTGAAAAATACTATATATATATATATAGTCCTCAATTGTATTTCCAACTTCTAAACAACTCAAATTTTTTGTTGACTATAAACAATGGATCCCCCCACATGTAAAACATCAGCTTTCATATACATACAATCACAATCATCATCCTTCGAATATGTACTTTCAATAAGTCTAAATTTCCCCTCAAATATACACATTTAAAAACACCCCAAAATTTTAACAAAACCCCATTTCTTTGCATACAAATTCCAAGCCAAACTGTTAATAAAAAAGTGAGAAAATTAAAAAGAAAAAAGAAAGTAACTCACTCTAGAAAGAATCAATGAGAAAAAACCCAGACTGGTACTCTGGGTTTCTTTGTCTGTGTACTGCAATAGACTTTGAGTGAAGCAAAATCTAAATCTAGAACAAAGACATGTCCCTGTTCAATGAAACTTCCTTTTGTTTTCCTGCTTACAAGTTACAACACCACTCAAACACTTGAAAAAGGAAAAAAGAGAATGGAAAAGAACAAAAGGCAAAAATAGAGTATAATGGCAAGTTGCATCACAGTGATTAGTTTTTGTTGGTCTCTTTGGGTAGTGTTATTATAAACAACACTCTCTGGCCATGCGCGTGTAGGATCTTCTCTATAGGACCACATATCAACTACCTATCAGACTTTATCATTTATCTTTACACCACAAAGAGCAAGTGTTGTTAAGGTAACAAAACAAAAGACAAAATAAAGATTAAAGAAAGATAAAAAATAAATATAGGTTCCTTTTTATTTCTATACGGAGTTTGTGTCTTCGTACATCAGTTTGATGAAGCTGGAGCTAACATTTTAAATGCTGTTTTGTCCGTTTTTTCTTTTAAATTTTGGGTTTATGTTGGTTGTTCTTAGAGATGACAAAAAAATCCGAATTCGACGGGTTCCGACCCGATCTAATTCGGTAGGGTCATTTTGTTAGGATAATTATTTTGATATAATAATTAAAAAATAGTTTTGGATTAATTTGAAAAGATTTCAAAAATGATTTTAAGCCCAAACAACTTAAAAATAAGTTTGTGAAGTTTTTATAAGACTTTAGAAAAGCTTAAACACGTTTTCAAAAAGCTAAACCTGAGTTTTCTTCAGTACCGTACCGATACGGTCTATACTCGTATCGATACCCTTTAGGCTTTTAGCTACAGAAATTTTTCAGTAGCCAAAAATCGTACCGGTACAGGCCATCACGTACCGATACGGATAAGATCGTACAAATACGCTTGTACGCGTACTGATCTTGTTTTCAACTACCCCAACGGCTATTTGAATTGCAGGCGTACCGAAACAGACTGAGGCGTACCGATACGGTCCAAGGCGTTCCGATACGCGCAGCCAGAATGGACATAATGGCTAGTACTCGTACCAATACGCCTACCTGTGTACCGATACAGACAGCTCCAGAACTGCATTTATTGTAGGAAATAAAGCCTCCAATGACTCCAATTTAATCCCAACGGTCTCCAACGGCTAGGAACTCAATTGGGAGTATAAAAGGGACCTTCAAGCTTCAGCAACAACTAATGATCTTATTGTCAACAACATTATGATGCCAAAATTGTCTTTGAGCTTAATTTTTCCATTCTTTGTATAGACAACACTTGTGAGCTTAAATTGTTAATGTATGCTCAAGTGTTTTAGGATTTTGGTGAGAGTTTTAGAGTGCAAACACATACTTTGTAGAGAGATTTCAGTTTGCTTAGAATTTGTCTTGCTTAAGAGTGTTCCCAAAGCTCGGTATGTGAGCTTTGAATACTAAACTTGGTGAGTGAGTCTAGGATTGTAAGGGTTGCCTCCTAAGCCTAGAAAAGGGGAAGAAATTCATAGTGAATTTGGAAATACTTAGTGGGGAAGCTAAGATAGTGGATGTAGAGCTTGTTAGAAGCTTGAACCACTCTAAAATTCTTGTGTTAATTGTCTATATTTTTGCTTCCACCACATGCACCAAAAAATCGACTTCTCCACTATTTGGCAACACAAACGGTTGAAGGAAATCGAGCTCAACACGTTTTTTTAATTTTTGATTTTGAGTCGGATCGAGTTTTTAAAAAGTTTGAGTCGGGTTGGGTTCGAGTTTAGGGTGAAAATTACTCGACACGCCCCGACCCGATTTATATAAATATATATCTATATTTATTATATTTTTATATATTATATTTGATATGTTTATTAATTTTCTTCGGGGTGGGTAGGGTTTAATCGGGTTTTTATTAAAATTTTAAGATCGAATCGGAGTCGGGTTATACTTTTATTATATCGGGTCGGAATAAAAATATATTAAACTCGGGTCGGGTCGAATCGAAACTTTAAATTTTCAGATCAGGTTCGGGGGGCCAAAACTCTCGTTGCCATCCCTAGTTGTTCTTTAGCCTGCTTAGATTCCTTGTGTTTCATATATATGGCATAGATCTACTTATGCAAAATGTAAAACTCATATTTTACAAGTTATGTGGATCGTTGGATGGGTGAAATTGATGGTTGAGATTAACTCTATATTTTTTAAGTGATAATCTTCATATAACCTTCGGTTAATCTCAGTCATCCATTTCACCTATCCAACTATCTAAAAAATTTGTTTCATTGCTATTTTTATTTAGGTAAAATACATTGATGCTCATTAAATTAAATTGAAATCATTTTTTAACTACTAAAGTTTCAAAAACTATAAAAATAATATTAAAATTTTGAATCGGTTACAAGATTTTTATTAATTATTTTTTAAATTTTAGGAAATGTTCATCAAACTTAACTAACTACTACAAAATGATCACTAAACTAAATTAAAATGGTCTTTTTAATTATTAAAATTTCTGAAATTTCAAAACAATTATTTAACTTTTGAATCAGTTATGAGATTCTCATTAATTTTTTAAATGTTACAAAATGCTCATTGAAAATTTATCAAAGTGTTACAAAATGGTCACTAAACTAAATTAAATGACCTTTTTAACCATTAAAGTTTCTTGAATTATAAAACAATCATTAAACTTTTGAACTAGTTACAAGATTCTCATTAATTTTCTTTTCAAAGGTTACAAAATGTTCACTTAAAATTATCAAATTGTTACGAAATGGTCATTAAATTTATCAAGTTTATAAAAAAATTATCACTAGTTGGGACTATTTTGTAACTGAATAAAAAATTTACTGACTATTTTATAACTCTCAAAACTTCTATAGCCAAAAACTCATTTTAACTTAGATTAATGACCATTAATATACTTTACCCATAAAAGTTAGGTTACGTGGAAGAGATTATTGAGCCATCGTACCTGTTTTGTAGAAGTAAATTCATTCATTTGACTTAACATTCTCGGACAGCTACATCTGTAATTAAATTTGGTAGTTGAATATTCTTATTGTATTTATATATGTTATTAATGAATTTTAGATTTTTGTATATTTATATTATGTTGAGTTATATTATTTTTTACATTTACAGCTACAAAATTACTAGGTTAGCTTTCGATAAAATCTGCGTTATGAAACAAAGTAATTCACTGTAACTAAAAAATCAGATAATAAGAAATAGGGAGAAGTAGAAGATAGAAATAGAAAGAAAGATATTTATTTTTTCACAATAAGCATGCCCTTCTATTATGATATTTTTCTTATATAGAGAGCTAAATTCTCAAACCATCATAATACGGACAGAAAAAATAGGGAGAGAAAATTTACTCTTAATGGTTAGGAGCCCACGACCTAAGGGATAAATGAGGGTATCAACTAAGAGCTTTAACCACTTGCTCTAAAGATTGTTAACGTGTGATTAAGATTTAATCCAATTTAATTTCAAATATAATTGAGATTTATATAATTATTAGATATGAGTGATTGGAGACAAATAATAACTCTTCATATTTAAACTATACAATCTAAAATTTAAATTTCTAACCCGAAAACTCTAATCCCTAAACTAAACATTTAAACCTTAAATTTAACAAGTTTGTAAGCGGATTAAATTAATTTGAACTATCTTTTGCCTGCGCAGTGTATTTCTTTCTTTTTTTTACTATTTTAATATGACTGATAATATCTATTTTTTAGTATGCCCTTCACAAAATATATCATGCAAACAATGTTGCTTGAACCTAGATCTTCTAAGAAGAATAATGTTATCTTTTCTATTGGTACCACTCAATGATTGTGTACTTCCCTATTATCGGGTAGTTTAAATGATGGCTGTGGCTAACCCCATCAACATGTTTCGTCCATTCCCATCGTCTTAAAGCTCAGCCAATGGTGTTTTCATGTCTGACGTCAGGTGTCCTGTCAGATTTTGAATTTGCACTTCAAATACAAGATGGTAATTTTAGTAGGTGTTACAAAGGAGTTGCCTTTTTTTTCAATTGATTTCTTCCATGGATTTACCTTTAATTAATACTAATTTAAATGATGAATATTTAAGGGAAGGGGTCTCAACTCTCAAGTGATTAACGTTAATTTAATTACCAATTGATTAGCTAGAACTGAATTTAAATTTTAAAAAGAAGTAATTGATTTCCCATTGTTTTCACATATATTTGCATGCCTAACAGGTACACGAAGAGTTTGAGTTTAGAATATATATACAATTGACGCTAAGGATTGATGCAAAATATAAATGTTTAAAGGTAGAGAAGACTTCATAATTATTTTAATTTTTTTAAAAATTATATTTAACGAAATTAAAATAAATCTTATGTGTGGGACAAGAGCTCCTTCCAGAACCAATGTAGGTCCGTCTCTAATTGATGCATTGGTCTATTCATAAAATACAACTTTATTGTTTTATATTTTGAAAAATGTTGAGCTGTGGATTTTACAGAAGTTTGATCAAAGAATGATACCTGAAAGATTATTATATTAGATTCAGAAATTATTTACAAATATGGAATCAGATTAAAAATCATTAACTTCCTACTCAAGTAAAAACTGCAACAAATTATCATTTCCCAAAGGACAAAGAATGGCCAATGATGCCAAAGGCTGTGATTCTATGTTAAATGGAAAACCCAGAATTAATATGGAGATATATTGAGAAAAAAGCTGAGCACAAGCAAAATACATGGTTATTTTAACACAAACTAATGAACATTTGTATATACACACACATCTATATCAGTATACAGAATAATTCTAATCCTAGGTTACAAAGTCACATACAGCTTTACCAAAGATGCTTAATATAAAAGAATTGTAAGGATTTTCTTCAGAGACTTAACCTTAAATCCAAAGGTAAGCTTGAAGAAGATGAACCATTTTCAATAGGAGCAGGCAAATTCAGGTCCAATCCACAATCTTCCTTTGCTGCCAAAAGGTTGAGCCCTTGGTTCAGTGATGTCTCATCCCCTTTCTCCCAATGGCACCTCTTATGCCCACCTAAGGCTTGACCGCTAGAGAACACCCTCAAGCAAATGCTACATTTGTGACCCCAAACCACCATCAACTTGTTACTATCTTCCACATTCTCTCTCGCCATGCCTTCGTCATCGCCGCTATGAGCATCGACGGCATACTCGTTGCTTCTTGTTATCGTGAAACACCCCTTGACGTTCTTGTGGCTAGCCCTATGGCCCTCCAATGCTTGGCGTGACCCGAAAACCTTCTTGCAACTCGAGCATTGGAACCGGAAGTTTGCACCCAAATGTTCTGCAAAAGGATCAGTTTCTTGAACCCCAGGTCGGTAACTTGTACCGCATTCGCTCTCGTGGGTGGGGGCACCATTAGCCAGCATCAATAAGGATGCTGCGATTTCATGATCGTCCTCCGTCATCAAGGCCTCTACATTATTTGTCTGTTTCACAGGCCGGAAATAATTTGGAGGGGGGTTAATTCCACGCCACTGTCGCTCGGGGTGACATCGCATGTGACCAAAAAGTGCTTTCCATGACCAAAATTTCTTCCCACATTCACTACAAGGTGGTGTAATCTTCGGTGCATTAGGGTCAGGTTTTTTGGTATATTTAGGCCTGGAAACGGTGGTAGAACAAGTTGGAAATCCACCAACATCGATCTTTATCAATTTGGACCGTTTCTTCCGGGGTTTCGGATCATGATTCACAGCATTGCTTGACGAAGAAGGAAAGTCTGGGATGTTATGTTGAGTAACAGAAGAAAAGAATCGAAACTCAGGATCAGAATCTGCATTTTCGTCCATTTTCAGAACAGAATGAAAAGAGAAGACATCAAACAGACAATGGAGAGTTGAAAGAGGGAAAAATTGTAAAAACAGTTGAAGTCTTGTTTATGTAGGAGTGTTGGCAGTTACTAGCGTTATGGGACAGGGAGGGGAATTTATCAAGTGGGCGGTTCTTTTCAGTTGGATGTTGGAAACATGGGGTGATTACGTTTGGATTATGCTTCATCGCTTTTCACTAAGCATAAAATGTTTCTTGGCCCTCACGATAGAGCCTATAACCATGCGACTTTGCTCATATGAGTTGGAAATTTTATATAATCTAAGATTCTCTTTTGTTTCGTCAAAAATAACTTCCCGAAAAAATACATATATATATTTTTAAAAAGCATACACATTATATTTGTCCGAGGCCGATATAGTTAATCCCAAAAATTAAATAGAAATCAATGGTAATTTAACAGGAAGGGCTAGGCTTAATGGCAGAAACTTAGAGAGGATCATTTCACCACAATATGACAGCACAGTTAGAATTTGATACCGTCCCATAGCTTTTGCCAAGAAACATATACAGAAGATAATCCAAGTTGAAAACTGCAGTAAAATACCAGATTGCCATCCCCACAGTGAGAGAACTGCAGAAAAATACCTAGGATGACTGGAGAACGAAACACACGTGCAAGTTAGTGCGCTCACTCTCTATGGACGGGTTATGACTTTTACTACACTTACTACCTTGCAATCGATGCCCTTTCATTTGCATGACTGATCTGTTTGAGTGAAGGGTGCTGTAGCCATCTTCGTAGTTTTTCCAAGGACATTTAAAATGCCGACACGCTGCAACTCTTTTGCTGGGGAAAAGCAAATATTAATTTATAATCAGATCCATGATGTACAGATACAGTGATAGATGCTAAGGGTAAAGAAAGAAAAGAGAGAGAAGAGGAAAAAGGACACAGATAAATTACCTTCCTCCAGTGAGAGATGAATTGATCTTTTTTCCAGCTCAACGGCATGTCTGCTGAGTTCAACTGCAGAGAAGCATCGCAGCACTGACAAGATAACAAGAATAGGATGGAAATCAGTATTGTAAGAGTTTTATAACTGAAAAAGTAGAATATGGTATTCATGACATGGACATACTCTGGGTATAATCCTCTCGATCGGATTGGTCCAACTTTTTCAGTAGCATCTGCAATTGATAATATCGCTCTTCCCAATGAAGTTTTCTAATTCCTTTCGGACTATTGAACAAAGGGGAAGCAGCAACAACTGGATGTTGATTGGATTCTAAGGGTGTTAACTTTGTAGCAGACTTCCCAAGAGGTAAAGGTATTGAAGGTTTGGCAGATGAACTTGTCAAGGATGCCATCGGAAGTGGTGTAAATTCGGGAACACAAGAAACTTTCGAATCCTTTATTAGGGATTTTAGTTGGTTAATTTCCTCTAGTTGTGTAACTTGCCTCATCTGTTGGCAATTACTTGTGCCGATACAGTCAAAAGCACTGCTTCTGCCCAGTTCGGCTTCACATTTTCTCCGGACATAGACAAGGTGCCTGTTTGCAGCCGTGTAGCTTGGAGATTGGCATTGCGAGGGGCTCAGAGGACATTCAGGAGAAGCTCTCTTAGCTCCAGAAACCTTGATAGGATCAATACAAGGTCCTCTATCTTTAGAAAATGGGGAGCTTCCTGTGGAGTTGGGCACAATTCTATTTTGGTTCTGGAGATCTCTCAATGGGGTCTTCTTTGCACCAACTGAACATTGCTTATCACAAGCGGGTGAGTTATTCTCCGGCTTCAGGAGTCCAAACTCACTGAATTTAGAGTCTAGCGTCTGTTGAACCATCTGATGATGTTTGATTCCAGTAAGAAGATCGTGATCATAATAAAAGAATCCAAATTAAAACTAATAACTAAATATACATTCTGTAATCTGAATGACTGAATATAATTTTTACAGAATCTAATACATACAGCTTTCCATAAACAACCAGTTGAACTCAGATTTGGCTTAAAGTGGAAATAACTATCAAGTCAAACTATGCACATTCCAAAGCAATAATCAGTTCCGAGTAATAGATCTCTCAGGAAAATTGAATAATTGATCACGTACGAAAAAGGATAACCAAGCATACCATAGCATCAATATTTGCACAAGAAGATCAATAAAGTTAAGGTATGAAACTATAAGGATTGGTCGACCAAAGTATCAGTACTAGGGTCATAACTTGGAACCAATTTAAAAATGGAACTTTGGTCATTTGAGAATGGAATTCATACTAAAATACATCTCAAAATGAGTCATGTTTGAAATCAATAATTTTTGTTTTCAATTCCAAACATCATAACTGCAACGAGCTCTGAAAAATTGATATCTTGGCCTATTATAAACAGTGATGCAACATAACCCAATAGATACATTCTCATGCATTTTGGTTCAGCTTTCTTTCCACAGAAATAGGAAACAAATTTCACATTGCAAAACAAGAAGCAATTGAACAAGGAATACTTTCACTAATAAATGACAAAATTGTAGATTACACCAACCAGAAGCAGAAACTAACACACAAAATCAAGGAATCAAAGGTGAAGACAAACATATGCACAGTAACAACAGCATTCTTCCAATTTCCTCAAATTCTATCAACAAAAGCACATACCAGATTGCAAAATTTTAAAGACCCAGTAACCTGAGTGTTTTATTAAACACAAATTAGTCAAATTTTTGGGACATGAATTCTGTGATATGCATTGAAAGAATACCCACTGAATCAAAATACAGAAATTTGAACAAAAAATCGAAATATTTATTCAATGCTATCAAAGTTCATTGAGTCATTTTCTGAACACTCAAAATCACCAAACAAATAAAAGAGAGAGAGAAGAAATGGGTTAGGGTGATTGAAGTGATATAAATGAAGAAAATCTAGAATTAAAACAGATTCGCACAAGACATTTACCTTAGCTCATTGAAAAGGCGGAGGAAGATAGGAAGATAGGTTTCAAAAGCAAGCAACTTTCAACTTTGCCTCTAACCAAGTAGTTCAATTTAGTGTGTAGTCCTTTCTACTTTAATTTTGTAAGTTTCTTTAACGGGTCTTAGGAAATTTCGACGCCACACCCCTAATCTTTGGAGTATTTACTGAAATTCCCCAAACTTTTCCAACAGTTGTTAATAGGAAAAATGATAGTTTACTTCATTGTATTATATTGAAGATATCATTCATATACTTTTAGTTTGGGTAATTCAGAAGCTGAAAAGTGATTTTTTTTTTATCAATATCCTTTTCTAAATCGGCATGGTGTTAGATCATATAGTTCATATGGAGTAAACTTTAAATTTAACAAACTTGTGTAGATTTACAGACTTATATAATGATTTGATTTCACCTTGCATTGTTACTATAAATGGTTCGTTTATTAGTTTGATTGTGTTTTGTAATGGTTACCATAATTATAATCTTCTAGGATATGTATCACGTGCTAGAATTTTTGTTGTTGTTGAAAGGAACTTGAACGAAATTTCTAATATTATGATTATTAATATAACTCTCAATCTCATTCTAGCAGAGTAAAGCTATTGGAGTTTGTTTCTCCAAACAAATAATAAATTTCAAACAGAAGTGGATGGATTGGCGCGACAAAAGAAAACCTTATGCACATAAATGCATTTTTGAATGAATCCGATGTTTAAATCAGTTGATTCATAACACAATCTCTTCCTTGTTTTCAGGCTGCTGCTACTACCTAATGCTTGAATAGCTGAGTTGCAGTTCATCGACTTCATACTCGATGTTCGACTAAAATTTCCTGTAAAATTCATAACATAAATCAACAATGCTGGAAGCATCCTTTTGAAGTTCTAAAAATTAGGGATAAAAAGAATAATCCAAGGTGTATGTATGTACATAGGGGCAAGTGCGTGGACAGTAGATGGATCGATCCAATCATGCATAGAGGCCTATATCAAGTTCAATGGGTATATCAACGTGTTTACTAGCTCATTAAACAGTAATCACGCCCGAAAAGGAATCAGCATAATCTGTGGTTTGCTAAGGCAGCAGGCTAAATCAACTAATCTTATGTCTTACATGAGAGTTCTTCAAATTTAAATGCATTATATTGAGGAATTACGGCCCGGGATTCCCCAGAAGCCTCTCAACCGCAGCATGGACATTTCCAGCAGTGGCGCGCAGTGATCTGATATTCTCCACCGTATCATAGAATCCCATTTCTTGGAGTTGTGATAATTGTGTAGCATACAGTTCTTCTGGTGGAACTGAAAACGAAAGATGATAAAATTAGCAGTGACCCAAAAGTATAGCAAATCTGATTCATAAAGAAGCGGAAACATATAAGAATGCTAACCATCAGGTTGGTTGGGAACACTCAGGCTACCAGCACCTAGGCCACCAAACATATTCATCAAAGACTCCAAACCGGCTGTACCTGGAGCTCCTGAGAATGCAATTAAACCAAATTAGGTGTAAAACCTAAAGATATATGAAAGAAGAGTTGGTAAAGGAAAGTGGCAAAGCAAACTAGAGAATGTCCAAGACGGTTCGAGGAAGTACTCTTCATGCCCCTTGTAGAGAAAATATATAAATACAGTTTGGAGTTGTTTTTAATTCTGTACCTGTAGTAGCACCGGTCTGTGCTGAATCCCTGCAAGAAAATCAAGAAGTTGTAATCATCAAAGCATGAATCATAACAGCACATTAAAACCTAAGAAGCTGAAAATATAAACATCTTAGGGCCACATTACCATATAAAACAGAGAGAATTTGATTCTATTTTGAATTTCCTTGGAAGGCCCAATATAAAAAATAATTTACAAATAATTATCTAATACAGTTGCATAAGGTACAAGAAATCTATGCTCAATGTGGAAACCAGACATTAATTCACTTCAGAAAACAAGTCTGATATTTTCAACTGCAGCATGTATTGTACTTGGGACAACCTAAAAATGCAGGAGTTGAAAAAGGCAATTGAGATTTATGTTACCAATGGAATAGACAGAGGTACTATGTCTTACTGTGTTGATTGCTGTTGATTGAGCTGGGGCAGAAGTGACTGCTGTAGAGCTAGCATTTGCTGCAAGAAATAAAAGAAACCAAGGTAGGTAAATTTAATGTCAAAACAGTACTTGAAAATAAATCAAATAATCTGATACCATCCAGCAGGGCAGCCTTTACATGCCTAGAAGACCATATCAGCTAGGTGCCCTTATAGAAAAGAAAAATTCAAAACCATAAAATCATGAAAGCATTTAGCATTCATGAAGAGAACTCAAAGATGCATACAGCATATAATATACCTGCATTGTCTCAGGGGAAAACATCTGACGAAGTACTTCCGGGTTTTGCATCATTTCTCTTAATTGAGGATTCAAATCAAACATTCCACGTAGTTGTGGGTTCATATTCATAATCTAAAAGGTAAAAAAAAAACAGATTCTTAACAAAAAGAATATAAGCAAAATGAAAATCTCTTAACTGAAGTGATTCTTTACAGTACCTGATTCATATATTGGGGATTAGATGCTATGCTCTGCATCATCTGTGATACAACAGGGTTTTGCAACAATTGAGTCAACTGAGAAGCATCTGGCATTCCATTCAACATGGGTGGCATATCCGGAAGTCCAAGGCCTCCAAGACCATCAAGGCCTGGTGCCCTAGCACCCAAAGCAGGATTTGACCTTGTAGTAGCATTGGTCTGGGTCCCCCCTGACAATTTGTAACACAATATTCCAAGAAAGGTTTAGATATTCTACTTCACCATATATTATCTTTCAGGGTGGAGTAGGGCAAATCAGCTTTAACTTACAACACATTTTTTTGCTATGATAAAAAAAAAAGATTATAGGAGTCTCAAACATATCACTCATCCCACGACCGAACAACCTTAGTACAGCATTCCATTTTAACCAATTCATATATTCTATTTCAGTCAAACATACCGATTCCATGCATCAACCGTGATAAAAGATTATAGGACACGTCACTTTAACTCACTGTAAAAAATTTCCAAATAAGAAAGAATCTGTAATTCATATTGCAAAATTCAAGAGAAAAGATAAAAATTCATAACCATGAGATCAAAGATGGAAAACAAACCATACTTAGATAACTCTCAATCAAGTCATTCACCCCACAACTGAATAAACTTGGTGTGGTGTTTCATTTCAAACATTGATCAAATTCACATAACCACAGTTACTTAGACCATCAGCTTTCAGAATCACGTTTCTTCAATTTATTTATTATCAAGCAGTAGCATTTTGGATTCTACTCTGCCTTTCTTCTCTACAACAGAAATTGCATGTGCATATAATAAAAAATGTGAACATTGGACCACAGAGTACGGCTAGAAGGAAATATGCTTTAATGAGGTACATAAGGCTGAAACTTACCGCCACCAACAGTGTTGCCCCAAGGGTTAGGAAGAGGATTTGTGTTTGGGGAATCTTGTCCCTGAGTCGTTTCAGAACCATGTGCAGAAGTGTTGTTAGGAGAGGCCCTCGCTTGAGAATCACCTACATTGCCCAATAAAGCTGCAAATGGGTTTGAAGTTGGACTATTTCCATCATTTCCAGCTGTAGTCGTAGCATTCATAAATGGCTCCTGAACATTTTCATACATACGCCTGAGCATGTTAAACCCCTCGGGAGAGGATTCAATATTACTCATAGCCCTGTCAGTGTTTCGCATCATTTCACGCATGAGTTCAGGGTTCCTTGCAGCTTCTAATGTCTGTCGAAGAATTCCAGGATCATCCCAAGCTCCGGATTCTGATCAATGATCTCACGCATTTGGGGATTGCTTGCAATAAAACTACGCATTAACTCTGGGTTATTCATCAAACTTTCCACAGCTGGTGTATTCATTAGTTCGCTCATCATGTTCGGATTTTGAGTTAGTTGTTGCTGCACTTGCTCAAATTCAGGAAGTCCAGATCCAAACAAACCAAAACCTCCATTTCCACCAAGTGCATTAAGTCCAGGGAATGAGGGTAGTCCCACACCAGAACCCTCATTAGAACCAACACCATGCGTGACCCCTGGTGTAGTATTAGGAGTTCCAACATTTGTGGTAGCCGCAGGAGGTGGTACAGATGAAGATGGGGCAAAACCACGAACCATGTGGACAGTATGATCAGCTTGCAAACCTTCAATAAGGGCAAAGACAGTGAAGAGGTTGAGCAGTCGTTAAGTATTTGCGCAAAATCTAAATCTGGGTGTACAAATTACAAAGTTGCTTTTAACCCTCATATGAAATAGATTTATCTTCTATAGTAATCATTACATACACATTAATTTATAAATTTTAGGCATTAAGGTGTCATGATAGTGATTAATAATCTATGAAACATATTATGATGCATCATTAAGTTACCAAATACAGTTACTCTAGTCACTTTTGTTTTCAGATCTCATGTAAATGTTTTGTATAAAGAAGGAAATATTCTATATAGCATCCCATATATATACTTACGAACATACATACGCAAATATATACATCAAGACAGATACATATATATATACATACGAACATACATACGCATATATATACATCAAGACATATAGCATCCCATACATACGCATATAAATAAATGTCAAAAAGAACAAAATCACCACATTCTCAGACAACAACCTAATTTGGTAAATCAAGCGTTCTGCTGATACTTTCAAATCTTATAATTTGTACTTCGTTTTAGAAGTTTCACCATTTTCAGTTATTTTTCTTATACTTCTACGAAAATGGAAATACCAAAAACTGAAAAACAATCTAAAATTATTTTTAAAATAAAAAACACTGAAGGCGATTAAAACTTACCATAACTTTGAAGGGCCTGGTCGTCCTTCAAGATTCGGCCTTTATAAATCAAACGTTGCTGGTCAGCTGGGACATCGCAACTCTGAGCCAAAACAGATTTGAAAACTCCAACAGTTGATTCGAGGCTGGTCCTCACCGAAAATTTTGTACCACTCGAGCAGCGGATGTTAACCATCACTCCGTCATCTTCTCCTCCAATGGTACCGACTCGTGACTCACTCGAATCGCCTTCCACACCCATATTCCCCTCTCTCAGATCGATCAAGGAACGTAACCCTAGAAATTTGGATAAATACGAAAAAAAGGAAAGAAATTCCTTTCCCTTTACTTCTATATAATTTTGTATGCTACTCCATTTCCTTTCTATTTAGGAGATTAAAGTAAAATTTAAAAAAATAGAAATATTAAAGAATATGGGAGATTTTGTAAAGAACCCCCTCTCACCCAAAAAAAAAAAAGATTTTTTAGGTTTGAAAAAAAAATCCAATCATAACAAAGTTTTGTTTGGGTTTATGTAGAGCTGTAAACGAATCGAACGTTTTGTGAATTGTTCGTGAATCGTTCGGCGAGAAGTTTATTTATGTTTATTTATTTATTAAACGAACGAATGTGGCTGAAAGTTTTTGTTCGTTTAATTAAATGAATGAACACGAATAAATGACTCGTTCGGTTATTTACGTAAAATAATTTGTTCATTTGTTTATGTTCATTTAAACTTATTTACATATACTCACCCAACAACCCACTATCCTTTTCATTTCACGATAGATTGAAAAAACTAAATTGTTTTTTGTTATGTCTTCTAAGTTCCACCCCATCCCAGCATTTGCACCACTAGGTCATCAAAGACCAGCACGATAAATTCATTCGTTTACGTTCATTTATGTTCGTTTATCATTTTAACGAACGAACATGAACGAATACGAACAAGCTACATTCCTTAACGAACGAATACGATAAAAAATTATATGTTCGGTTAAAGTTAAACGGTCGAACATGAACAACCCTCGTTATGTTCGTTTATAGGCCTAGGTTTATGTGTTTTTCAATGGCTAAGAGTAATAACATATACTATCATATAATTACAAGTATTTTTGAAGGGCAGAATGTCATTTTATCTATTTTGTAACTTTTGAAAGTTTAATAATTAAAATATCATTTTAGCATGATCTAGTGATCATTTGTGTATTTTATTATTATTTTTTAATCTTGTTAGTATCTGTGAATATTTACTGCCATGTGTCAAGATCAGACGACCCGTGGCGAATGAACAAGACTATGAACAATATAACACGAAGGACATCCGGCGATTAACGAGACAATACACGTGATAACTACGGACCATGTGTAAGATTGCTCGCAAACCGTGCAACATCCTCCACAACCTGTGGCGAATAGGCAGGACTACAAATAACATCGTATCCAGCGATCATGTGACTACGCACGTGATCTCTACAGATGGCAGGGAGAACCTAAGACGTGACGATACATGTGATCCACATCGATACCAAATCACGACAACTCACTAAAACAATAGTTTCCCTCAATTGACACGTACTTTACTTCATCTAGACCCTTTATAAAGAGTCATACACTCCCAAATAGAGGTTAAGCTCTACACAACTCAGACCCAAACTCTAAAAACTCTCATTTCTGTAATCAATAATTGGTGCGGTGAGTGTGAATAGATCACGTGAGCCCTTCAGATCCTCAAGCACTCCAAATCCTAGTTCTTTTCTTTTTTCCCCAACTCTCTACGCCAATCTTTCAATGGGATGGAGTTACGGACCTTCAGTTCCCTGTTTAGTCTTCAGTACGATTCCATTCAAGAATGAGTTCGTCTCCCTTTCTCTATTTTTGGCGATACCCAGTACGAATCTCTCTCGCATGTTGTTGAAGAACAAAACTTGTGGGTCTCAAAAACTTCAAGCATTTCGTCAGGCATCAGTCTAGACAGGTTGAAGCAGATGAGTTCTGGATCTGCATGTTTTTGGTTGTTTCGTTAATTCTGAGTCCGCATGTTTGATTAATAGAAAGAATTGGTATGCATGTTTGATTAATAGAAAGAATTGGCGTTAGATCTACATTGTTGATTTCTTTTTGCTACTTGAGTCGTTCGCTGCTAAAATATATTTAGGACCGAGGAACACAGTGCAATGACGATATTTAGCCTTGGAACTGGGTTGAGAATAAATCGAGTTGTTTTTCATAGGACATGAACATTGAATCTTGATTTCAGTTAGATACCAGGAAATTGGTATGGTTTGAGGGACAAAGTTTGTCTACCTGTTTATCGGAATGTTTCTGTGTTCAAAAGTTTTGCAGGTTTATTGCATTTCTGAGCAACCTGACAAAGCTTTGGCTGTGTTCAATAAAATATTCAAAAATGAATGTAACCCCTCGACCCGGCCTAGTCGCAAGACCGAACCGAACGAGTCACATTAGGTTTATAGAAGTAAACTATGAAGATAAGACTTGAAACACGTCCATTTTTATTTCTTTTATCTTGTCTAGATGCATAATTATTGTCCTACATGTACATACTGGACTCAGGTGAAAAACCAACTCAATCGAGCATCAAATCGATATCTAATTGACCATGATTGTTGTTTAGGGACCAAATTGCAATTTCATAAAATTACAAGGACTTTAATCCAATTCATGTTACCAACCTTTAATTAATCAGATTGCATGCCCATATGTCAAAAGTCTGATCAAAAAGATCATCCAATCTCAATCAATCGCATCACCAATATTCAAGGACTAAAATGCAAGAAAATAGAACTTTAGAAGATTCCAAAATAACCAAATTAACTACCACCGTACACATACGGACAAGAGTGTTTCGATACACCTTCAATATTATAAAAACCCAGAATTCCAGTAGCTAAAACCCGTTCTGATACGCCCCCACGTATCGAAACGCCCTTCATGAAAATACTGTACCGTATCGAAACGTTTTCACGAGTACCGAAACACTGGCCAAATTTGCCTAGACCTATACCGAAATAGTTTCCCACATACCGGTACGCTAAGCCTGGAATTACTTACTTGTATAGAAATAGGAACACCCGTACTGGTACGCCTGGACCTGAAATGTCCATTTTTACTTGTTTAACATGCTTTTGACCAAACCAAAACATCCTAACGTGCCCCTAACACACATCCAACATATTTCAAAGTCAAACCACATCATTACATCACAGATTCAACATCATTTTATGGCATCTTGCATCAAATGTAAATCTATAGGCATGCAACCTAGAAAACCAAACAAGTAAAACATGAAACTTCAAACCATCACCAAAGACAATCCATAATGGCCATTTACAACTCAAGAGCAGCAAAACAAACTTGCTCAACAGGGAGTTCAACAAAATATCTCCCAAATAACAACGGAAACCCCCATTGCCCTTATTACTTATAGTCTAGTTCAAAACATACTTTGGTTACCAAGTTTTGTACCGATCCCTTGCTTCTCGCTGCCTTCTAATACCTTAATTATCTTCATTGATGGACAAAGAGAGCGTAAGCACACTAGGCTTAGTGAGGAGTGCTCAAAAACAACACACCATCAATGCTTTAAAACCATTTCTCAACAACACTATGAAATCTTATTTCAATCCATGTTCAATAACATTTAAAACATTATCATGCCTTAAAAACCATGCGCTTAGCATCTTTAAAAACCAGCATAATAAACCATATGCAACATGTATCATTAACCAGCAGCAAATCCCATTGCTAAACCTCAATTTAAGCCTTCCCATGCATAACAACTATATGCAAAGCTTAAAGAGTAAACATGTATAAATCTCATTATACAACATAAACCTTTCAATGATACATCAACAATTATATTGGCTCACAAGTGATCATAACCAAGTTCCTTTACCAAAATAGTTCATCAGATACACGGATTCAAACAAATGTCCTTGCAACACTTCAAGCCATCTCAACCGAAATAACGATACAATCACAATTGCGGTACATTACAACCGGATACACTTTCAACCCACGGGGACACCATGATAGAGTAGCGCAAATTTGAATAAAGAGAAAAACAAAATAAACCAAAATAAAGAACAAATCTAAAAATTCATATTTGCTTATGGTGGTGGCGTCAATGGAGGAAGCTTGAATATGTGGAGATGGCGTGATGAATTGATAGTTGTCCTCGGTACCCTCTTAGACACAATTATCTAAGCAAGCAACCTCAAGCGGCTCTAACCCACCCTCCCAAACGCTTTTGTATGGGCAAGCAGGAGTGTGAAGATCCTCAACAACAAATCCCGGAGAACTTGAAAATCGATTTGCTTCTAAAACATAAGATAATGTTCTTGCAAGCTGGAACTCAAAAGAGAATTTTATTTAATCATTCAAATCTGAATTACAATGTGGGTGAAGCCTCCTTTATATAGGCCATGGAGAAGTTCTAATCCTACTAAACTTAGGAATTAAATACAATAAATAAATGCTAAAATCTAATCTCCTAATTAGATAAGTAACTTCTAATAATAAATAAATGCTAAAAATAAAATCCTAATTAATAAATCTGATCTTGATAGATATTGCAGAATCCTATATTGATTTAAATTACAAATGATTAAATAAAATCTTGAAAATTCGTAATTATCCAAAAATCCCGTATTAATCCCGTATAGGAATTTCTGCATGCGCTGTCTTCACTAAAATAGACGTATCTTGAGATACAAATGTCCGATTGAGGCTTTTCAAGATGCGTTGGAAAGATAATTTGCAGCTGGACAAGTTTTAAGAAGACATGTTGACCTATAAATGCCTGGATCCCATCCAAAAATGCATCGCAAGTTGACTGATGTTTCTGACTTGTAAAGCAATTTCAACTTCTTTTCCAAGATGATTATTTTGACCCCTCTCATGCTCGTATCATTCCCCTACTCCTCAAAAAGATTCACCCTCGAATCTAGATCGGTAAATGGAGGAAGTTCATCAAAGTACCATAGAAGAGAAGACGTCTTGAAGGATCCTTTTGCAGAGTCTCTTTTTGCAATTTACAAGTTCCTTCTCATTGGGATCATCACGATTGTTCTTTTGGTCGCAAAGTAACTTATTCTCATCTTCAAAATTGTTATTAATGCTAAAAGAGCATAAATAGAATTATGAAAACATTCAATGATACCTTTTGATTGTAAGGTACCTTCGTCGGTGTTTGTCATTTGATGATCATCTTGAATCGGAATAGTAGGTTCGCCACTGGAAACAAACACACTACTTATAATTTCTTCCTCATCAATAGGCAAGGTTAAACTCTCGATGGTATTGTCTTCCTCGTGTTCTTTAGAAGAACAAATTTCTTGATCATGCTCCGGATCACGGATTTCAATATCATTAGAAGACATGAATTCAGATAATATATCTCTCAAATTTTTTTCTTGAAAATAAAACTTATCCGGACAATCATATCCTGAATGATCTAGTCGACAACAATAATGACATCGAGTCCCCAAAAGGGTAAAATCCAATATGTTGCTCATTGACATCCTCAAGAACGACCTGAATCCGATACCAAATGATAGAGTAGCGCAAATTCGAATAAAAAGAAAAACAAAATAAACCAAAATAAAGAACAAATCTAAAAATTCAGATTTGCTTATGGTGGTGGCGTCAATGGAGGAAGCTTGAATATGTGGAGATGGGGTGATGAATTGATAGTTGTCATCGGCACCCTCTTAGACGCAATTATCTAAGCAAGCAACCTCAAGCGGCTCTAACCTACCCTCCCAAACGCTTTTGTATGGGCAAGCAGGAGTGTGAAGATCCTCAACAACAAATCCCGGAGAACTTGAAAATCGATTTGCTTCTAAAACATAAGATAATGTTCTTGCAAGTTGGAACTCAAAAGAGAATTTTATTTAATCATTCAAATCTGAATTACAATGTGGGTGAAGCCTCCTTTATATAGGCCATGGAGAAGTTCTAATCATACTAAACTTAGGAATTAAATACAATAAATAAATGCTAAAATCTAATCTCCTAATTAGATAAGTAACTTCTAATAATAAATAAATGCTAAAAATAAAATCCTAATTAAATAAATCTGATCCTGATAGATATTGCAGAATCCTATATTAGTTTAAATTACAAATAATCAAATAAAATCTTGAAAAATCGTAATTATCCAAAAATCCCGTATTAATCCCGTATAGGAATTTCTGCATGTGTTGTCTTCGCTAAAATAGACGTATCTTGAGATACAAATGTCCGATTGAGGAGTTTCAAGATGCATTGGAAAGATAATTTGCAGCCGGACAAGTTTTAAGAAGACATGTTGACCCATAAATGCCTGGATCCCATCCAAAAATGCATTGCAAGCTGGCTGATGTTTCTGACTTGCAAAGCAGTTTCAACTTCTTTTCCAAGATGATTATTTTGACCCCTCTCATGCTCGTATCACACCAACCCCAACCTTCGGTTAGATGCTTAATCCACTAACGGGAGTTTACGGTACCATATAACCCCTCTACCGTTAGGGTACTTGGATGGAGTTTACGGTACACGGATCAAAACCCTCAACATCCAATGCGACTTATTATAATGCACTATCAATCCTATGGCCGGCCAACTATATCCGATAACAATTTTAAAATCACATCACTTGCCAATATAATTAACCATTTACCATTTACCTCACTATTTTTCCAAGCATTAAACCAAACCGTTTTCAAAGCAATATGTCATGCTTTAAACCACAAGTATAAACCATATACTTACATGGATCACTTACCACGTGCATCCATCATCATTTTATGATCAAAAACAATATTTTACATACTTTAAAACATGCTTAAACAGTAGGTACAATGTAAACCAAGACAAGTGCATAAACCATTTCGTAAAAGCATGTCTGAGAGAGAAAACCACTTTATACTTCATTCCGAGCTTAAACCAACGTTTCAAGCTAAGTTTAAACTTCCATAAATCACCTTTAAAACATTTAAAAGCTGGAATTCACGTTCTCATTCACTGATACACGAAACTTTGATTCACCGACGCGAAATCAAGCATCTTAAGCCTCCAAAGCTTCCTCGATCGCTTCCGGATCAACCTCCCTTATTTTAATCGCATTGCAATAGAGGATTAATGCATCTCAATTTATTCTAAACACTACAACAACAAATTCTCACGGACTTCCACAATTCTCTCACAATTACTCAATCACAACAACCGAAATCATCATCTAATCCTTTCCAAAAACAACCTAGCCACAACCTAACAATCTAATACTTCCATAATCATCAAATAACACTTAAAAACATGATTAATTCATCCAAATACTTCCAGCAACTACACAGCCACCACAGCTCCACAAAAACACAAATCTAACTACCTTATCAACTAGGAATTCAAGTGTTTCAGGATTTCTTTGTTAAAATCAACTTATCAACAATATAATACATCCAAAATATGTTTAAAACAATCCTCAACACTGGAAAACATATCCAATTCGGATATTTCACTATTTCATCAAATTTACCCAATTAACTTAATTAATTCAATATAAAAACACAAAATCAGACTATAAATCATAAATCAAGGATCAAACACTTGGGAATATCAATAAAGAACCATTCAATAGAGGATATCACGGACCTTACCCCTATTGTGTGATTTCTCCCTCAATTGGCTTGTTTAAAACTAAAGAAAACACAAGATTTCAATAAGGTTTTGTAAATCAAAGATAAAGAATCATTTACAAATCAAGAAATCAAGAAAACAAGCCTTTCACCTCTGTGATTTGAAGAAAATAGGAGTGTTTGGCAGAAATGAAATGGAGAGAAAAGTTGAGAGAAAATTACGTAAATTTTCTTTAAAGTGATAACTAACTTTTAATAACTAAATTTCCTTTTTAATTAACTTTTAAAACACATGTTAAAATGATTTAATTGAAGGGAGAAATCACCAGAAAAAACTTGGTAAAATAGCTCCTTAAGAATTCTAAGAATTTGTTCCTTTTTATTTTAGTCACTTTTAAAAATAGTTTTCAAAAAATAGCATTTTCGTCACTAGCCAAAATGTCACACTTCCAAATCTCATTTTCAAAAATTGATTTCACCAATATTAATCATATATTAAAAGATGATTTTTAACAATTTTCCATATTTTTATCTTACCGAAAAATATATGGTCCCGAATCCGACTCGAATCCCTAATCCAGTCTACCGGATCGTCTAACATGCTACAAAACCCCAAAACCGGGTTACAATGAAAGAGTTGGACCGACTGCTGGAAGAATGCTAGAAGGATGTCAGTTCACAACCTAAAAACCTGCTTTACAGTTCTATCCTTGAACGTCTTGTTCGCAATGGCTCAATAGATACAGCTTGTTATCTTCTCTGAATGGTAATTCCCCATTACAGGTGTCGAAGGTCTGAGAAAAAACACTGAAGGTGATAAGACCAGAAAAAAAAACAATGGAAAGAGATCCAGGGGCACAAATGGATCCCACTGTTAAGTCTAAAATTTTCGAAGCTTCCGAGAAAGCAAGGCATTTAATTGGTAACAGGAAGGAATCACGGTACTCAAGATGTGGCAAAACGGATAAGGGGGCCGGGGGGTATCCTCTGATGGCCAGATGATTACATGGTTTCTAAGATCAAACAACAAAGTTCCAGGAGATTTACTTCCGGAAATGCAAATTGGTTAGCCATTCTGGTTTCCCTCTCAAAGCTTGCTTCCAAGTCAACAAATCCTCTTTCAGAACAAGTGGATGTACTTTTGCGATGTGTTACCCTGGAAGATACTAAGGATGAAGAGCTTTCAAATGCAACACCCTTGATATATAATAAGGCAATATTTTTAATTAATGGCATTCTTAAACTCAAGTCAATTGATATCTTTCTCTGTTGTTCTAGGAAAAGCAATAAAGCAAGGAGTTCTAAGATGGTTTTTGGTGCTGCTAGTAGCTCAAATTCGGCTGCAAATGACTTATCTAATTCTAGTACTTGGATTTCACTCTCTCCTACCTTCATCACATTAAAATGTGTTATCTATTGTGCAACCAACTGCGAGGAACATTCAGAGACCTGCATATGATGCTCATCCTGATTGCCTACACAGTGACTCTAGAGCTTCTATTTCTGAGGGGGGTCTCCTCCCAATAACATTGGCAACTTAGGTTTGCTTGAAGTCATTGAACTGATTTGACCTGAGCAACTATGAGTGTTTTTCAAGGAAAGCTGCAAGTGATTGACCTGAGCAAGAAAGTCAGTCAACATGACACAGGTAACATGTAAAATTTTCCAAGATTTTCGTATTTGACACTCACATTCGAAGCATGCTTAAACATATATTTCTCGCATTTTTTGGTGGAGGGGGTGACTCGGACATGATATTGTCGTCCAGGGGAACGTTGATCCCGATGTTCTTTTTGGTTCGAAGTGGTTCATCACCAATTGGATACATGATACCGCGACAAAAGCTGGTGAAGGTAAACATATATTGAATCTCGGTCACGGAATTAAAGTAGGTACACCCGAGGAAAATGCTGCCCATTTCTTTGAGGTTGCTAAAGCAATCAGGTACTAGAGGCGATACTGAATGTAACTAGTTTCCTACCAAGTTTATGCATCTTCAGGTTTGCTAGTAATGAAGTGTCCTAATAATGAATTTTTAGGCTTGCAAATCATCATAATATATACTTAAATATGGTTGGCAACTTTCACTAAATAACAAGCTTTCGGGTGAAACTCCCTTGGAGCACTGGGTGTGTTGAGGGTATTGATTGGATGCTCTGAGCCAGTGAAACTTGACTAAGAGTGAGATTCTTTAATTGATACCCCGTCACCACCAAAAAGAGAAAAAAAATCATAGCCTTTTTCAATTTTTTTCTAAATCTCCTTGAAAGATTTTGCTGCTTTTGCAAAAAGACTCAAGCCAAGCCATATCCATCATTTTGCTCTCTGTTCGTCAAATACTTGATTCAAGTAAAAGGATGTTTGTAAATGGAATGTGTTACCTGTTACCAGCCTACAACCCATGTGAGAAAGGGGCCATGGTGGCCGGAGAAGATGAACGTCGGTGAACAATGAACAATAAAATATGAAAAGCTACAGTTTAACGATAGAACAAAAATAATATTTTCAACAGATAACAATGTGTTTCTCTGTATTTTCTCTTATTCTTTTTAATCAAATGTGTATGAGATAAGCCTTTAAATAGGCTGATACAGAGTTTTAGTATAATTAAAATTATACTTTTATCTATAATTTAAATAATATTTATCCCTAATTTAAATAAGACTTCTAGTAAATTTAAACTATTGACTTAGAAATAAACTCTAATTACACATTAAATTAAACTCTAACACTTCTTATCAACTTACACTCCCCCTCAAGCTCTAACACTTCTTGGATAACTTACAACCCATTCATTGTAGTGCAAGGTAAGGTAATGTTCACATACGATTATCTGTATTCCAAATGGCCTAAACGTTATTGCTAGCTTAGATTTTGAGTCTACATTAGTATTTTGCTATATAGTTTTTTCAACGTCGGCTACACTGTCAATGCTAAGGATTACTCCAGTATGATTCGGCTTTACTTGTGCTGTTAGTATTTGTTATACTGCTTTCATTATTTTGTCGGTAGAGATGTTATTTGTTTCTATTACTAGAAAACCAAAGCCTAACATGAACCCTGTCCATTTCATTTCTGTCCCTAAAAAACTACTTCATCTCTACTGTTTAAATTCAAGAAACATATGATGCAATCATATCTTATACATATTAGCTTTGAACTAGATGCTTCTTTGCACTTTCAAGTCTCCTTCAGTTTTACGGTTGATTCTCCTGCTACTATAGCTCATATTCTGTGTTATATGCATCCGCGCTAATACATTCTAAATATGATACCGTTGAATGTGTACTTTGTCCTTATATATAAGCCAGTAAGTTTTCTGGTTTTATATCCTATGTTTGGAAGTTAAGATTACTTTATTCTGAACTTTTCGTTTGACATTGTAGTATCTCGACATTTACATCAATTGACAATTCATGGCACCGCAGATGTTTGAGCTTAACAAATGATAGATTTTCACGTATACATAGAGAAAATACATTCGAATTTGGGACCATATATGCAGAATCTCCAATCTGATTTTCAAGTCGTTCTGTTAACAATCTTTTTCTTTATGTTATTGGAGGGGGAAGAGGGTAAGATAATCCTAATAAATCTTTTTCCTTACATTCTAATCTTACATTTGCAGTAGTGACTGGATCTACTCAAAGTTCATGGTACTTCAATTCGGTTTGGTAAGACAAGCTGGATTTATTTTTCCAATCTATCATAACCTATTGTAATTGTTCACTTATATAGTTCTCTAATGAGTTGGGTTTAGAGAAACTTAGCATCACAATCAGTTTTTCTTGTAGCCTTATTGGAAGCAATCTACAAACATAGCATCATTCCAGGGGTTATTTGCCATATATTTATGACCCTGAAAATTTAAAATATAAACTATATATATGATTGCTCTTTCTCTGGTTTTGGCACTCACCTTTGATATTTTTTCGTTACTTCTCGCTAAGAACGCTCTGGCGGATAGCTCTCCCTCTCCAGCGAGTCTCATTTTCTGACCTCTTCTTGACCGACATTTTAACCTCCATGGCCAAGGTATGAACACCTGGCTTGTTCTATCTGTTCTTTACAAGCAAACTACTTGCTTTGTTTCTATTAGTTATTAAATTGTCCCAAGTAAAGGAACAATCTTGTGAAATGTTTTCTTCAACTGTGTTACTCATATGGATAAAGTTTAAATCTCCTGCTCGTACTACATGGTAACTACTTTCTTGATTTCCCGTACATTCTCGATCCATCATAATTTATTGTAATCATTTATTTATATAGTTCTTGAATTTGAAAGAGAGATTATGCAATGTTTCTATTTTAGCTGTGTATTAGAAGAAAGGAAGGGTCTTACTCCTTCATATCTTGATATGTGCGCTACATTGCTTAAATAGCGTTGTGATAGCTTGTCTTAACAAATCTGTTATTTTACATTCTTGCTCTCCTGCTCCGTAATTTCGTAATTATAAAGAAACAATGATCACTTATTGTGTCATGTGTCTCTCTATGCGTATGGAGAATTTGCGAACATAGTTAGCATCAAATTTTCAGGTTATACAAAGAGTTGCAGCTACTTTGCTGTGCATCAGTGATGAAGATCAGCAATGTTGGTAATTGAATCTCTTAATGAGGTATGGAAAATATATTGTATGTATCATTGTTGCCTGAGGATTGCCGCTTTTAAGAAGTGAGCATAAAGAAAGAATGGTCGCCTAGTCCTCCGCCACTTTTAAGAAATCTGCAAATGGACACCGCTTGCCGATCGCCGCTTTTAAGAAGTGAGCATAAAAAATGAATGGTCGCCTAGGCCTTTGCCACTTTTAAGAAGTGTGCAAATGGACACCACCTGGCAATCGCCACTTTTAAAAGTGTGCATAAAAGAATCAGCTTAACGGTCGCCACTCTCAAAGCAAGTGAGCAGTAAGAAAGAATGAATCGTCTAAGTGTCTGCCACTTTAAAGAAGTGTGCATAAAGGAATCAGCTTAACGGTCGCCACTCCTAAAGCGAGTGAGCATAAAGAAAGAATGGATCGTTTAAGCGTCCACCACTTTAAAGAAGTGTGCATAAAGAAATCAGCTTAACAGTCGCCACTTTCAAAACGAGTGAGCAGAAAGAAAGAATAGATCGTCTAAGCGTCTGTTACTTTTAATAAGTGTGCATAAAGTAATCAGCTTAACGGCCGCCACTCCCAAAGCGAGTGAGCAGAAAGAAAGAACGGATCGTCTAAGTCCGCTATTTTCAAGAAGTGTGTAGAAAAGAGCCAACATAACAATTAAAAGCGAAAACTCTTCTACGGCTAAAGCCAGTTAAGCAACACGACAATCCATGGGAAGAAACATCTGTGTAAATTACTCCAAGAGAGTAACGATGCTCGCAGATACAAATATATGAATAAGTAGATGATAATCAAGTTTTATCACACGCGGGAGGCAAGACTTCGTCCATTGAAAATTAATACATATATGAATACACAAAAAAGGAAAACAAACAAATGTTTGCTAGTTACTTCCTAGTAAGTGTGTATAGTAAAATATCCGGCAAAATAAAGGTTCGCTAAACATTTGTAATTCGCTTCCTGCGAACTGCTTTCTAAAAAGTATGGCACAAAATTCATGAATCACTATGATATATAATGCTTCTAAACTCAAGAATTTGTACCATAAAAAATATACAATGACAAAGATTACTCTACCTAGGGGTAAGAGTTCTTATATCCAAAAAATGGATGTGCGAACACGCAAGACAATATAGTTCTCTACCTATTTATCTTATAAATTTACAATATCATAAGTCTATATTTATATTTTGACATTTTAAAAGAAAGCATCATTTTAAGAATTCGTATAAAAATTAGAAGATGGGAAGCAATAAGTTCTAGGCTTGAGAATGTCACTTTATAACCTTCTCTCGTTTAGGGGCAAGAGTTAGCAATCCTGCTATAAGTTGGCGATGTCACTCAGAGTTAGCCAATGATTTAGCAATCTCGCTATAAGTTAGCGATGTCGCTCTAAGTTAGCAATCCCACCATAAGTTAGCAATCACTTAGGTTTCCGTCATTTTTAAGAAGTGCACAAATGGATATCGTCTTACGATAGCCACTCTCAAGTGAGTGAGCATAGAAAAAGTAATAATTCGCTCCTCTCCATCTCCCTACTTCTAACCCCACAGACGTGAAAGCGCAAAACCCTAGCTTTTCTTCCAACATTAATAAAGAAAATATCGACAATACTGAGCATAAATCTGAACTTCAAAAGCTAAGTTTGGAGCCACAGACAATGAAGAAGAAGAAAAGTGGATGTTACAATTCGAGAAAAAGTTTAGCTTGGGATCTCGCTTTCTTCACTGAAGAAAGTGTTTTGAATTCAACATAATTATCTTTGATTACTGGGAATTTTAGTAAGTTGAGTGGTGAGAAACTGTTGGCTATAGAAGAAGAGCCGGGAGAATTATTATCCATTGATTCACCGGATTTGCAAGCACTCGAAAACAATTTGTTTAAAGAGTTGCCATACAATAATATTAATACGAAAGACAAATAAGATTGCACGGCAGAAGAGTTAGAAGCATTGAGCCTCTTTTTCCATGGTGAAACAAAATGTGCTTTCAGTACATGATGTAAATAGAAGTGGTTTTAAGCCTGTGATATCTTCTGCTCATAAAAGACCTGCAAATGTGAGCAGAACAAAAGCAGCTGTTAAGGAGCCAACAATTTCTAAATTACCATCTCCAAAGTCAGGTTCCTCAACTGCCAGGAGTTCTCCAAACTTAAACAAACCAAAGAGAAATCAGAGCATTCAAGCAGCAGTCAGTACCCACAGAAGCATTGGATTAACAGGTTCCAACAAAAGTATTAGAAGTACTTCAACGGATGCAAAATCTGGTCTTTCTAGTAGATCGCCAATTAACAAATTTGCCTGCTATCCAGCCTAAAAGAAATGTGAAAAGTTCAGCATCAGCAAGTGATTCATCAGCACAGTCGCAACATCCATTAGTTACCAAGCCAGATAATGGCTTAAAGGTCAACCAAGATCCTGTTGTGGCTTCTGGTCATGGATCTATTAATCATGAAGCTGTTTGCAATAAAAATGCTTCTTTTCCTCAAAGTCACTGCCATATTAGTGGAAACACTCAATATTCGCAGCCACGGACGACAAAACCATCTGGCTTACGGATGCCTTCGCCATCGTTAGGATTTTTTACTCAGTCAAAAACTATTGCTTCACATAATATACAAAGCATAACTCAAAAATGCAAAAACCCAAAGTCTAATATTCCTAATTTTTTGAAACTAGGTGTCTTAAATTCTACTTTTGAGATCTCCATCTAAGAAAGTACATGCAGTGGCCAGTAATGTAGCAGCAATTAAAAATTCAAGGACTCCAAGCACAGAACCCTCTGTTCCATCAAGTGCTAGTTCCTTATGCAACGATGTCAGACCAAATTCAAGAGATAGTAAAATGCGGAGGTTGGAAATAAAGGTTTCCTTTAATTCTTACATTCATGAATTAACTAATAATCAACAGCAATTACTCACCATGGACAGTAGTCTTAAGCAGCAAAGTGAGCATGCAGAATTTCAGTGTAGTGATGACAAGTTACTCTTGCAAAGTCAATCCTCTGAACAAGTGAAATTAGATTGAGAAATGTGGATTGAAGCCTGATGATGCCAGCAACCAACTTTCAGGAATTGTACAGAATAATTCAATGACAGAAGATTTTGATCTCCTTATACAGTTGGCGTACAGTTGGTGTAGTAAAGCGACCAAAGACAATAGGTTCCCTAGCCATTTCCACAGTAAGTTGGCATAATAAGACGACCGGAAAAGAATTCTCAAGCCACTTCCAAGTGCGCGAGAAAAACATGCGAACAATTCTATAGCTATCAAAGTTATCTCACCTGAGGAGCAAGAATCTTCCCAACTTAAGATAACTACATAATCCGCTCCGAAAGAGATATGTCATTCCATGATAAATGATATAAACGCAAGCTCTCCTGCGAATTATTTTCGAAATGGGGGAAAGTTCGTTACCTACTTACCCTACAAATTTGCAAATATCAAGAAGTTTATATTTACGTATTAAAGAGAAAGACGAGTGAGAAAACACAACACTCTCAAAGTAAGCGAGTATAAAACGAATCTCCAAAACGTCTGACACCCTCAGGCTAAGCAAGCTCAAAGAAAAATGAATCATCTAAGCGTTCACCTCTCCCAAATAAGTGTGCATAATACTTAAAAAGTAAACACTCACTAAGTGATCTCCCACCCCATAAAGGCAATGTATGTCATCACAATAGAAATTAATACTACTTCCAACATCTACACAAAGCCAGGAAAATCGCTCATATTTAAGCGAACACAGAATATGCTAAACAACAGTGTAAATCTCGCGAACTATTTTTATAAGGAGGCAAGTGTGCATAAAGGAATGACCAAACAAAAGGCTAAACAATTATCAGTCCCAGCTCAAAATACTTACAAGTACAAGATATTCGTAACACGATGGTTGTAATATGACAAATACACATACAAGGCAAATGGTTCTAAATATCCAAGCAAGCAAACAATAAATTTCCAAAAAGGGGTAAATGTTAACACCAAGAAATAAACAAATACGACATATGCTAAAGTAAAAGTTCACCTCCTGCAAACTATTTTTCATAAGATGTGTAACTAGGGGATGGGCATTTTACCCGACCATGTCGGGTTCCGACCCTGCCTGATCGGGTCGAATTTTTTAATGAAAAAATTGGGTTCGGGTCGGGTCGGGTTTTTTAAAAGGGTGACCTCGGGTTGGGTCGAGTACGGGTTTAGGGTAGAAAATATCCGACCAATGACTAATTGTGTAATTTTTTCCTAAATTTTTTAGGGATATTTATAGTAATACTCCTTTTTATACATTTTTACAATTAGGCCCTTAAGATTAATTTTTTTATTTACAATTTAGTCCTTTAAATTATATTTTTTTACGATTAAGTCCCCTAAAATTACTTTTTTTTACAATTAGGTCCCTAAAAATATTTTTTTATATAAGCCGAGTCAGGGTCGGGTTTAGTATATTTATTTTTGGGTCAGGTCGGGTCAAATTTTTTTAAAGAATATGTTCGGGTCGAGTAGGGTACAAGTTTAAGGTATTATTTTCAGGTCGGGTTCGGGTGGGCCAAAAACTCGACCCGACCGTGCCCATCTCTATGTGTAACGACCCAGGTTCTGGGACTTGTGGGTCGAATTACACCCAAGGCTTGGGCCCTGTATTTGGGCCATTGTAAATGGGCCCCATGAGCCTTGATGGGCTGGTTTTAAGGTTTTTGGGCTTGGATTTTGGTAGTGGGTTGAGTTAGGAAGATGAGTAGAGGACATTTGGGTAATTTCCAAATTGTGTAAAGAGGGAAAAGGGAGGGACTTTAACTTCTGCAGAGAAAAGATGACAATGAGGCCACATTGTTCCTCTTTGTCTCTTTACTCCTTTTCCCTTCATCCTTCTACTCCTCACTCACAAGAAAAGGTGTAATCTTTGAGTTTTTATGTGTGAATCACATTTTGAGCTTTAAGGAGGTGTTGTTCAGCAATCAAGGATCTACAATCCAAGGTAAGAATGGCCTAGAATGGTGGAAATTGAGGTTTTAATGGGGGTTGTTGGAGAAGTCCAGGATTAAGATTTGGGAAGCTCTATTTATGGATTATTTTAAGTTTTCAGCCTCCCAAAATCTTCTCAACAATGTAGTAATATGTTTGGTAATCTCTCTTTGTAGTGAAAGAAGGGGGATAACCTTCAAATACTCTTGGGAACGAGAAAGCTTAAGGGCTTGGTGAGAGCTTCCTTCCAGCCTTCAAATTTAAGGTTAGTACACTTCTAACTTCTGTGTATTCATGTGCATCATCATTGGGTATGTGTTGCTTGAAATATGATGTTTGGATTAAGTTAGAGCTTGGTTGAGCATTCATGGTAGATTTTATAATTGGTGTTGTTTGAGGGTAAAAATGGATAAAAACACACATAATGACTCCTCATAACTTGTAGGAACGATTTGGGGCTTAACCATATAGGTTAAGTGGGATTTTTGGGCGAAATTTGAACCAGACTTTGAAAATCTGGGTTTGCGTATCGGTACAGGGTCGTCTGCATCGGTACGCCTTTGTATGAAAATGGGCTTATTGCAAGGGGCGTATCAGTATAGCAGGTCGTGTATTGGTACCCCATGCTTGATGAGGATTCCAGTGGAAATTTCGCGTACTGGTATGCATCGGTATACACATAAAAGCCACTCGATGTGAGATTCTGAGTGATGAAATGAAGGTCATCCGATGTGAGATTCCAGGTGATGATATTTGCTCGATGTGAGATTTCGAGCCCGCTCGAAACGAGATTTTGAGCAAAGACTCGACGTGAGATTTCGTGTATATCAGCTCGATGTGAGATTTTGAGTAGCTCAATGTGAGATTCTGAGTATGAATGGGCTTTCTAGTGTCGAGTGACATTAGGCCTCACTCTTGGGTTCTTTATTGATGTGTTTATGTTCTTTGAGATATTGTAATGTGCATACATGTGTTTAGGCGGTTATGGTAGCGCCATTGCTTCATCTTACCTTGATATCATATCATCTAGCATGCATTTAAATATGATTCACCTAAAGCATGGTCGAGTGATCGTGTATCCACTAAGATTTGTTAGCTTAACGTTTGAAATTGTTGTTTCAGTTCGCAGGTAAGTAGGTCATTTGTGTGTAGCAGAGCACCATCAAAGTAAGGAATCAACATTGGCCATTGTGGTAGAGTACATGTACTTAGATGTAAAGGGTTATGTATTCGTAGGACCCTTGTATTTGTAACTCTATTTTGAATTAAATTTGTATCAGTCAAATATTTTAAATGTTGATTATTGGAGCTCCTTATGGATGTTCAAATGTTTTGAATATTGTTGAACTTATTATTTGAGAAATGTCATGGTTTGGACTTGGCGAATCATGTTTATTGGATTTACAAAATGAAAATTTTATGGGAGTGGTTTGGGCTTGTGGCCCAAATGTAGCATCCATGTTTGGGGTGTTACAAGATGGCAAAGTGTTCGCACCAGCAAACAAACTCTTGATAAAAGCCCAGCTCAAGTTTCCAGATTTGCTAAGGTCACTTTATAACCTTCCCTTACTTGGGGTCAATTGTTAGTACCTATGAATATTTACCGCCACGTGTCAAGACCAGACGGCCCACGGCGAATAAACAAGACTACGAATAGTATAACATGAAGGACATCCGACAATTAACGAGACAACATATGTGATCGCTGCGGACTACCTGTAGATCACTCGCGAACCGTGCAACACCCTGCGTAACTTGTGGCGAACATGCAAGACTACAAATAACATCGCATCCAACGATCACGTGACTACACACGTGATCGCTACGGATGACAGAGCGAACCTAAGAGACGTGATGATACATGTGATCCACACCGTCACCAAGTTACGACAACTCACCAAAACACATGTCCCCCTCGATTGACACGTGCTTTACTTCATCTAGCCCTTTTATAAAGAGCCATACACCCCCAAATAGAGGATAAGCTCTACACAACTCAGGCCCAAACTCTAAAAACTCTCCGGGACCCTATAATCTCCACCATCCAAGATTGTTGCACATTTCTGCGATTAACAAATCTTATCAATATCTTAATCGAAATATATTATTTTTTAATATACGATTAAGCACGTTTAAAACTACATTCTCTTGAATATAACAATAACTTGATCCTGGAAATCGATTCTTTGTTTTAATTCTTATTGAAGTCGAGAATGCGAAAATTAGACGAGTAAGGGCGTGTTTGATATACCGTAAAAATTTTATCTCATTAAAATAAAGTTTTTAACATTAAAATTTTATATATTTGGTAAATATATTAATTTTTATTTAATAAAAAACTTCAAAAAATGTTGAATAAAAACAAGGGTAAAGTATTAAAATGATCACTGAATTTTGTTAAAAAAACAAAATAGTAACCAAACTTTTAAATGTTACAAAATGAAATTAAACTTTATGTTTTGTAACAAAATGGTAGCTCGGCCGTTAAAGGTCGCTAATGGGGTAACGTTGCAATTATGAAAATTTGGATAATAACACATTTAGTCCTATATATTTATAGATTCAATCAAATTAGTCCTAATTAAAATAATAATAAATTTATATTATGGTTGAAGAACACATGGGATTGATCAAGAAAAGCTCCTCCTGCTTGTTATGAAAATCTTCTCTATTATGAATTCAGCTGTCTATATCCCTATGGGTACTCATATTTTATTATTGGTGGATAGCTAGTACTGTTATGTTAACGAGTTTCCTGATGAAATTATTTACTTCCAAAATGATACCTGTAAATTTAACCCCGTTTTTGAAGCTGTTGCTAGTTTTAGGTTGGTGTGGTGGAACGGAAGTTCAAGTTCAAGGAAGAAACTGTTGTAAATTTAACCCCGTTTTGAAGTTGTTTCCTAATCTGTGAGACACTTGTTGAATTAAACCAGGTGCTTGTTCAAACAAAGATGGACGATTTCAATTCCAATGTCTCCTCAAACAAAACACAAGTTGAATCTATGATCAGGTTTCTTGAAGATTTCGTTATCGAGAAATGACCGAGAAGACAAAGATGATGAAGAAGGAAAAGGAGTTCAATTTATTATTTTTTAATTAGAATTAAATTGATTGAATCTATAAATATAGATGACTAAATGTGTTATTATCCAAATTTTTTATAATTACAACGTTACCCATTAACAGCTTTAACGGCTGAGTTACCATTTTGTTACAAAACATAAAGTTTAATTGCCATTTTGTAACATTTGAAAGCATGATTACCGTTTTGTTATTTTTCTAACAAAATTCAGTGACCATTTTAATACTTTACCATGTAATCATCAATGTTATCCGGGATGTCAACCCACTTTTATGTGTTTGTTAAATATTTGGGATAGGGGCTTTGGGCTTTTAATACCTTATATATATTCCATTATGTTTAAAAAAACCCTAAAAATATTACTAGTGTCATTATTATCACCATTAGTTTGCTATAATTTGAAAAATCCAAAAATATTAGTATACCGTATTTGTTATTAGTATTACTATTATGTTATATGTTTAAAAAAAAAAAAAAATATTAGTGTTATTACCGTATTATTATTTATGAAAATCCCAAAATATTATTATTACTATTATTTATTATTTGTTTTTTTTGTTACTATTGGTTTTTTGTTCGTATTATATTACCATACTATTAATTATATTGTTACTATATTATATTTCTATTTTTGTTTTTGTTATTAATATTATCTTATTATATTATATTATTATTTTTAAACAAAAACACTAAATAAAAAAAGAGACTATTAAATAAATAATGAAAACCCATTTTAATTTAACAGTCCAAATTACAAATCTTAAAACCCAAAAAAATAATTAATGTTACAGTGCCTGATAAGGCCATAAATAACCCTAAGTTCGGTTACATCATAAACCTTAATCTAATTCCCTTCTATCTTTTTGCTCAGCCGTATCTGGACCGTAAGATCTAGCTGGTTGATCGAACGGTCCATATGCCTTAAAACGAAACCCTAATTAGGGTTACCACATCCTTTCGCGCCTCATCAATCTCGGCCGTCGGATCAAGGAGCGCACCAACGGCTCGGATTCGAAGGAAAAGCTTCCAGATCCCACACGCGCCCACGCGCGGCTCCTCGGCTCGCTCCACGCGCTCACTCGCGACCTTTCAGCTAACACCATGCGAGCGTCAGACTCTCATGCGCGAATGTTTTGATCCCTTTCAGCGTCCGGCTCTCCCCAGTGGTGCATGCAACAACAAACAAGAGAGTCAGAGCCAAATACATACAAAAAAACACAAAAATAGTACCCACAAATATAAGTTAGGGCTGGAAAATACAGAGAGCAACACGAATCCGGCCAAAGTTCGACAGATCAACCAATAGCATCAAAGTTATATTTTTTCTTTATGTAATCCTCTTTGTCTATAAAAGGGAAGCCGAAACAATTTGTAAAGGGGGTTGACCTCGAGATTTGAAAGAAATACAAACTGGAGTTTGAGGAATGTATGCATCATACAAAATAAAAAAAAGGGTGAGAGAGAGTTTTTTTTACCTTTCGAGTGTGGTTTGTCATCCTCTCCTCTTCCCTTCTTCGGTAATAATCCCACCGCCCTCACCGGCTTCATGGGTGAACCGTTTGAAGGGCTAGCCTTTTGGGGATCTTAAGTCAAGAGAGAGAAAATGGGTATTTGTAGTTTTTTTTTTTTTCTTAGATCTAGGCTAAGGGAAGCCTTTTAGGGTGGAATGGGGGTTGTTTCTGGTTTCAGTGTGAAAAGGGCAAGTGTTTCAGGGTAGGTTTTAGGTCACCAGCGTCGGTAAGCGGTGGCTGGCACAGTGGTCTCTGGGCTCGGGATGAACGCACGACGGCATTCATCCGAAGGGGGAGAGTTTTTTTCCTAAAACGGATATAGGGAGTTTTATAAAATGACTTTAGCCTTTTTTAACCCAAAATGTGTGTTAAATATTCAGCCCTTTTAAAAATTGGTTTTTTTACGCTATAAACCCTTCCGCCCCGACCAAATTACGCATTTTAAGGGCTCATGTCTTTTAAAATATCACTCTAGGTCCCTGGGATTTTTAAAATATTTTCAATTTGATTTCAATCAACTTTTCGAAATGGTTTTATTCCCTTAAAGTCCCTCCGCGTTTTAAAATGCCCACTTTGGCCATTCCGCTTTTTGAAATAAGCTCCTTAGTCCTTCCAGTTTCTAAAATGTTCGCAATTTCACCCCTCTTAAGATTAATCTATTTTTTTAAATGGTCTAATTCCTAGTTTGGACCTTAAAATTTTAATTTTCGGTCAATCGGGTCCTGAATCCAGTAGTGAAACCCATGTTGGCCCTTTATCATGCATATTTATTTTTCAGTCTCATTTACTGTTATTTAGTATTTTTTGCACTATTATGTTGTGGATACGTGAATGTTATGGTTTGATGTATATATATTGTATGGTATAGAGTATAGGTTTTTTTTACGTAGTATATGATATATTGGTGATATATGTATATATATTATAATTGCTTTTTTATAGTATGTGATAGTATAATATATATAGTTTTTATACGGTATATAATATATGATTTTAATACGTATATATGTATTTTAGACGTTCCGTATATAGTATATGATTTATATATATACATAAATATCACATGTTTTACATAAATTATATTGTATAGCTAGAATGTATATATATATAATATAGCTACTACCAAAGCCTAGCTTATATATATATATATATATATATATATACACATATCTTGTATATATATGTATAATACTTTGCTATATGTGTTTATTATAATTTTCACATGATATGGCGTTTTAGTATTCGATGTTTGGTTCCATTATTTGTGCGTTTATTTATTTTATACCTTTATATTTGTCATGTTATAATGTTGCGTCTGGGATATAATTTGTTAATGCGGTGCCTTGTTATTCGGGAGTAAACGCGGACAGTATCAAACGCAGTGATGGTGGTTTTGCTGTTTACTTTTGAATAACAAGGCCCTTAAAATTTACTCGCACTTATAATCGGATTTTAATTTAACCATCACTTTAATTCGGAAAGTTTAATATTAACAAAGCGGTAGTTATTTATTTTCTTTTTACGGTATCAATTTTTGGGCGGTGTGGGGTATCAAAACTCTCCCATCCGTAATTGATTCCCGAACCGGCTTTCAAACAAATCTCTGGTTTTATGGTGTCCGACCTACCTTAGTGGCCAGTGGTGACTCCAAGTTTTACTATTTTCAAAATAGAATTTTTCAAAGAAGCTTCCCATTTTCAAAAACATTTTCCAAAGAAAAACCAAAGGAAACCTATTACTCCTTTTTTAGCGATCTCATTCGACTTTAAAATTCGAATTCAAAAAATTAGGTCGCTACAGTTGGCGACTCTGTTGGGGACTGGTTTTAATTTTTAAAACTAAAGAGAGTCAGGCCATTTTTAAGAAAAATAAAACATGATTACCGATTTATTAATATTGGAAGTTGTGAATTAAAGCGATGATTAAATTGATATCATTTTATAAGTGCAAGTTTATTTTAACGCATTTAAAATTTGACATTTAAACCCGTCCTTGTAAGTGAGGGAAAACGCTAGTACTTTTGTATGGATATTGTTCCTCCGTATGGGCCTAGTAAGTACCTTTGAGGCTCGACTACCCTATGTTTTCGTGGGAATATTGTTTCCCCGTATGGACATGGTGAAAGGGTCCCCCTTAATTGAACTCAGTTGAGAAGAGCCTATAATAGGTGATGACCGTGGGCCTTGCTACTCTTTAGAAGGGGACAACGAGGACAATTCGGGCACTGTTTAGAACCAAAACTGCATGTAGAGAACATAGAAAACCCACCCCTTTAGAGCCATGCGGTAAACCTAGGTTCTTAGAATATGGTTGCTTTGTTTGATGCTTGATTTAATTTCTCGCTCTGTTTTTATATATCTATTGACTTTATCCAGTACTGACTTATTTTTTCTTTGTTTTATTTTGTTTTGCATATATTTGGCATATACATTGCATAACATGAAGGTGTTGATTCGAGTGGTTGATTCGAGTGGTTTATCGAGTTAAAATATTTCCTCATGGATAAAAGGTACCTTCAGAAGGAGGAAATTAACTCAGCCGTTCGACATTGATCTGAGGTCAACCAAAGGGTCCAAGGCGACAGTTTACTGAGTGAGCGCATTGTGGCGAGGTATACATATGTCAGTCTACAGCAAAATGACCTACGAGATTTGAAACAGATTTGGGAAGGATGGGACCGATGATAGAAAAATTTGTTTCGGGAAAATTATGGTGACATAGTAGATTTGATGTATGTTCGAGTTAATCAACCCATGCTTCGAGCCATCTTTCAGTTTTGGAATCCCGCTTTCTGTTGTTTCACTTTCAACGGGAAAGATTTGATGCCTACAATCAATATACAGCTTTGCTCAATCAGAAGAACATTCAAGAAGATTGGATTTACACGATGCCGTCAAGGTCTCAAAATTATCCTTTAAAGCTCAGAACCTTAGCCAGGATGAATGAAGATTGGGTCAAGGGATTGGTTCAGTTTCGAGGTGACAACACCGTTTTTTCTTGGGATTCAAGATATCATACCGACGCACCCGGATGAGGGGGTAAAGATAGATTTATTCGCTTTGAGGATATACGGTCTGATCATTTTCCCTAGAGTTTTGGGTAACATCGATGTGGCCATCTTGGAATTGTTCGAGCGGTTGAAGAAAAAGGCCAACCCGATATTGGCAATCTTGACTGAAACTTTTATTTCCTTGAACGCAAGTCGGAATCACGAAGAATGAGGCTTTAGGAGATGTGCACAGTTGCTTCAGGTATGGGTTAGGAGCCATCTTTGGAAGACACCAACTAGGGTTCTACCCATAATATTTTTCGAAGATTTTCCCTTTTGCGAGAGTATTTAGCGAATGAATGGTGGGAAGAGCCAGGTAAACAAAAATGGAGGGTGATCTTTAAAAATATTCAAGATGAAGATATTGTGTGGAGGGTGCCTTGGCTCGGTAGGGTCTTTCAGTTCTTGTATAGGTACAGAGATTACGATTGGCTAATGATGATAGGATTGTACAGTGGAATTGCTTATGCTCCTTTGTTGGTGTCGAGGCAATTCGGGTCACGGCAGTTTGTGCCTCTAACCATCAGCTTAAGCACCTCTGAGTTTCCGTTCAAGAATTAATATAGGGCAAAGGTTTATGATGTTTCTTGAGCTGGGGTCACCTTTATCGCATAAAGGTCGAAGAGGACGAAAAATGCATGTTCAACCCGGATTATGCCTTTTCGATGTGCAAAAAAATCAATGACAAGACTCCGGAGCCTGACCAAGGGCCGACTATGCCACTTGAAGAACATTTGAGGATGGTTCCTTCCGAGGCCGACATCCTAAGAAGCGAGTGCGAGGATGTGAAAAAGAAGATGGATGCTTTGAAAACCAAGCATACAAGCGAGCTTTATAGGGTTAGCCTAGATATGGATGAGCGAGACGGTACTATCAAATGGTTGATGAAGCTTAATGCGGATTTGGAGGAAAAGAATGCTCTCTACCAAAAGGATACTCTTAATCTTTAGGCTCTAGTAGGAAATACCGATCGAAAGAGGTTTCTAGCGGTGGAAAAAAAGAATGAACGAGATACGTTTAGTGGAAGATAAGAGAAAGAAAGGTAAGCAAGCACTCGAGAAAGAGGTAGAGAAATGCAAGCAAACTGTTGAAAATGAGAGAAAGATTGCTAGAAGCACGATCCAACGAGAGAGGGCCAAGGCTAAACAAGAAATTGAGAAAGGAAATCAAGTGATGGATGCTGCCCCGTGGAAGAGGAAATCCCAAGAAAGCAAGAACCGACTGTTTGAGATGCAAGGCCTGTATAACTCTACCCTCGAGAGCTTGTGTCAAAGTCAAGCTCGGAATGCTCAACTAGAAGAAAGGGTTAGAGAGCTAGATCGGTCCCTTCATAAATACCGTGCTCAAAATGGCTTTCTTGAGCTCCAAGCTACTCGACAAGAGAATGAAACACTCTGAGCTTAGATTAAGACATTAGAGGCCACAGTACAAGATTATCTCAGAAGAATTGTGGTTCTTGAAGAAGCCGTCGAGGGAGGAGACAATTATTGGTTGAGACGCCTTCGCGACGCTACTCGCATGATTCAAGATCGAGATCAGTATAACACTGACCTAATGGTGCAAGTGCAAGAAGTTTCCCAGCACGTGAGGAACCTAGCCAATGAAGATGAAGCCCTTCTTCTTTTTGTAGCTCCAAACATAGAGGAGGCACCCAGGTTCATTCAGCTGCTTGAAGCCATCGAAGAGTTAAGAGTTAGGGCCGGGGCGTATCAGTAGGAATTTATCTTTCTTTGTAACGAGAACCTTTTAATCTTCAATGAAAGTTATTTGAGGGGGATCACCAACGGAATCAATGCCTTTATTTGCATATATTCTTGCATTTCATCCATCATGCATTGTATATCGCGTATAATTTGCATTAATTGATTATGCAACATAATTAATCATGAGAATGGTGTAACAGAATTTGAGCGATAAATTGCAACCATTCTGTAACGCCCCGGTTTTAGGCCTAGCTATTTTGAGGCTTGTTAGATGGTCCGGTGGATCGAGTTACGGATTCGAGTCGAGTTCAGGAATAAATATTTTTGTGAAAGATAAAAATATGGAAAATGGTTAAAAATCATATTTTAATATATGAAAAATATTGGTGAAATCAATTTTGGAAAATAGGTTTTGGAAGGGTGACATTTTGGCTAGTGACCAAAATGTAATTTTTGAAAACTATTTTTAAATGTGATCAAAATGAAAATGATCAAATTCTTAGAATCCTTAAGGAGCTATTTTACCAAGTTTTTTTTGGTGATTTCTCCCTTCAATTAAGTCATTTTAACATGTGTTTTAAAAGATAATTAAAAGGGATTTTGGATATTAAAGTTAGTTATCACTTTTAAAGAAATTTGACGTAACTTTTCTCTCCACTTCTTTTCTGCCAAACACTCTTGTTTTCATCAAAATATAGATGTGAGACATCTAATTTCTTAGATTCTTGATTTATAATCGATTCTTTAACTTTGATTTATAAAACCTCATTGAAATCTTGTATTTTTCCTAGCTTTAATCAATCAATTGAGGGAGAAATCACACAATAGATGTAAGGTTCGTTATTCTCCTCTATTGGTGGTCTTTATTGATATTCCCAAGTATTTGATCCTTGATTTATGATTTATAATCTAATTTTGTGATTTTACAATGATTAATTGATTTAATTGGGTTTCATTGGTGAAATTTTGGAAGATTCGTATTGAATCTATTTTCCAGAGTTGTGGATTGATTATAAACATATTTTGGATTTTTTATAATGTTGATAAGTTGTTTTCAACAATGGAATCCTGAAACTCCTTGAATCCTTGATTGTTAGGTTGTTAGATTTGTGTTCTTGTGTTCTTGTGGTGGTTGTGTAGTTGCTGGAAGTTTTTGGATGAATTAATCCTATTTTAAGTGTTAATTGATGATTATGGAAGTGTTAGATTGTTAGATCATGGCTGGTTTTTGTTTGGAAAGAGTTAGATGATGTTTCGATTGTTGTGGTTGGGTTATTGTGAGAGGATTGTGGAAGTCCGTGAGGATTTGTTGTTGTAGTGTTCTGAGTGCATTAAGATGCATTAATCCTCTGTTGTAATGTGATTAAAATAGGGGAGGTTGATCCGAAAGTGATCGGTAAAGCTTTGGGGGCTTCAGACGCTTAATTTCGCATCGGTAAATCGAGGTTTCGCGTATCGGTGAGTGAGAACGTGGATTCCACCTTCAGAATATTTTAAAAGTGGTTTGTGGGAGTTTGAACTGAGCTTGAAACGCTGGTTTAAACTCAGAAGTAAGTATAACTTGGTTTTCTCTCTCGGTCGTGCTAGAATAAAATGGTTTTATGCACTTGTTTTGATTTACATTGTACCTACTGTTTAAGCATGTTTTAAAAGTATGTGAGATACTGTTTTGAGCATGGAATGCTGAATGATGCACATGGTAAGTGATCCTTATTAGTATATGATTTATACTTGTGGTTTAAAGCATGATTTGTTGCTTTGGAAAATGGTTCGGTTTAATGCTTGTAAAAATAGTAAGGTAAATGGTAAATGGTGAATTATATTGGCAAGTGATGTGTTTTAAAAATTGTTGTCGGATATCGTTGGCCAGCCATAGGATTGATAGTGCACTATAATAAGTCGCCTTGGATGTTGAGGGGTTTTGATCCATGTACCAAAAACTCCATCCAAGTACCCTAACGGTTGAGGGATTACATGGTACCGAAGACTCCCGTTAGTGGGTTAAGCATCTAACCGATGAAAGGGGTTATGTCCCCGTGGGTTGAAAGTGTACCCGGCTGTTAATGTACCACGATTGTGATTGTATCGCTATTCGGTTGAGATGGCTTGAACTGTTGCGAGGACCCTTGTTTGAATCTGTGTATCCGATGAACTACTTTGGTAAAGGAACTTGGTTATGATCACTTGTAAGCCAATATAATTGTTAATGTATCATTAAAAGGTTTATGTTGTATAATGTGATTTATACATGTTTACCCTTTAAGCTTTGCATATGGTTGTTATGCATGAGAAGGCTTAAATTGAGGTTTACCAATGGGATTTGCTGTTGGTTAATGATACATGATGCATATGGTTTAATATGCTGGATTTTAAAGATGTTAAGTGCATGGTTTTCAAGGCATGATAATGTTTAAGTGATGTTAAAGAATGATTGAAATGGGACTTCAATGTGTTGTTGGGAAATGGTTTTAAATGCATTGATGGTGTTTTGTTTTTGAGCTCTCCTCACTAAGCCTAGTGTGCTTATGCTCTCTTCGTCCATCAATGTAGTGATTTAAAGGTTCGAAAGGCAGCGGTAAGCAAGGGATCACAACAAGACTTGGTAACCATAGTATGTTTTTGGATTAGACTATAAGTAATAAGGGCAATGGGGTTTCTGTAATTATTTTGGGAGGTATTTTGTTAAACTCCCTGTTTGAGTAAGTTTATTTGGTTGCTCTTGGATTTTAAATGGCCATTATGGATTGTTTGTGGGGATGGTTTGAGATTTCATGTTTTGCTTGCTTTGATTTTTAGGGAGCATGCCTCTAGGTTTACATTTGAAGCATGATGCCATGAAGTGATGCTGGAACTAGGTTGTTTTGATGTGGCTTGATCATTGAATATGTTGGATGTATGTTAGAAGCATGTTAGAGTGTTTTGGTATGTTTGAAAGCATGTTAAACCAGCAAAATGGATATTTCAGGTCCATGTGTACCGGTACGGGTGTCCTTGTTTCGGTACGAGTAAGCCATTTCAGGCTTAGCGTATTGGTACGCAGGAAACTGTTTCAGTATGGGCCAAGGCAAAATTGGCCAGTGTTTCGGTACTCGAGGAGGCGTTTCGATACGACATAGTGACTTTTTGAAGGGCGTTTCGATACGCTTAGGCGTATCGGAATGGAAATTGGCTACTGGAATTCTGAGGTTTGAAATAATGAAGACGTATCGATACACCCCTTGTCCGTACCGATACGGTGGCAGTTAAACCTGTTATTGGGTCCGTTTGTTTCATGTAGTTTGAATTCCAGAATTCAATTTCCGTAATTTACGGTGTTTGGTTCATGTAGTTTTACATGGTCAAAGGAGTTTGAATTACAATTGACTATTTTTTCTTTACATTTTTTTGCAGTTTGTTTTACCATATTTTTTTCCGTAAAACAAACTACATTCTCTTCAACTCTTAACGCTAAACACTAATATAAACCCTAAACCTTAAACCAAAAATATTAATATAAACCCTAAATGCTAAACCCTAAACACTAACCCTTAAACCCTAAATGCTACTATAAACCTTAAACATTAAATCCAAAATCTTAAATGCTACCATAAATCCTAAACCCTAAATGCTACCATAAATCCTAAACTCTAAACTATAAGCACTAACATAAACCCTAAACCTTAAAAACTAAATACTAACCCCTAAACCCTAAACAAACCATAAACCCTAACCCATAAATAATGCCCTAAAACTTAAACCCTAAACACTAATCTAAACCATAAACCCTAAAACCTAACCTAAACCCTAAATGTTAAACCCTAAACACTACCAAAACCTTAAACCATAAACACTAACCCTTAAACCCTAAGCCCGACCTAAACCCTAAATCCTAAACAATAAACCCTAAATTTTAAACCATAAACACTAACCCTAAATACTAAATCCTAAATGCTACCATAAATCATAAATCCTAAACCTTAATCGGTAACATAAACCCTAAACCCTAAACACTAACTTAAACCCTAAACACTAAATACTACCATGAACCTTAAACACTAACCTAAATGCTAAACCCTAAACACTAACCCTAAACCCAAAATACTACCCTAAACCTTAAACCCTAAATGCTAACCTAAACACTAAACCATAAATCCTAAATGCTACCCTAAATCATAAACCCTAAATGCTAACCTAAACCCTAAACCATATTTTGGTTAGAACTTGTTTTTAGCATTATCGATGATTGTTTGTGGACTATTCATGAAATTATCAGGAAACTCTACTAAACAGCGAAAAATGAATTACACAACATCATCCAAACACCAGAAAATACTTTCTGTAGTTTGTTTCCTAGAAAATGTAGTTTATTTTCCAGAATTCATTTTTCGGAAATAGATTTCAGTGAAACAAACGGACCCTTAGAACATTTTGAAGTTCTATTTTCTTACGTTTTAGTCCCAAAATGTCGTGGATGCAATTGAATGAGTATGTATAACCTTTTTGAGCTGATTTTTGACGTGTAAGCATGAAACCTAATTAATTTAAGTTTGGTAACTTAAAAATGGGTTAAATCCTTGTAAATTGCTGAATTTGCAGTTTGGTCCCTAAATTGTTTTTGGGTTCAATTGGATGTCAATTCGATGCCCGATTGAGTTGAGGTTTCACCTGTTGCCAGTATGAACAGTTAGGACAATAGTTATGCCGCTAGACAAGATAAAAAAAAAAATAGACGTGTTTCAAGTTTTATCTTTACGGTTTACTTCGGTAAACCTAGTATAGCTCGCTCGGGTCAGTCTTGCGACTAGGCCGGTTCGAGGGGGTTACACATTCTACATCCATAGTGCACTCGCCTACAAGCCAGGAAAATGGAAGCGAGTTTTGCCAAGCTAGAGGCAGATCTTAGGGGTCAGTTAGAGCGAGCACAATAAGAGTTAAAAGATACCATCATCAAGTCCCAACAGGACATGATGAAAGAAACATCTCAGATACTCCAGATCAGTCGAAGAGAGGACCCGAGAGGAAAATGCACTACCGAGAATGATGCTCAGAACCCGAGAGACCCTTAATATTCTTTAATCTTTAAAAACCCTCTCTTTATCAACCCTACACCTAAACCCCCGCAAGTGGTATCTTCATCGCACCAGGTCGTCGCCTCCGCCTCTATTCAACCGGGAGTAACCTTTGCAAATACTGAAAATGACGGGGATAGCATCCCGAACTTTGATGAATTAGAAAAATTGAAGCAAGTGAAGCCAGATTTCTCGAAGTAGTTGGAGGAGACTAAAAAGGACCTTGAAGAGAGATTTTGAGTGAGGGAAGACGAGGACGGTTCTTATGGTTTGAACGCTAGAGATCTTAGCATGGTCCCTGGTGTAGAGATCCCATACAAGTTCAAAACCCAGAGTTTAAAAGTTTGATGGGACAGCTTGCCCCACGGCTCATGTGACCATGTCCTGTAAAAAAATGGCTGGGTACACCAACAATGAGAAGCTGTTGATACATTGTTTCCAAGACAGCCTAGTAGGACCTGTCACTAGGTGGTACAACTAATTGACTCGAGCTCAGATTAAGTCGTGGAAGGATTTGGCCATGGCCTTCACCAACCAGTATAAACACGTAATCAACATGGTTCTCAACTGACTTTTATTGCAAGGAATGGAGCAAAGACGCAATGAGAGCATTCGTGAATACGCCCAAAGGTGGTGAGACATAGTGGCACAAGTCCAACCACCTCTTCGCGAAAATGAGATCCCTCCTATGTTCGTGGACACGCTAAAAATGACACTCTATGACCGTCTGATCAGTAATCCCATTAGTAATTTTGCTGACATGGTAATGACTGGCGAGCGTATTGAAGCTGTCATTAAAAGTGAGAGAATTGACAAAGGTGAATCGTCACGCAAGCAATTCAAGAAGAATGATCATTAGGTCAACAACACCAACACCTATGAGGCTGTCAAGAACTTCACTATATCTCAGCCCCAAACCACGATCGAAAATTCCTAAAATTTCAGTAAAAGGGAAGATAAAGGGCCTAGGAAGGAAGGTGAGGGCAAGTCTTTTACTCTATTGCCGATTACTTACAAAGAACTCTACTCGTAGCTATACAAGGCAGATTTAGTTCGGCTTTATCATGTTACCCCTTTCAACCCCCTTATCCGGCGTGTTATGACTATAAAGCACACTACGAATACCATGCCGATGTCCCGGGCCATACGATTGAGAACTATGTAGCAGTTAAAAAGTTTGTTCAGAATCTAATCAAGACCAGAGTTTTACAGTTGGGGGAGCCAAGTACATCCAACAATCCATTTCTGAATTATGGAGGTCAGGGTGTAAACGCTGTGGAAGAAGGGTATGCTCGAGGAGCGAAAGCTAGTGTGGCCGAGGTAAAATCACCATTAAGGTGGATATTTCAACAGTTGTATATGGCTCGCCTCATTGATCGAGGAATGGTGGTTGTGAAGAAAGGTTGTGGTCTGTATTGTGAGTACCATCAGTCAAGGGATTATGATGTACAAGACTACGAAGAGTTCCGCCAAGTAGTTCAGCAATTGATGGATGATAAAGAGATTGAATTCTTTGAGAAAGAGGAAAGAAAAGAATCAAAAGTCTACATGTTGGATAGTCCAGTCACCAAGTACAGCGTAAGAATGCCGTTTGTGCTTGGTTTCAAGTCAAGTGAAGAAAGTACACCACGGGAAGAATGCCCTAGGGTGGCCTCTAAGATGATAATTTCCGCTCCGACATTCTTTCCCTTCAAGGATACTGTATGGTTCCATGGAATTACAGTGCCAATGTTTCAATTTTGGGGTGTTCAAGTTCACAATAAGGTGATAAGTCAGTTGCGGAAGCGAAGCCCGTAGAAAATGAGCCAGTAAAGCCAAACCTTGAAATAAACAATGTGGGGCATTTCACGAGGAGTGGTCGGTGTTATACCCCAGAAGCTTCGAAGGCAATGGAAGAGCCGAAGGGTAAAGGAAATAGCATAGTGAGTACAGTGTGGTACATCAACTTCGAAAATAGCCAGCCCGAATTTCAGTGCTCGACCTCCTGTTGAACTCAGAAAAACATCGCGAGGCACTGTTGAATGTGTTAAACCAAACTTTTGTCGAAAGTAATATTTCGACCGGTAAGTTAGGCCAGATCATCGACCATATCACTAACTATAATCATATCACCTTCAGTGATGATGAGATACTAGAGGAAGGTAGGGGGTCTAACAAGGCCCTAAACATCACCACTCACTGTAAAGGTCATGTACTACCATTAGTGCTCATCGACAATGGCTCCACTTTAAATGTTATGCCTTTGGCTACTCTGTAACGCCTACCAACCGATAGCTCGCACATGAAGCAGTGCCAGAATACTGTACGTGCATTTGATGGGACCCAAAGAGACATGGTCGGGAAAATTGAAGTACCTCTACTCGTTGGTCCGACTGAGTATACCGTTAATTTTGTGGTGATAGACATCTGACCGTCCTACAACTGTCTGTTGGGAAGGCCGTGGATTCACTCCGCCGATGTTGTTTCGTCATCCCAACACTAAAAATTAAAGTTCACCATCGAAGGAAATCTAGTAACAGTTAACACCGAACAAGACATCATGGCTTCGGTGACCTCTGATGCACCATGCATTTCGACCGACGAGGAGGCAATAGAATGTGCCTTTAGAGCATTATAGTTTGTCAATGCCGCTTTTGTTGCTAAAGGAAACAAGATTATATGCTCGAGCCTGTCAAACTGTACTAAGATGGTGGTGACAGGAACTCTAGTAAGAGGAGCAAAAAAAGGAAGAGGTTTGAGAAAAAATTGCAAAGACGCCTGCGACCTATAAGTGTTATCCACAAGTATGACCGTTTTGAGTTTTGGTATATGCCTAACTTTTGACAAAAGAAACAAGAGTGGAAGATAAGAGAAGAACAATAAAAGGCTCAGCTCAGAGGAGAATAGATTCTGTAGGCTCCCATCACTTATACAGATCTCAAAAATGTTTCCGTATTTGGTGGAACTGTGAATCCTGAGCTGAAAGTACAAGAAGCCAACCGTGAGAATGAGAAGATCCTCAACGAAGAGTTAATCAGTAAGGCTATGGAAGTGGTGGATGTTAACGTGATCTCCGAGGGTGACAAGACTGTTCAGCCTTCAGTTAAGATCCGCCCATGTTTCCCGAGAGAGGAGCTCAACAATTGGACCAGCATGGATGTGCATGTAGTTTTTAGGATCAAATCAGAGTAATGCTTAGAACCACCCTGTTGCTTTTGCCCAAAAGCAATAGGGATACTTTGTAAAAGGGCTACTATGTCAACTCTATTTCGCTTTCAATGAAAATGATGCTCTCTGTATTTCTTTCTCAAATGGCAAACATAACATTCATTTCATTCATTATTTATTCATTTATTTCATAAACTATTTTTATTCCCAATACATACTTTCAAACTCGTGCAGGCCCCTTAAGATTAACTGTATGAATGATTCTGAATCTAATCCTGAGGTAGATTTTTGGCAAGTGAGGAAGATAAAGTAGAATACAAGGTCTCGGATGAATTGTTAAGATTGTTGGCAAGAGAGGAGAAACATATTTTGCCGCATCAAGAAGAGTTAGAAGTCTTGAATTTGGGAACTAAGAAAGAGAGGAAAGAGGTGAAGATTGGTACTACTTTACCATCAAAGGTTAGAAAGGACTTGGTAGAGCTGCTCCTAGAATTCAAAGATGTATTTGCATAGACATACCAAGATATGTCGGGTTTAAACACAGATATTGTGGTGCACAAGCTTCATATAAAGCCAGAATGCAAGCCCGTCCAGCAAAAGCTTCGAAGAATGAGACCCGACATGTTGCTAAAAGTTAGAAAAGAAGTAAAGAAATAGTTTGAGGCCGAGTTTTTTAAAGTTGCCAAGTACCCAGAATGGGTGGCCAATATAGTCCTAGTGCCCAAAAAGGACGGAAAAGTACATAGATGTGTGGATTAT